>MTQE01001134.1:61485610-61532421 GCA_014337955.1 Aspidoscelis marmoratus | reverse complement strand
CTGCCAGATGTGGGTGGGATTTCACAGCTGTGAAGGTTTCCCCCCTCCCTTTGCCATGCCTGCTCTGAACACCATTGCAAGAGAAAGAAAGAAAAATTAAAGCCTCAAAAGATACAATTGTAGCAAGGAAATTCTTGTGATTAGGAGAGATTTGGCAGCAGGAAAGGATTTTTAAAACTCAAGCTTTTAATGATACATTGTTGCAAGGCTGACAAAGCAGGAGTAGGTAAGTCAAGAGTCTACATCAGAGGTGTCAAACTCAATTTTGCGGAGGGCCACATATTAAATTTAGAATTTGTACGAGGGCCGGATTAAAAAAAATGTACTGAATTATTATAACTGTAACATTTTATTTATTTAATTATATAGTATATAGTATACGGTTGTTAAAATCTTAATACTAGTCCCTTCAGCTAGTCAGCATATCTCACTGCACACTTCAGATCTCACATAGGAGAGAAACCATATGAATGCAAGCACTGTGGAAAACCTTTCAGCCACTCAGCATATATGATTGCACCCTTCAGATCTCACTGAGGCAATTTGCAGGGAGTTGAGAGCAGGTGAAGGTTTTGCCTTCATATCCTGCTTGAGGTGCCCAGAAGGAATTGTGTGAGATGCTGGACTAAATGGGTGGTGGCCTGATCCAGCCGGGCTCCTCTTCCTTTATGGTGGACCACTGCATCAGTAGCTACTAGAGTGGGTGCTTAGGTACTTCCTCCGGGTTGGAGAGACAGGCAGGATCACTCTCAAGGCCATTTGCAGGAATTCAAGAGCAGGTGAAGGTTTTGCTTTTGTCTTCGGCTTGAGGTGCCCAGAAGCAAATGGTGGGCCACTGTGTGAGACAGGATGCTGGACTGGATGGGCTGTGGCCTGGTCCAGCAGGGCTCCTCTTGATTCATGGATGACAGGTGTATCAATTGCTCCAGCCTCCAGGCTGGAGAGACAGGCAGGAGGCCTCTCTAGGCCATTTGCAGGGAGTCAAGAGCAGGTGGTTTTGCCTTCGTCTTCTGCTTGAAATGCCCAGAAGGAACTGTGTGGGTGAGCCTGAGCTAGGAAGTGATGCGCGGTTACCAGACGACAACCAGAAGGGGACGTCGGTGGAGCCAGGGGCTCTGGCGCAGGCTGCCCTTCCTCCTCCCGCAACTTCTCCAGCTCTGCCTCGCCGTGCCTACCTCGGGTCTCCCCAGACGGGGAAGCCCCGCCGGCCGGGCGGATGCAAAAGGCAGAGAGGTCCCCGCCCTGCGGTCCTTCCACTTCCCTTCCAGGCGAGAGGAGGAACCTGCGCCTGGGCTGATGCGCCACCGCGGGAGCAGCTGCTAGTGCCGTGGGCGGGCGGGCGCTCGTCAGTGCTTCTGAGTCAGAGGCGGAGCTGGCGTCGGCGGCGGTAGGAGGGGAGAAGTCAAGCCCTCCCGGCGGCCGGTGGCGGCGAGCGCTGGCGCGCAGCCGACGACACAAGGGAGCAGCGGATGGCGCCGGGGGGTGCCAGGAGACGGTGGTGGAGGCAATCGCGGGCCGTTTTGATGCGCCCTGCGGGCCGCATGCAGCCCGCAGGCCATATGTTTGACATCATTGGTCTACATTTTATAGAGGGAAACAGAGGGAAACTGAAAGGGAAAGTGGTCTCTCTCTCTCCCACACAGCTTGTGAGTTGTCAGCCTCAGTTTTGAAAGGGAATTTGTATTGTCAGTTCTCCTGTTTAAGTGCAAACAGAGAGAAATGGCAGGGAAGGAGCTGATTCTGTGGGGCAGGCTTAACAGGGGTTGGACAGGGAAGGAGATTAAAAGGACCTGTTTCTCTGTGCTGGTTGTTGTTGTTTTTTTTCAGTTTGAGTGGGAATGCTAGTATTCGCATTCAGCCCGTGTTATCCTCAAAGAAATGAGAACACCCAGAATGTGTACTCAGTCCTGAATCCAGATTTTAAAAGTCCACTCCAGATTTAAAAAGTAAAGTGGAAATACAGCCTTAGAAAGAGGTTCAAAAGTGCCTTAAAAGTTGTAGCACGTGGCTGCTAGTGTTCCTATCTTACCTGTAATCCACATTTAGGACTTGAAAATGCATTTTTCAGGAACTTGTGCCAGCTAATACCTTTGTGTGTGTGTGCGGGGGGGGGGGTCTGTGTGTAGATGCATTCAGAGTATACAGTGAGTTAGCTCCTGTTTACATGGATGACAGTAAAGCTTTCAACCCTACATTTTGTTTATCCACCTCTGATCTGTGGGCTGTAACTTTCCTATGACCAAATGCAATAAAATGATTGGTTAGTTAGGATATTACTGTATTATTTATAAGGGGCAATATATCTATTCTAGTAGTCCTCCACATTCCTGTTCAGAACCAGGCCCCACTGAATCCAGTGAAACATATTTTTGGGTGAGAATGGATAGAGTTGTAGCCTTAATATTCTGTATGTATCATGAAAAGGGATGCCAGTGGGAGAAAGTAAGCATGGGCACTTTTAAATCTTTAGTACATGAATTTACCATGATTTACCATCATGGATTTACCATGAACCTGTAGTTTCCAGTGAGGGTGTTCAATTAAGCAAGTTTGTTATGTTTCTAGAATTATTAATAGGAAAAGAAAGGAAAGCTTCAATCATTCTTAAACCGAGAGTTGACTTATAGTTTTCTAGGCAAAGATATGAGAGAGGATTGGAGTTTGTTATCCTCTGTTTTCTAGGCAGTTGCTGTACTGCTGAAGAAGTGTGTACTGGTTCAGTTTATCCCTCTCAACTAGGGATGTGCATAATTTTTTTTCATGTTCGTTTCGTATTGAATCAAATGCAAAAAAATTGTAGTCATTCGAATAGATCCCCTTCGAATGTGGTAAAATTCAAATTTGATATGTTCAATATGAATCCAATTTGAATCCCTGCTACGTATTCCTATGTATCCTCTACGTATCCGCTCTGAACACGTCAAATCTGCTTTCAACCCATGTTTATTCCGATATGAATCCACTTTGAATTCACTCTGAATCCATTGCAGATGTTCCTGGAGCATCCAAATTCATCCGAATATCGCACATGACGAATATTCATGCACATCCCTACTCTCAATTGCTACTTTTCTGCACCTCATTCACCCCCCTTCCAGAAAACAGATGGAGGGTTTGGGATTGTCTACTCTCACATCATACCAGGTCGTGATGTGAAGGTAGAGTATCCCAACCACTGCTGCTGCACAACTGGGGCAGTGCCATGAGGCATTTTATGGTCACGTAGAGTGCTTTAGGGCTGTAAATATGTCCAGCCACTCCATTGGTGCTTTAGCAAAGGATGTCCCACAGGTGCCTGAACTAGTACAGCAGATAGGAAGCGCTAGGAGAGTATATTATCCCACACTCTCCCTTCCTCTTTCATCAGTGGAGCATGGATAACAGGCGGCCATGAGTGTGTGACCCATGTATCTTGGGAGCAGATGCCTGCCATGTATTTTAAGAGTATCTGATCTGCACATAATGTGGATCTAGGAAAGCCCATGCCCACTGGTGCAGCTTAGACAGAGCCTGATCTAGATTAAGGAGGGTTTTAATCTGGCACAACTGGGACAAATCTTAGGGTGTGCCCAGACTTGCAAGATACAGTGCATTCCAATGCGCAGTCAGGCCATGGCCGTCACACCTGATGCCCGTTACTCCATGGCGGCTCATGAAGCTGCTACTTTGAATTTACCTACTGTGGAACAATGAGCCTGCACTCCACAGTATCAGGAGTTAATTAAAATGTTCCCGCCAGTCCAGACAGGACAGCGAGAATAGCAAATCAGAGCTTCCTTTGGCTGCCCCATCCCATGTGACTCACATGTCACCGCAGGGAGGCTGCTAAAGTCCAGACAGTGCATTGTGGCTTCATGGTAGGTAAGCTGCTCATTTTTCTCTTAACCGTGGATTTTATTCTGCTAATCTGGATACTACTTTAGTGAAAAAATTTTTTAGACACAATAGTACTAGATGGATTGGGGGAATCCAGAGGTTCATCTTTATGTGTAACTGTAGAAAATGCTAATTTGAGTCTTTGAATAACTTTTTAACTTCTCTGCCGACCACTGTCATCAGCTAAATTATTAGGCTGAAAAGAGAGACTGTTAGCTTCCAACTCACCCATTCTCACTGCATCACCTCAGAAATTATAGGGAGATTGATTCTCTGGCCAAGAGAATCTAGTTAGGGAACTCAGGGCGAATCCCCACAGCAAGCTTATTTCGCTTTCTCTAAACTGAAATAATAGAACTGGGTGCAAACGCGAATTTGCCTGTTCCCATTACTTTTAACTTAACCACATTCGATCCAGATTCTGAGGATCGTACATGGCGTACGTGACTCAAGGGGGGACTCAAGTGGCTACTTTTTAAAAGCCGCTTTTCGGGGCTGCCCTGCCCTCTTTCTCTTGGCATGAATGCACCACCCATAAGGGACCCCTTCAGGGAGCCTAGCGCTTGCCTGGATGGATGAAAAATGGCAGCGGACAGCCAGCGATTCTTTCTCCTCCTCTCCCCATTTCCCAGGGCACACAGCAGCAGCAACAACTCAAGCCCCCTTCACAGCCACAGCCTTTAAAACAGAACCTCCAGGGCTGTCTTTTCCTCTCCCTTTCTAAAGGTCAGCACTTTCAGAATTGTGGAAATTTGCAACATTGTTATAAGGCGTGAAGTGGCTAGATCGCTACAGTGTAGCTTCAATGAGTGGATTTTTATAGAGCCTGTTTTGAGGGGTGGATTTTTCCAATGAAATCACTATCTTTGGAAGCAAGCTATTGTGGGAGGGAAACCCTAAACACGGATTCTCATCCCTTAACACGGTACTGTCCACACAGTAAAAAATGAAACACGTATCAAGCGCAGGATCCGGAGTGAGACCTGTTGAAATCAGGATTGAGACTCACCACGCTTTGGGACGCTTTCCCCTTAACACGGGGAAAGCGTGTTAAGCCAAACTGCTGTGCGGACTCCGAGGATTGAAAACGTTTTGAATCCGAGATAAGGTTGCTGTGAAGACACGGCCTCACTTCCCTTTTAAGGTATGATTTTTGAAGGAAAGGATCATGACGAGGAGGCTTTTTAGAGTGCCGTGTAGGATGCATAGGCCCCTCAGAGAGTGCAATGTGTTCAAGCCTTGTGCAAATTGTGTATGCCCTGTTCATATGAAGTTGATGTAAGCTTCAATAAGTGTGAACAGGCCATAGGTTCTCTTCCCAGTGAAACAGAAGTTCTCAATTACCTGAGAAATAGGATGTGTCCACAAGTGGGTCCACCCCCTTGACATTCAACAAGGGTTTTAGCTTTCCCTGAACTTTATCACTTTAAGATTGCAAGCCAGTGTGCAGATGCTAATGCTCCTTTACCCTTAAAAAGTGGCTTCTGTGTAAACATCTATTTTAAAAACATGATGCATAAAACACGTAAAGTGTTTTAACTAAAAAAATTCCTAAAAGGTCGAGCAGGCTTTGCCAGCTGGGGGCCCACCAGATGTTTTTAGACTAAAGTGTTCTTATGTCTCTGATAGTACCAGCAGATGGGACCTTCCTTTCTAAAAAATCTCATGTGTCCTAGTTTGTCCAAGGATGTCACCGAGTGAATAAATCTGTCATGGCTGTCTTTTTAGCTTGCTTGTTTTCTGAACTGATTTATCTACCAAAAGCATCGCATGCACTTGACCTTTACTATGTATGCTGCATTTTTGTGTGTGTGTGTTTTTAAAAACTCTGAGGGCTGGGTGATAATTATTTGCATCAGAGCAAATGAGTTCGTATATGGGGAATGCAAATCAATCTTTCTCTGCTGCAATCCAAAGGAAAATGCTGATCTAGAGTTGGTATTTGCTCTTGGAGAAATTTTCCTCTCACTCCTCACCTCAATTACAGATCATTTGTAAACAAGTTAAAAGTCATTTATTTCAGCAGAGATCCTTAGGGCCCTCCACCTCTTTCTCCTCTCTTTCAGAATTATTCATTCATTCTCACTCTCTTATCCTAGCAACTGACTTGTTCTCTCATTCCATAATTGATAGGTTTAGTCACCCTAAGGACTGAACATGGTCAAAACCTTTTGAAAGTTGAAACACACAGTGGGCAAGTTGCCACTCAAGGAACAGAGTGCTATTTACAACGGGATTTACAATGGGATTTACATCAATATGTAAAGCGCATTAAAAGGAAGCAAACAGCACCTGGCAATTGGATGCGACCCCGATTTTCTGTCCCCACTATAAACACAAAAATGGATTGGGGAAAGCAATTCTTTCCTCTCCTCTCCCCATTGCCCAGGGCACATGGCAGCAGCGGCAACTCAAGCCCCAATCGCCCGCTCACCTCCACAGCCACCATCCCCAGCAGGGGTTCCCTCTGAAACAAGCACCCTGGCTGGCTTGCTCACTCCACTGCCACTGCTGCCTGCACACACACACACACACAAACATGCACACATCTCCCAGATCCTGCAGCAGCTTCACCCCTTTCCCTTTTTAAAGGTCAGAATTTTTAAACAGCCAGAATTGTGCAAAATTGCAACATTGTTATCAGGTGTGAAGTGGATGGATTGCTACAATGAAACCAGCTGCTGTACAGGATGGATTGTTACAATGAAATGGCTGCTGTACATTTTAACTAAAAGGGGATGACCTGCAGAGTGAAACCCCATCCATTTCATGATGTATTTGCCCAAATACTGCTCTAGCGTTCCCACAACAATAAGGAAGAAGTGTTTTAAAAGCCAAAACCGGGAAAAACACCTGAAAAATCAGGTGTTTATTCCATTTTAAAGCCAAATAATCCTCAAAATACCCCTGATTTTTAAACAGTTTTAATTGATTGGGGGCGGGAATGACAAGAATCCAAACCATTTTTAAACAGTTTTTAAACAGTTTTAAGTGGTAATGGGAACATGGCTGGTATCTCCTTGATTATCTCATTCCACGTTTGTGCTAATAGCTTCAAGAATACTTCAAGTTTAATATGATTATACTTAATATTTCCAAAATCTGTATATACCCATAAATATTAAAAACATATTCAGTGCTTATAATTTCCTGAAGTTCCCCTAGATCTATTTTTAAAGTTTAAAAAATGCTATTGCGTAGGCTGTGGTCCATTTTTCTGGTACAGGATCAGTTTTGGGGAGGGAAACAATTTTTCCTCAGTGAATACTCTAAAAATAAGAGAAATCATCTCCAAAGGCTGGGGGACATTAGGCTGAATTGGCTTTCTAGAATTAAAATTCTATAATTTAGGTTATACACACAGGTGAAAAATGAGGTAATGCTGAGGCTGTATTAGACATAGCAAAAAGGGGTACCTTTGGCTGTGTTCACACCTAAGTTTTAATGCAGCCTCAGTCCACTTTCAGAGTGAGGGAATGCATCAGTAAAGTCTCAAGCTGTTTCCTTTCAGCATTATCTAACCCAGAAAATCGACCCTTCGGTTACATAAAGTGGAAATACAATGGCTAGTCATTTTGTTGATGTATCCTCACTCTGAAAGTAGACTGAAACTGGATTAAAACTTAGGTGTGAATGCAGCCTTTGAGGCAGTTTTGAGGAAGGATTGTTCAGACACCAGTTTGCCCTTCCCCCTCTCCTGAACATTCTGTTTTGGTAAAGGTAGATTAGAGAAGGGTTAGGAACTTGTGGGCCACTCTCTCTCTCTCTCTCTGTCTCTCTTTTTCTCAGGTGCCTCTGAGGTGCCCCTTTTCTCATCCCTGGGCACAAGTGAGAGAGGGTATTTCTGCTGTACACAGTTGCTCACAGCATTCATTCATTCATTCATTCATTTATTTATTTATATTTACATTTATATGTCGCCCCATACCCAAGGGTCTCTGGGCGGCTCACAGCATTTCAAACAAACATATAAAAACTATATCAAAACAGGTTAAAATATAATTTTAAAAATACAAGAATAATTAAAAACAGCAGTGTTTTTTAGTGGGGGGAAATGTGGGGAACATTTAGCCAAAGGCCTCCGTAAGGTTGTCCACATCAACAGTCTACAAGAGTAAGGATCAATCACATACAACATATCTGTCACAACATCCAATACTGAGCTGATCTGAGAAATATTTCCCTCAAAATGTACAATAAATTTGTCACATGTGTCTAGAGAGTGAGAAGGGCCCACTACCCTCAGAAGAGGGAACAAACCTCCTCAAACAGATCAGCTGGACAACTACCAGAGGACACAAAGGTGAAAAAAAAAAGATTTCTTAACTGCTACTACCACCACAGGGCAGACATGAGTGGTTCCGTCTCAGGGATTTCCAAAAGCTCCCTTTTGGCAGTGTGTGATACCCTGGTGGCACCTTTATGGCACTGAATATAATGAGGACAGTGTGTATTCAAAGGGTCTTTCTGCACTTATTTCAATCAATCTGTATTAGTGAATTCAGATTAGCTAGGTCCTGATCAACCACAGATAGAGGCAGAAGCACTGAGTGGTCTTTAGAATGGCAAATGTGTGCTAAGGAGCAATGCAATGCAGATGCCTAAACCCTGTTGTGCATCAGTGCATGAGAACTACCACTGTCTACACTGTGTTGAAATTGGCTCACAACACCTCCAACACCTGATGCAATTGATCACATCCCTGAAACAACTGAATGTTACATCCAGGTAGCAATGGAAAGACACCTTCGCCATGAATCCAAAGTGTCTTTGCAGGCACCATGAAGACACCATTGCTGTCAAAGCAGCTGCTGTTGCGGAGGAACTGTGAAGGTGTCTTCACAGTCGTGATGTAACTGTGCACGTCACTCAACACCACGCCCACATTCTTCCAAGATCTGTTCTATGTGCAAAAGGCCCAAGAAAGAATCTCTTTCTGAGGATAGACTTGTCTGCCTTTGAACTAGAAGAGCAGGAGGAAACTAGAGTATAAGAAACAAATCTTGCAACCAAAGCAAGTATCTGATTGGAGGGTTTGGTACGAATATCAGGCTTTAAATAGACAGCCTGATAGAAGCTGAAAAAAATGTAAGTTTGAGAAAGAAAGGGCAAGATTACAAGAGTGAAGTTCTGGATGAAGGAGGGATTATTTGGTTTCAAACAATTCGGAAATTGAGGATTTGGTTGAATGCCTAGTTTATGAGGGAAGTACAGTGGTACCTCGACATACAAGTGCCCTGACATACAAGTGTTTTGAGATACAAGCCACCGAGCGAGTGATATTTTGCTTTGAGATGAGAGCAAGATTTGAGATACGAGTATGTAAATACAGTACAGTACATAACAAAAACAACTGAGGTGGTGTTTTGGGAGCTGGAATGGATTAATGGGAAAATTGCTTTGAGATACGAGCGATTTGACATAAGAGCAAGGTTACGGAATGAATTAAACTCGTATGTCAAGGTACCACTGTACAGCCAAAGAGATTGTGGGTGGGGGTGTACAAGGGATTGTGGGTGGGGCTGTGGCATTGAGAAGCAGGTCTAGAGGAGGGACTAAATGAATGATAGGCAAAGAAGCCAAAAGAAGACAATATGTGGATGAGGAGCAAAGGGGAATTCCTTACAGGTATGGGTGGCAGCATGGTTCAGAAATGCTCACAGGAAAAGGTGGTTGAACAAGGTTTGAGCTCATGATGAATGCAGCGTTAGTAGTTAATCATGTTGAGATATAAGAGCAGATATATATCAAGTACTGTAGCACTTTATTATTGCCCTTTCTGCACTGAGCTTTATTTTGGACTATATTCCAGAATAGGGAACTGCCATGAGCATGCTGGTGCAGCCTGCAAGTCCCTGTTCTGGGATACATTCCAGAATAAGGCTCAATATAGAAAGGTAATGGTATCCTATCTCAGTTGCCCAAGTATAGCAACTCACGCAAGGTTTGGGATTTCTTTGGACTTCTTTTTTTTAAAAATGATATTTTTAAAAAAATCTATCCTGAAAACACCTTGATTATCTGCTTCTTCAGAAAGAGCTGATACACAGCGTGTAAGATGATGATTGAGGAAATTGCCAAAATCATTCCGTATTACCATTTTAATCTCTGGTGTTTTGCTGTTAACATAACAGATGCATACTGAGAGTGACTCAGTTAATGAAGATCAGTTCAGCATTTCTGCCTGGCAAGCATACCGACTATATGGAAATTAGTTTTAATTATATATTGTGTTTGGCTCCTTCAATCAACAAAGTATAAATATTTTGAATTAATTTAAGGATAAAGAGAAACAACATTTTCTCATGCTATTGTTGGATATGGAGTTGCAGACCTTTCTCTGTTCCTTGTGAACTTTTTATTAAGGTTCAGAAGAATTTGCTTTGCAGGGTGAGATCCAAATAAGGACTTTTAATTCTTTTTTTGAGGAAAAAATTCTCCAGATATATATATATATTTTACACACTGCCATTATTAGTAATTTTATATAGCATTTTTGGAGGGGGGAATTTATTCTTTTTTATTGTATACATTATATATAATAATTTTATATACATGAATTTTTACATTTCCTTTTCTCCCCATCCCACTGGTGGAACAGTGGTGAAAAAAAGAGTCTTAGAATCTGACTCTTATTGTAATTGTTATCGGCCTCTCTGGGGAGTAAAAAAATTAATTTGCCTCAAAAAATGCCTCTCCCTCCTAGGTTTGATAAAAAACTGTTTCCTTCATCTTTTTCTTGAAAGTCAGAGGATCCAGCCTCTGGATGACTGTGAGGCAGAAACTGATAGGATGATAATACCGTTAGGAGTTGATTGGTGAAGGGGTTGGAAAAGCAATGGTTAATGTACTCAACTGAGCTGAGTTCAGGAAACACCATTTTGTGGAAGTTCTTCTGAAAAGACTGAGTGAATTGATTTAGGAGGTGGTTTGGGACTGCTTACTGTCTTGCAGTTAGAGTATCAGAATCTTACCTGTTAGTCTCCTGGTTTGATTCTGCCCTCCTCCATGAAACCAGTAGGGTGACCTTGGGCTAGTTACAGCTCTCTTTCTGGGCATAAAAACCTCCTCCTCCTCCTCCTCCTCCTTCTTCTTCATGCAGATATCAACCATATTGCTATGCTTTCCTGACCACCAGATTTTATAGTGCATGGAGTGTTGAAACCAGGCCATAAAATTCTGGGATCTAGTCCCTGTATTCATAATGAACTTTTTTGAATGACCTTCAGAAAATCACATTCCTTGATCTTAATCCATCTCAAAACTTTTCTATGAAAATAAAGCATCACTGTTTATTATAGCCTGCTTTCCTGAACAGATTTAGAATTTGTAAAACATTAGCACAGCTTACTTTATGTCAAACTTCTTTATCATATGGTAAATTAATCTCACTGACCATTGTGTGCTCTAAAGCAGAGGCATTCAGAACATATTGGTTCCTTCTAAAACACCATCTCTGAGCAGTTCTTAGGTAACCTCATTCTCATTTAAACCTTTTGAGATGCTTATGAATAATTTAATTTCTCTTCCCAAAATATAGTACCTTCAGAAATGCTGAGAAAAATACAGATCCCACATATCCAGCACAGAAATACAAAACGACACTTGCAGCAATTTTTTCTGTGTTCCTGGGGTGCAAGGAAAAGGTACTATAATACAAACCAGAAATGATCATCGAATGACACATAAGAACTCTTCTGTGGAATTTAATCCCTCATCTTGAGGTTGGCTTGTTTCCCTTTTGCCTGCCACATTCTTGAAATGGTAAGAGATAAATTATGCTCTTACTGCTGAGGTGTCCAGCCAGTACATTGCATGTAATTGAGTTCCAGCAGAGGCAGAATGTGCTGGGTGGAATGCGATGGGCTTGATCCCAAAGGGTTTCTGGCACGCATAGGCCCGGTTCCAATTACAAGCTTAAAATGGTTTTCCTAAATTGAAATAATAGAACCGGATTGCTAACACAAATTTGCCTGTTCCCATTACTTTCAGCTTAATCACTTTCGATCCAGATTCGGAGGATCATACGTGGCATACGTGACTCAAGGGGGGACTCAAGTGGCTACTTTCTAAAAGCCACTTTTCGGGGCTGCCCTGCCCTCTTCCTCCTGCCGTGAACACGCCACCCATAATGGACCCCTTCACGGAGCCTGGCTGGATGGCTGCCACTTGCCTGGATGGATGAAAAACAGCGCCGGGCAGCCAGCGATTCTTTCCCCTCCTCTCCGCATTGCCCAGGGCACACAGTAGCAGCGGCAACTCAAGCCCCCTTCGCCCGCTCACCTCCACAGCCACAGCCTTAAACATTCACACATCTCCCAGAACCTGCAGCTTTCCCTTTCTTTCCCTTTCTAAAGGTCAGAACTCCAAAGAGCCAAAATTGTGCAAAATTAGAACATTGTTACCAGGTGTGAAGTGGGTGGATTGCTACAGTGTAACAGCTGCTTACGGGGTGGATTTTTACAGTGAAATCACTATCTTTGGAAGCAAGCTATTGGGGGAGGGAAACCCTAAACATGCATTCTCATCCCACTGAAACTGTACTGTTCCCACAGCAAGAAATGTAAAGCGTTTCAAGCACACGAACTGGAGCAAGACCTATTGAAACGAGTGTTAACATTTCCAATGCTTTGGGGTGATTTAACACACAGAAAGTGTGTTAAGACAACCTGACGTGGGGACTGCGAGGATCAAAACCATTTCGAAACCGTTTTAAGCTTGTAATGGGAACGTGGCCATAGGGTGTTTTCCCACTGTCACTAGAAGTACCCATTAAGTACCCATTAATGGAAAACACCCATAGTGTCAAAACTACAAGTCACACTTTGGATAATATATGGGGAAGAAAGCAATGTATTCTACCCCTTCTACCCAATACACTAGATTTCTGCCTTGTTTTGTGCTCATCTTTCAACAACTGATTGTTTGGCTTGATGGTGAACCATTTAATTGAACAAATTGTTGTTTGCATTCAGTTTTTGAGCTTATTTCCCCTTTGCCTGCCAGATAAATTATGCTTCATTCTTTCCATTGAAAAAAACCCTTCAATCAAATTGTGTTTGTGAGCAGGGGACTGCTTTGGTTTAGTTGAATTTAAATAAATGTTTGGTTTGAGTCAGCTTCAAACATGAACTATTTGATCAAGTTTTCAAACACAAACCAAAATTCGCACATCTCTGTTGCTGGCCGAATTGGAATAAGGCATCACTGCCTTTGTTCATGGCAGGAGACGTATTTGACCCACCCTAACTATCTGCCTTAGAGACAGTCCCAAGCTGTTTGGAAATCCATTCATTTATTCAAAATCTGAAGATGAAATCCATCAATGTGAATGAATGAAACCCATGTAAACATCCTTACATCTGCAGGGGAAGCTCTGTTGCTAAGAAAAATATTAATTTTGCTTGTGCTTGTCCAACAACAATAGAACTCATCTGGGTTTGGAGGCAAATGGCACACAAGGTCAACATATCCCCCTTCCTTTTCACAAATGCTGAGCAGCCACCCCATTGTAGTGTACTACAAGCCTGACATGTCTTTTGATCAAATGCCTGGGCGCACTTCTGTACCTAGGGCTGGTGCACTTGAAAACTACGTTTTTCATATTACCAGTTTGAAGATATAATGGGGTGTATGTGTGCTTGTATGAAGCTGCTCACTGCACAAAATAGAAGCATGTATAAAAAGGGACCTCCATGGCCAAGTCATCATGATGAAACTCTTTCTTCCAAGCATTTGGCTGGTCCCTTCTTTATAGCATGCCAAGGGGGGAGGGGGGGAAGGACCAAAGTTCACCTATTTCATGAATTTATTTGGGAAGAAAGTAAAGTAAAAGTAAACTATTTCTTTTCCCTGCATGACTGGTTGCCCTCAAATGGTTCTCCCATTCTTCACGACTACCAGAAGCAAAGGAAGAATTTTTCCAAATTGAGAAATACTTCATTCAATATTTTTATTACTTTTATTATGATCCCCTTATCAATTTTGTACAGTAGGGGTAACAATTGGACTATATATATTCATATAGTTCAGTTTTATATGTCTTTTATATTACCCTGTAGATATCATCTAATTTGTATGGTTTTTATTCAAAATTTGTATTTCCTGTTTTTAATAAATATTTTTTTTAAAAAAAGAAACAAGAGGGGGGGGGAAGAAACTTCCTATGGAAGTAAATCTTGCTTTACTGGAAATACTGTCTTCTTTTTTCCTTTTCTATAGTTAAGCAATTTGTTTTCAGGTACTAACTTTTTTCTTATTTTATCCTGTTTATTTTTATATTAATAATTTTGTTAAATATTTTCTTGCAAAATTTTCTTCATTCAAAGACTATAATAACTTTAGTTCCCCCTCATTAGTTTCCCAGATGGTTCCTTGTAGTCAATTCTTGATCTGTTCTTCCAAATGTTACCACTGGAAGTTGTCCAAATGCTTGTGAATGTAAATCCCCCGGCTGTGCTTTAGCAAGCACTCAGCAAAGGGTAATTCAGATTAACTCTTCATTACTTCTGAAATAAGTTCCGTCACACCAGCCTGGAAGTCAGCCAACAGTGCTGATGGAAATGAGCAGGTCCTGAAACTTCTGTATTTTTCATGCTGTTCCTTTTCAGTTTTAAAGAAATTCTATGGTTCTTCATTTCTTAGAATGTATAGCCGTACCTTAATTTATGTGAGGATTCTGTTCTGGAAAAATGGTGGTTAAATGGAATCCACAAAAATGAACAATTCAATATAAATTTGAGAGTTAGGGGAACACAGCAAAAATCTCCATCATCTTGCATTGGATTGACCAACCTGCCTGACAATTATATTCTTAAGCAGGGATTGGCCTTTTAATGCAAACCAAGGGAAGAAAGGAAACCTCCATTGACTTGCACTGGCTTGACCAACTTGCCTGAGAATTTATCTTGACTTGAAGGGGGAATTGGCCTCTTAATGCAAATAAATGCAGAAAAGGAACATAAATGGAAAAGGGTACAGAGCAGTACTCCAAATAGGATCTACCATGGGGGCAATGCTGGAAGATGCAAGTGATGTGCCTGAACCCTGCAACAAAAGGAAGAACCCAGGTGATGGGTGTGTGGGACAGCGCAGCCACAGTTGTGCACTGCATCACCCAGTCACTGCAGCAATGGCTAGTGTGCGTGACCATTGCCTTGGCAAGGTGATAAACTCTAAGCATAGAGGCAGTTGCACTTAGTGAAGTGCCAAATAGGTTTGCGATAAATCATTCATTGCAAAGCGTACACACCAGTTCCATCTCCCATCTTCACTTCTCTAGGATGATTTACCCTAAATATACACCAATATGCTGACCCACTATGTTCCACTCCACACACAGCATGCTAAAGCAATCAAAAGTCACCAAAATTGTGATGTGAAGACACACTCAGAACTCAGAACGTAATACTTTCCTCACTGTAGAAACCAAGTGAGAGACGGTCCCAGCATGATGCAGAGTTGCCCTCTGAAATTGCTGTGGTGTCCCATTCCCCTTCACTTCACTGTCGTGTACATAGACACCACACACCCAAACAAGTCATTGTGATTACTGGGCAGGTTAGTCAACCCAATGCAAGCCAATGGAGGTTGAATGAATTGCACTATAGTGAACCAGTGAGGGAGATGTAAATGCAGGTAGGTCACAGTTTGTGAATTATATGTTGGCAAAACTGTGCAGCTGAAAACTGTATAAATCGAAGTACCATTGTATTATCTTTCTATATGTACTATTTAGTTGATGGTCATGTGATAGTCATATGACTTTTTATTCCACAGGGTATCTGTCTACTGTCTATCTAATCTACTAGAGTTGATGGTCATGTGACCACACAGAAGGCTGAAACATACCTGCATGTAGTTTTGTAGATCAAGATAAAATGGGTAGAAGTACAGGGACTTCAGGTGCAGGGAAAAGGAGGGTCAATGCAGGACAAGGTGTTGGTCAAGCCAAGGAAGTAGATGTACTATTGAATGGCCCTGAAACCATCTTCCTTGCAACATCTGCACAGGAAACTGAAGGCTGCCCAAACCAAACCTCACGGTCCTGGTCCCGCTGGTGGCTCAGCTGCTGTTACTGTTGTGGCAGCTGTCAGAGGAAGCAGAAGGCCTGCCGAAACCTATTTGGATGCCTTAACGGCTCTGGCAGGCTTAAAAACTGGTTTTCATATAAACACTGGCTTTACTCTTGGCATAGATCCTTGCCTCTCTAGTTTTAGGAATACAGTCTCTCCTATGGGAAATGATCCCATTTGGATTATACAGAGGGGGTACAGTTGCAACATTAAACCCACACAAAACCAAGATTGTGTCACAGGATTAATTTAGCTCCTGAAAAAAAATTAATTCATGGCAGACAGGAAGGTTCTGTAAGTCCAGCCAGTGATTCTGTAACCCCCTAAGGACTGATGACATCTAATTACCATCTGCTTAATTAGCACATCAAGGGACTTAATCACACAGCCTTTGTAAACTCTCACTTGCCTAGTTCTGTGTAAAAACAGCTGCCCTTTGCTACTGTCATTATGATGCAAACAAAAAATTGACTGTTTTATATACAGGGTGTTCTGACCTTACATTAGATCTTTTGTCCTTTCTTTTCCATTTTTTCCATTGTTGCAAGATTCTTAAAGTTTTAACATTTTTCCTGTTCCTTCTTTTCTGCCTCTGGATAAGTCATATCACACCTGAGCTGCAGCTATTGAGTAGGCTGGGTGTTTTTTCCTCCTTATCAAGCATATTGCTTCAGTGTATCTAGTTTGTGCCTAATGATAGAGCATTTTGCGCATGTGTAACTGATCATATGAGAGGCTGACTGCTTTGCTTTTTTGCAATTAATTTAGCTCTCTGACAATTGAACTTAAAGGTCTAATGCAGAGAAAATCAGATTTATGGTATGGTGAAAGCTTTTCCTTTCTTCCTTATGCTGTTCCCAGTGTTCCTGAACATAGAAAGTGCCCTTTTCATTGTAACTGCATATTATATCTCACCTTTCCTGCAAAGACCCAAGGCAATGCAACCCATTTGCCTCTCCATTTTATCTCCATGACAATCCTCTGAGATGCATTAGACTGAGAGGTTGCAACCAGCCCAAGGCCATGCAGTGAATTTTCATGACAGAGCAGATTCAGACCAGGAATTCCTAGGTTCTAGATTGGCACTCTAGCTATTATATCACACTGGCTCATTTTCATTTGAGCAGGACAATGCTATGACTCCCAAGTAATGTTAGAGTACAAGAGAAGCCCTGCTGGATCACAGTCCATCTGGTCCAGCATCTCTTCACACAGTGGCCCACCAACTGCACTGGTCCACCAATTGTTATTGCACAGCATTAGAAGCAGGGAGCACACTGTGGGTCTTTCCGCACTGGCCACTTAAGCCACATTAAAGACAGATTAAGGACAGATATAAAACACTTGCAAAGTTGCCCTCTGCATTGCAGCACAGATTAGTGACACTTCAAGGAGTCTGCTTCCGCATTGGCTCACGCGACATCCATCTCTAATGGGGTTTAGGAGCCACTAAAACCAGTTTCCAGGAAGACCTGAAAGAAGGTAGTCTTAATTAGGTCTTAATCCGTCCTTGCCTTGTAAATCCACATCAACGGAGGACGCTTCCACACATGGACGGGAGAGAGAACACATGTGGGTGGACCAGGAAGTTGCCATGTTGAGCGAGGTGGTGACAGCAAGCCGCCATGTTGAGAGAGGCGGGAGAAGCACAGTCCAGCCACGAAGTCCCTCTCACACGGGCCTCACATCAGGCAGGCGCCCAGCTATGGTGGCAGAGGGACAGCAAGTCTGAATGTAGTGATTCCATGCACAAAGAGCAGGCTTCGGCGCCAGGTGGGCACAGGATCTCGGACACGCCGCTGATTAAGAGGCAGTGACTGATGGCTGAATGCTCCAATCACGTGGCTTCTGGGGCGGCGTGGCCTCCAGGAGGCCAGATCCATCTAGAAATCTGTGCTTCTGCATCCGCACTGCGAAGGCATAATGTGTTCCTCGCAATCCGTCCGTCCAAGGCGAGTGTGGAAGCATGGGGCCTTATTTAGATCCATATCCATTTGAGATGGATCTTGCTAGAGACACATTTCATAAAAACGGATTTCCTTAATCTGGTTTTCAGCGGGTCAGTGCAGGAACACCCTTAGGATCAAAATGGGGAAGTATTTTTTTCATCTATGGAATTTACTATCAGAAGTGGTGGTGACAGCAACCAGACAAGAGAGTTCTAAGAATTGATTAGAGAAATACATGGAGGACAGGTGTATCAGTGGCTACTAGAATGGATGCTTAGCCACTGCCTCCTGGCTAGAGAGACAGGTAGGATGCCTCTAAAGGCCATTTGCAGGGATTAGAGAGTAGGTGAAGGTTTTCCCTTTATCTTCTGCTCAAGAATCTCCCAGAATTGGTGGGCTACTGTGTGGGACAGGATGCTGGACTAGATAGGCTGTGGCCTGATCCAGCAGGCTCCTCTTATGTTCTTATGCTTCTGGGCTCTCTAAAGCAGAAGATTAAGGCAAAACTTTCAACTGCTCTCAAATCCCTGCAAATGGTCTTTAGAGGTATCCTGCCTGTGTCTCCAACCTGGTACCCGGTAAATTCTAGTACCCGTTGACCCACCTGTCCTCCATGAATTCTCTGAAGCAATCCAGACATGTTTTGTGATGATCTCTTTCTACCTGGTGGGACCCAATCAATATATCTGTGACACTGGATTTTGTCCTCCGCCTAGTGTTCACCATTATTTATCATTTGTTTTCCCTCCCTTTTACAGTTTGGCAGGACAGAAGTCATCGACAACACCTTGAACCCTGACTTTGTGCGCAAGTTCATCCTCGATTACTTTTTTGAAGAGAAGCAGAATTTGCGGTTCGATCTGTGAGTGTCTTAGTTTGAGCCATACTTGAGAATGTGGAACGAGAAGGTGTAGAGGCAATACCAAATGTCTACTAGTAGCAGGTCTGGTTTAGGCACATCTTCTTTGCATGATATGAAAGACAAGCATTTGCATTGCCCTAGCTGGGACTTAGAAAGCCAGAAAAGAGACCCAGGCACATTGAAATTCAGTAGAGTTCTTTTTATGCTCCACTTCAAGGGCAGCAATAAAGCCAATTAAACTCATCATTATTGCCTATTGAGCTACTTCTTTCTCGTTTGAAATTCTCATACTTTCCTGACTTGAAATTCTTTCTTACTTAGCTGCCCAGCTGTTTCAGTAAACTTTGTGTCAATCTTGCACAAGCCTTGGTGAACAGAAGGTCTCCTTGGAACAAAGTTCACTTTGGTCATTTATTTGCCACCAATTTGCTGAATTCAGATCTATAATCCCACACACTTCCTACTTCCCTTTCTTTGGCTCAAAAAGGCGACAGCGTATATTGAGAAAAACTAAGTAAGTGGTATAAAGGTCGAGGAAAACAGTAGGACCCATTTTATGACAGTGAAACATTGTATGCATGCATGTATACATATATAGTCTTCCAAGAGTTCTCAGAAAGAATATTCATCCTCCTAGTATCTTATTGCTTGATGCTTCAAACCCAGTGATTTCATATTCAACGCTTTGGTTGACAGTTATAATGCTCTTCAGTTTTTGCATCAGAGGCAGGATCTGCACAATGCTTTTATGGTCTTCTGAATGGGTGACACTGAGCATTCAGAGTCCATTGAGAGCACTGAACCCACCATGCATCACGAGTGCTGTTACAGCTCACCAATGACAGAGGTGGATGAAGACCAAGCTGTTCTGTCTGCTCTTCCTTTATAGCAGTGGCCCTGCTGTCACCACTGTCACTTCCTGTGTTTGATACCCCGCTGCCAAAAGCAAAGCCAGAGATTCCCCTGCTTTGATAATGTTGGCAAGGAGGAGGGCTGTCCCTACTCCTGCCCTTGAGATCAAAGGCCTACTCCATCATGATGGATGGGGAAAGAAGTGGCTTCCCTCATGTGAACATCAGGTACGATCTTGATGTAGGAAGGGGCAGTAGCTTGTCCTTCCTCTCTTGTGTCAAGATTGTATTGGATTTTGATCATGGTAGGGGCAGCTACCATGGGCCAAACCAGAGTATCTTGATGGACAGACCAGCAGTAGCGTGGCAGTGGCAGATAGCACACTGTTCATTAAGAAGAGTGCTATTTACTTGGGGAGGGATGGAAGGACAGTTGGACGGACAGCAGATGGGCGGATGGAGAGGTTATTCTTTAAGCACTCTGTGTGCAGATTCTGCCAGAACTGAGCATGTTAACTCTTCATTTAGGAGAGGAGTAGCCAATAGAGTTTCATTCAGTGCAATTATTGGCCAGTGACTGTAAAAATTGTAGCTCAGAACATCTGGAGACCATTAGATTGCAAAATACTGATTTCCACATAAAGGAATACATTTGTGTCTTGAACGTTCCTCTAGCTGCACATTGCAGAGAAAGCTTAATAAGAGAGGGAAAACTGTCTTGCAATTGTTGTTGTCACTGGGGAAGCTCAATTCATTTTGAAGTTACTCAATAAGCTGCAAAGAAAGAATTGTAATCCACTGCCATGCTATTTTTAATAATATGTTATGGCTAGCGCATACAAAAAATAATAATAATATCCACTAGTGTCTGAAAGGTGATACATAAACATAGTTTGGGGCATATCTTTATATTGTTTACTATGTGATATGAAATAGTCTTACTCTTAGGTGGTTTCTGCCCTGGGTCTTATTCAGGATGATATCCCTGAATAGAGGCCTGCCATCTGCATACTAGTGCAGACTATGGCAGGCCCATGGTGCTCAGCATCCACAGACCATGAATGGAACATTACCAGAAGGGCCCTTTTCAGATGGTGCTTCTTGGTGCACATTACAAAGTGCCTTCCATTTTGGACCACCATTAGGTACTTGTCAAGCTCTGCCAATAGACCAGGATGTGGCATCATTTTGGGCAGCTTATCTCAACCTATGGTCTGTCTGATGGAGCATTCCAGGGATCTGTCCGACATTAGGGTGCCAAATGAAGTGGGCTAGACCCCTCTTTCTGGCCTTTGTGGAAAGGGCCTAGCCCTCTTTCTTGGGCACACACTTGGGGGGGGGCTTTCAAAGTTTTTGTGTAAGTAGTAGAATTAGAGTCGAATGATATCAAACCCTCTTTCCCCTCCTCACACACACATGTACACCTACACACTTATCATACCTTCTTTTTCCTAGATCTCATTCGACTCTTCCTCTTTTCTCATTCCAGCAATTTCCCATTCTCTGCTCAAACTGTTTTGCACAGCAGATAGTCAGGGCCTTTTCTATAAAGACAACATTGGCAAAACGCAACCCCTCTCAAAACTCAGTCTCACTCTTTGTTCCTCCTGGGTGCAACTTTCAGTTCAATGGAGTCTCACAAAGACTACAATTTGGCATAACTCTTCTAACTCTGTGCTCATATCCTGCTTGTGAGCTTTCGTATTTCAACGAGGGGGCTGCTGAATTAGATTGGCTAATGGTCCAACCTAGCATTTTTCTCATGCTCCTTTCTATCTGCCCCATCCTCTGCTCCACCAGTCTCAGTGGGCCCCAGCCACCACTTCAGTTAATTTTGAACAAAAGAGTACCTGCTTGCGTTGATATCTGTTTTTCTTAACCTTAAATGTAAGGTGTTAAGAGAAGATAGTTTTCTAGGGGGTGGCAACAGACAGGGCAACAAGAGAGTTGAAATTTGGTTCCCTGACTGTCACATCTACCCGTTGACAAAATTAAAGGAAAGGCAGGAGGAGGAGGCAGGAGGCAGTGGAGAGCATTCATGGGCTAGATCCAAATGGGATAGATCTAAGCCCCAGGACAGCATTGCTTTATGCCATGGTTTCTTAAGCTCTATCTACAGGATAGAATTTTTCTGCCCTTTCTAATTTTGGTAGGCCACCAAAAGGAAATAAAAGCTCCCTTTCAATAATCAGCATAGAAGTAGTAGTCAATTTCCCCTCCTACCTTTTACTCTGTTTTAGGGATACTATATGGAAAAGTGGACAGACCAACTACACCTTTGGTGGTTGTGAAAAAGAGGAAGATTCAGCGGCTTTGCTTGTGTTATAAGCTACATCTGCTGAAATTCCATCCTCTTATACGATGGTTAAAGGTACTGGATTCCTTATGGTAATCCTCTATTTTCTTCTTTAGGGATTCCAAGAGGAAGTCATTTTAGTCTGGATCATTAAGCAAGGGGTCTAGTAACACCTTAGTAGTAGTAGTAGTACTAGTAGAAAGAAGTTAGTCGTATAAACTTTTGTAGGCATCTGTGAAGCAGGCTTAGTCTATGAATCCTCTTGTTTCCAACTTCTTTCAGTTAGTCTCTAGACTCCCTTGCTTACTTCTTTACGGATGCTATTCAATCTCCTGGCTACTAGCCTCTTATTTGCCGCACAGGTTTTGCAAAAGCACTCTATAAGTGTATTATTTGTACTTTCTTCTTTCAGTTATGATGTGGACTCCAAGAGCCCTGACCTGTCCAAACATGTGAGTTAAGTGCATGTTCTCTACTTATTTTTGATATCCCTCTGTTTCTGAAACCCTGATGCTTCAGTCTCTCCCCTCAGCCACCATTTCTTCATTGTGAACATCAGAAGCTGTTATTTGAATTAAGGACCTTTTCACACTTAGCCATAAGTATCTCATGGTGGGTAAGTTTAGGGATGGTGGCGGGCATTCACAATGTGAGCCCCATCCCATCCCAAATTTTGCCCGGACTTAACTGGGTCTCAGTGAAATGTGGGATGGGACCATCCACCTTGCCATAGTAATGGCCGTGCATGCCAGGCTATTGCTATGGTGATAGGAGATGTGGCACAATGTTTGTATAGGAAGTAATGCAAACATTGCGTCCAGGGATTAACCAAGAGTGCCTTGGAACTCTTGATCAAGCTGTGGAACAGTTTTTACTATTTCACAGTAAAGGTGGCTCTTGGCCACTCTAGCATGGGGACGTCACTGCAGCATGCAGATGTGTTGGGCTGCCTGATGATTTAGCATGAACAGGCCCTCAGGTTACTTGTCTCTCTAGCCCAATGTTCTACCCCAACTGCTAATTTCAAATCAAGGTTTTTCGCCTTAATGACTATGGATTCATTCTTAATGGAAGATCCAGAGATTTAGTCTAACGCTTTGGAATGTTACTTATTTTCACTCCATTGTTAACCCTGTCTTCTGTTTCTGTTTAGCATTCTGACAACCCACCTGCATGCAAATATGGCTCATGTTCAGCAGTTCTTAATTTGTCCTAGGGACTGTTAAACACTGAGCAAAATTAGCTCAGCTCTGGTGCAACCTGCTCAGCATTTACAAGATGTCATCTGGGTTCACACTAAAGTTGCATTAATTTTTCATGTTATGTGTTTATGCTGTCTTGGAAGTATGTGAAAAACACAAGCTCCTCAGTGTGATCTTTTTGTTTCGTGGTAGCAAAACTTCTTGCACAAAAGAAGCTTTCTGTTCATAAGAACGTAAGAGGAGCCCTGCTAGAGAAGCCAATGTGATCCAGCATCCTGTCTCACATTGTGCCCCACCAGTTGCTTCATGGCATTCTCTAGCAGAAAACCAAGGCAAAACCTGCTCTCAGTTCCCTGCACATGGTCTGTAGAGGAATTCTGCCTGTCTCTCCAAACTTGGGGCAATGCCTAGGCATCCATTCTAGTAGCCATTGATACCTATATCCTCCATGGATTTATCTAATCCTTTCTTAAAGCTATCCAGGCTGGTTGCTGTCACTGCCTCTGCTAGTAATAAATTCCATCGATTGATGACCCTCTGTGAGAAAAAATTATTCCTCTTGTCATTTCTAACTCTCCGTCAGCTTCACACAGTACCCCCTGGTTCTAGTGCTGTGAGACAGATGTTCATATGTGTACCACTGTATGCATAGACATTTATTTGATTAATGTCTTTTCCCCATTCAATTCAGACTTCATTACTTGTCTAGGTCCTACTTTTTATCTCAAATTCTTCTGCATTCTTCTCCTAAATCTCTCTCTGTCTCTTATCAGAATTACACTGAAAGCTCACTGATAATTTTTCCAGTGTTTTGAACATGACCTCGTCTGTTTATGCATTCTGTAGAGTAATTAATTTTTTTAGATTTTCCATTAATAACACTAATGCTGCTGATTTTGGCATCACTAGTAATAGTACTGTGCTTTGGGTATGATTTATTCGCCTACTCTCTGTCTGTTGTCTGGACATACAGTCTATCCAATCTCTGCATAAAATAATGACATGCAGAGGTGGACAGGATTAATATACTTATTTATAAGCAAGCAGAAGTGAGAATTTCAGCCAAAGCAAAATCAAACATTCTCATTCTTGCACAACAGCAAATCGAACAAGACCAGTCACCTCATTTGGGAACACGGCAAAAAGCTCCTCATTTGCCTTTGGTTGCAGGCTATTTGTGAGTAGAATGAACCAAGATCCATGGGTGCCTTTCTTCCTGTTGGCCAGACGCCACTGTTACTGAAAATGCAGCAATTTAATTGTCCCCATTAGCCCTTTGGCAGGATGCCTCTAAAGGCCATTTGCATGAATTTGAGAGCAAGTGAAGGTTTTTCCTTTGTCTTCTGATTGAGAATGCTCAGAAGCAGTTAGCGGCCCACTATATGAGACCTGATTCTGGACTAGAGGGGCTGTGGCCTGATCCAGCAGGGCTACTCTTATGGATTTAGGCATGTTGCCTTCAAAGACTGTTTTGTTCAGCGCTACCCTTGTGCACTGGATGTTACATAGAAGTGACAGAGGCCTGGGCTAATCTCTGGCAGGGGTGGGCAGTGCCTGAGATAGAGATATAGTTTGGTGTGCCTGCATAGCTAATGGCGTTGGGCTGGAACAGAAAGCATTCCCAGCACAGATTGTGCCTCACATGTTATCCTGAAACATAATATACCAGAGGCGTTTCTGCACTTACCTGAGTACTGCACTATGCACTAAGGCTGGTACACTCGGGATACAGGAGGACCATACACATTTCTGGCTGGGACGGATGCTCCTCAGTGGCCGGAAATGCAAATGGTCCTCCATGGACCGGGCCACGCCACTGCCACAAAAGCCAGAGTCCTGCTGCCTTGCTGGACCAATTGGCCACCAACAGCTGCGCCACTGGTTCATGACGCACTGGCAGACCAATGTGAAGGGGTGGCGACTTTTGGGGGCACGAGCCCCACCGCCCCCTGTAGACCAGTCTTGGCCAGTCTGCTGCTGCAGTGCCGGTACGCGGAGACCTGCCTGATGGGGGCCACGTTGCACCTGTGCACTGACTCTCTAGGTAAGTCCAGGGTAAAGCCTGGGATAGGTTTGAAGTACAGCTCAGGTGAGGCCAGGCACACTTCTAGGCTGTAGCTGCCTAGTGGTTGTGTGAATGCTCTTCACCAAAGCTGTACTAATTACTGACTAGAGGCCGTATTGTGAATTGGCCTCAGGATAACTGGACTGTACCAGGGAAGGTGAATGCAGAATTAACCATGGTATGTTACACACTCAAGTGAGTGAAGGTGATATTTTCAATATTATCTGCCCCCACCCCCCATCTCACAGTTTGGACTCTCAGGCCTTTGTTGTATGCTAGCTGAAGATTTAAGCTTCATTCCTGTACTGGGTGGCTTTGAGTTAATCCCACTGAAATGAAGACAGTGTGAAAAGGTGCACTGCTATGTGAATTGTGCCATAACAAAATCTGTGATTCGATCCCTCAAGCACTGTCTTCCCCTTGTTAATGAAACATCTATTTTCCCCTCTGTTTTTTCAGAAGATGAAGTATTTCTAAATAATTTTTGTGACTGTACAGCCATTCCTTGTGTAACTTGCAGGGTTCCATTCACAGAAACTACCTGCGTTACATAAATTTTGCTAGTGGTACCTTAAATGCTGGTTTTCCATTATTGGCAGTGATTTGTATAGTGCTTTCTCCATAGCATGAAACTTCTTTCTATGGGTAAAGTTATCTTTTATCAACCACGGAAGAGCAAAACTGCTGTATGCTAAACGGTGTTAAGTACAAATGTAATTTTAGGTCAAGTGGCCATAAAAATTCAACCACAGTTTTCTCTTCTGACTATTTTGGATGAAATTCTAAAATTTCATTGTCTGATGTGAAGTAGTAAATGATGATCACGATGATGGTGATTGCAGATGAAAATTTAAGAAAATATGTAGCTTTATGGAGGAGTAAGTCCCATTAAAATGAATTGGAGTTACTTCTATTTAGGTATGAATAAGCATACTCTTATGCAGGATCTGTACTGGGCTGCTAACCTGGGCTAGCAGTGCTTGTCCAGTGGCACACCAACATGGTGAACTGATCCAGTGAGAAGGTGTGGAGTGCTGGAACCCGCTCCATGGTCCGACTACTTCAAAACAGTATTCCATGCATGCCCGTGGGTAGACTGATCCAGCAGCCCATAGTATGAATGGCTGTTTTGATCTATCTGTTGCCTGGCAACATTTCACTCTGCTCCTGGAAATAGCCTTGAAAATGGACTGTTTCTGGGTGCCCAGAGAAAACATTCCCCACTGGCAAATTCAGAGGCTAGTAGCTTTCATTCCTGGTCTTCAAATTTGGGCTGGAAGCCATAATGCAGATGGTCTTTGGCATGAATTGCTGGGCACCACTGTGGACCAAGACCAGAAGGCAGTTCTCACTTGTCCCTGTAGTAGACAATGGTGTGCTTCTGGTAAGGTGCATCTACACTTGCAAGAGGCGTTTTCAACCCAGAAACACCTCCTGCCTTACCAGATGCTATACCAGCGTCTACTAGTGCTGGTGCACGAAATTATGTACCACATGCATCCCAAACCTTACCAGAAGCTTACCTTTTTTGTCCAGTGCCACAACCATTTGCACCATTTCTGGTGCAAGGGGTCATCTGAGGTGCGGCGCAAGTGTGCTGGCACCTCAGATGGCCCCAAATGTGACTGCATGTTGCATCGCCATTGTGGTGATGGCATGCATACATGTGCAATTGCACTGGCAAACACAAAGAAGATGGCAGCAATCAGATATGTCACTGGACAAAGGGGGGTTGGTGTGGTGGTCTTCAGTGCAAACGCTAGAACACGTTAGTGGGTAAAGCACTTTTCCCATCCAGCAGATGGGAAACCTAGTGCAGAAATGCCCCATTTCTGCGTACTGTGCCCCCACGTGTGCCGTGCAGAAACAGCCTTAGATACTAAACAATTCAGAGCGTTGCTTACAGGTTTTTCCAGTTTCCTCTTTCTTAAAAATTCTGGGAACATATAGCTCATGAGGATAGACAGTTAATCTTGTATGGTTTAATATAGTGACCAAAGAGCACCACTGTCAGTCAGAAATGCTGATATGAATTTTAACTATGGAAGATGAATTGGCTGGACTTTTCCAGAAGTAAATGTTTGACCAGCTGAGCAGCGCCTACTTAATCAGGGCTGATAGGATGGTGGAAGCCCACTTATGTGCCAATGAACCTTTTATTCACCTCACCATACTGGTTTCCAGAACAGACACCCCTGAAGTTAATTCAGCCTGGTAAGTGAGAAGCTTACTGGCCTATGGTAAATGACAGTCCACTAGCTGCCATTGTACCAGCTGTTGCTATTTTTTTTTTCTCCTCTTTAGTCTCTGGGAAAGGTAGCTGTGATGGACTTGTATTGATTTTATAATCATAACCAATTTCCTTCATCAGGATTTCCTTGGTCAGACATTCTGCACCCTGGGCGAGATTGTTGGGTCCCCAGGAAGTCGCTTGGAGAAGCCTTTGATGTGAGTTCTAACCCCCCACGTGCATGCCAGGTTCTGCATGGCAGTTGCAGCATCACTGTGGTGGCCGACAGGATCTAAGATGAGGCTGCTTGCTTTCGTATTGTTCCGTCTGTCTGCAAAATGCATAGTTAGGCAGGAAGGTGTGAGCAGCTGTGAACTGCTAATGATGGGATCACAAAGGTGAATTTCTGGTTGAGATTCTCTAGAGGTTTCCTAATTGGTTCACTTTTAAAGGCTGAAAAAGAGATCTAGTCATGCTGAGCCATATAGCCTGATAAGCAAGTGTGATGCTGCCCTTGACCTTCTTAAATTAAATGAAAAACAGCAGAGGGAACAGGTATGCACATATCCATACTAATTTAATAGGGAGTGGCAATAGCTCAGCTGTAGAGTAAGTGTCTGGAATACAGAGGGCTTTGAATTAGATTCCAGAGGCCTATTTGCACAAGGGCCTCTGGAACGCGAGTAGGACACCCTGGGATGGGGCATTTGCTCTGCTGGGACCACGGTTCCATTTGGAGCCGCCCCAGCCTCTCTCAGGGCACCCACTTGCATTCTGGATGTAGAGCACGAAATCGTGCTCTACACCCATCCCAACCCATCCCTGGGCTTACCTGATGTGTTCAGGAGAAAGTCGGTTTGCATTGCTGTCTCCCAGCTGCTCAGGGCTGCCACCCTCTGGTGTCGCCTATTGGCTGCTGTTGACAGGAGGAGGGGGGGGAGAGGGTTCGATAGGCCCATTGACACCTGGGTGGGCTGCGCACGCCCTGCGCTCCCCTGCACTGGCCAGAGGGGTCCTGCTCGCCACATGCCATGTCCCAGGGGACCTCCTGAGCTCTCTGCCCCACCCCATTGCACTTGGAGCCAAACTCCCCTCGCAGGGCATCGAACTCGGGAGGTGGGGCATGGGCAATAACCCCCTGCCGGGCATCTTCCACTGTACAAGGGTCCCGCAGGGGATGCAGTGCGGCCCGAGGGTGGATGCCAGCTTCCCCCCAGGATGTGGGGATACGCATGGGGCCCCCCGATCACTGCCTGCCGGCCCTCTCCCACCCCGTGGTTTGAACTGCCAGGAGGCGGAGCACGATCAGAGTGCTCCGCCTGCCCCTTCCCGATGGGCCAGGGTCTTGGGTGACACGGGGCCTACAGGGGGGGCACCCCATGTCCCCCAAGGACACGGGGGCCCATCCTGGGGTCACACAATCACACCTGGGCCGCCCTCCCTCACCACCGGCTTGAAACGACGCGGGCCCTCAGAATAGTTTGGCAGTTTTCAGTAGGAGGATAAATGTATGACTCCTACTGTCTTTGGCCATTGACTGTCCTGGCTGGGCTTGATTAGAGTTTCAAGGGCCCAGCTACAACTAAGGCTGAGTCCATGAGCATTTCTGCATGGCCCTTCCTGTTCATTGGACAGGAAAGGTGCAGAAGAGACTAATAGGTACTAGTGTTTGCCCTAGCAAACACTAGTATACAATAGCCTAGCCCCTATGTGTCTGGAAACTTAACTGGATCTTGTTGTGCATCCAATGCTCTGCTGGGCGCCACCATTTTTATTACAGCGTCCTGCATGACTGCAGGTGCACTGTTGCTGTCACTGCAGGCGCACTGTTGCCGTTGCTCTGCGCATATGCAATCACATCAGGGGTAAGCTTTCGATCAGGATTGGGGAGAGTTAGGTTGCTAGTTAACATCTGGGCAGGCAGGGGGAATTTGTAGGTTCTAAATGCCTCCTGCAAGGGCAGATGCACCTGCCTGAATGTTAACTAATTGCAGACTAAGAGGCCAAGTGTGAATTGGCCTAAGCCCTGAGAGCACTAAGTTGGATATACTTGTTCTTGCCTTCAAAGTGAGGCATTGGATAGCCACATCTCCCATGACTTACCTCTGCCCATTTTCAAAGCTGACAATTCAGCTTCGAAACTGAGATGTCAGCTTTGAAGACAAAAGGCCTGTGTTGTGCCAGAAGAGGACCAAGATATAGGCCTTTGCCAGTTCGAGGCGTGCTCTAAACAAAGACCTCTCTTGCCGCACACAGTAGCAGAGCTCCAAATGGCCCTCAGAGTTTGTCCTGATCTGAGAAAGGGCACTGTGGAGGGCACTTGCAGGCCCTCCAGTATCTTCCCCAGAGTGACAAGCAGCATCGAGTATTTGAATACTAGGGACTTCCTAGGGTGCCTGTCCCCATAGGTATGGACATCCCTAAGTTTTAATCCATCTTCAGTCTCTTTCTAGAGTGAACGAACACATCAGCAAAGTGGCAAACAGTTTTCCTTCCACATTACCCAACCATGAAAATTTACCTTTCTAAATTTACATTTAGGGTGCTTCCGCACAGGCCTTTTAACACCCATTAAGCACACATTTGGAATCCCGTGTCTGCATACACATTGCTATTTAGGACATTTCCGGTGAGGCGGGTCTGCACAGCAACGCGCATTTGGCACACTTTTGGGAGACCGCGTCCGCATTGTTGGACCTATTAGGCACACTTCCGGTGAGGTGCATCCGCACCTATCCGTGCCTAAAGTGTGCCTAATGGGTGTTAAAATAACATCACATATGATGGGGTGTTAAAGGGTGTTAAACTGTGCAAACACATCCATTTAGGATGCATTCGCACAGTGTAACTGTGCCTAGCAAGGGCCCTCCCCCGGGCCACCATGCTTGGCTCCTTGGAGCCAAGCATGGCGAGCCGGGGGACTCCTACCTACCGGGGCTGCTCCTGGCAGCTTCAGCTGTCAGGAGGCATTCTGCGCAGGCATGCCGTCTAGCCAGGGCAGCGCGCCTGCGCAGAACGCCTCCTGACGTCCAGAGCTGCTAGGAGCAGCCCCAGCCAATCAGGAGGCACGCAGGATGCAGGCGCGCTGCATCCTGGGTCCCTGCAGCCAGAATTGGGGCGATCGCGAGCAGGTAAGGAGGGGATTTCGCGCGGTCTCCCCCGGGTGGGCTAGGGAGTGCTTTGGAGAAACTCCCCCTGGCTCTAGAAGCAGCGATCCGCCACTTCTGGGGCGAGCCGCGACAGCGGGGTCCCCCCGTTCGCCATGCTTGGCTCCGAGGAGCCAATCATGGTGGGCTGGGGGAGGGGCCCCAGAGCACAGATTTAATCCATCCTTCTGCCGCATGTGCGGAAGGATAGGGGTGGGTAGATCTGTATCTATTAGATGCGGATCTACCCCCGTAAATCCGGATCTACCGTGCATCCGTATTTTACTAAATCTGGATGAGGTAGATCCAGATTTATTTAAGCAAGTGCGGAAGCACCCTCCGATAATATAGATAGAAAACAAGTTTCTGCCTTGCTGGTGTGTTCTCTAGGTGTAGCTGGGCCCCAAATTTATTGCTACAGGTTCCCAGTTTCAGCTTTAAGATATCTATCTATCTATCTATCTATCTATCTATCTATCTATCTATCTATCTATCTATCTATCTATCTATCTATCTATCTATCTATCTGCAGACAAGCTCAATTAACTCTCTGGAAACTGGGATAAGGTCCCCTAAGATTTTCCCACATAACATTTTGTTTGCCTGCAAAGGTACATATAAAGCTACATGTACTGGTAAATCCCATTGCAACCAATAGGGCATATTTTAAGTAAACATAGTTATGGTCAGGGATGGCAGTGAAGAGTGTTAAATCCAACCTTATTCAATGTACCTGAATATATATACAGAGAAGGTTTGTTTGCTGTTCTCCTCTTAGTTAATATGTAAACTTCATACCCTGTATTATAATAGCTTCTACCTTCTGGACCCATTAATGTGTTCTACAGGATTAGGGTGTACTAGAAATGCCTTATCTTAGCTAGTTTTCCTTCATATTTCTAGAAAAAAACCCACAATTTTGAAAGGTAGTTTCCCCCGTCCTCAGATCCAATACTTCCACATATATTTTATTGGATTTCATATTATTATTTTTAGGCCCAAAATTAGTTTCTCAAAATTACTTTCAGCATTCATTCTGTCAACCAAATGGAGTAATAGCCACTCCCAATTCCTTATTTCTGACAGTTTTCAAATTACACTTTTTTCTCCTTCAGGCAAAATACTAAATCATTGTTAAGAAATGCATTACAACAAACTTCAAACTTGTGCCATTCTCCCACCCCCTTTGTTTGCATCTGAGGGGCAAAGAACAAACACTGCTTCTTGTGGTTTGTAACAAACTGTTATTTTTCATTTTATCATACCCAGAAATATCATATAATTTATACAAACCACCACCACTTTGGTCTAGTGGTTAAGGAGCCGGACTCTTATCTGGGAATACTGAGTTTGATTCTGCAATCCTCCATGAAGCCAGCAGGGTGACCTTGGGCTAGTCACAGCTCTCTTCTGAGCTCTCACAGCCCCATCTACCTCACAGAGCATTCTGTTGTGGGGAGAAGAACAGAGAGCTTTGTCAGCTGCTTTGAGTCCCCTTAAATCAGTGAGATAAGCAGGGTAGAAAAGCCAACTCTTTTTCTTCTAAAAAGCATGATTAAAAAAAAAATCAAAATCACTTTGAAGCCCATGAGTGCAGGGAACCCATATATTCTCTTAGAGAAGCATTTGAGCCTAAGCAAATTATTTTAGTTGTTTTATCATACGTTGTCTAATATAAGATTGCATTTTCTGTACTTTGTGGTTCTGTTGCTTTTAAAATGGATTTATAGGGCCCTTTTTACTTACCTGTGCATGACTCCAGCAGGAGGTCCAGTGGGTTACCCTTCCAAACACTGAAGTGGTGGTTCACAGAGGCCACACGGTAGCAACCACAAAAGCTGCACAGCTTTCCCCATGGCTTCCTTTTCTTCAACCCTCCAATTCTCAAGCTCCAAGAGTAACAGGAGCAACAATTTTCCTGTTTCCATAGACTTATAGTACACACTCAGCACCACTAGGGTGCTGAATTCTTTCCACTCTGGAACTGCCTTTGGGGATTATGGCGGCTGCAAAGCACATGGCCTTAAGACTACAGGTCCCTTCTCTTCCTGTTTGAAGATTTTCCCCACCTCTTACCACAGGATGTGACATCGCCAGGGACCTCTGACCTGCTTGCCTGCCTGCCTACCTCAACCAATCGCCTGCCTAGATTTGCTGTGACATCACTTCCCCCACGCCCCCTTTTGGAGGGTTATTTAAAGTTCTGCAGAAGAATAAATTGCTCTCTGTTCCAGCTGATCCTCTCTTCTGCCTGATCTGTCTTCCCTGTGCTTCTAATCTTTAACTCCTCCTTTAAGCGTGCGGCCAGTCCCTGATCTCGAGCTGGTATGGATCAAGGGATTTAACTTTTGTAGCAAGGATCCAGCAAGGAACCTAACAGCAATAGCTATTACCTGCATCATTACAGCCTCCAGGCTGTAACCCGCAACTCTGTGTGTTTTAGAACTGCAGCCACAATCGAAGTAGCTATAGGCTGCTTCCTCAGGTTTCCCTGAGCCCTTGGATTTAGGTTGCAGGTGCGACTGCAACACCACACCCCTAGCACTAGCATGCCAAGTCATCTAGGACTTGCTAGAATGGAACAGGGAGATGTCTTTCTGTTGTTGTGACCCACCCAGGGACCTTCCTGTGAAGGACGGAATATAAGTTCTTTAAATAAATAAATAGATGAAATTCAGGCATTTAACTGCCGCATCTGTTCCTCCCACAGGTATTGTGGCTTCCTGTTAGTCCAGTGCAGCTTCTCCATTCCCTGAGCAAACAGCACTCCAGCCCCAGGAAGCAGCACTAGAACCCCATAATTGGAATGGAGATTCTTGCAGTGGGAGAGAGAGTCACTCTTTGGTCTTTTGAGAAGTCGCTTATTAATTCAAAAGCGCCACAGGAGGGAGAATGTAAGGAGCAAGGCAGTAAGTGCAAGTGGGCGGGGGCACTGCAGAAACCAGCTGTGGAATTAATTATCATTACCACTAGCAATAAGTCAGATCCCCATGCCTTCTCCTTAGAGAAGCAGCAAGCACAAAATGCCAGCCGTGAATGGGTATAAAGATGCATAAAAGGAGGTAGATTTTTAATCATTACTTATGCCCTACTCAGCTTTTCTAACTATTCAAAATGCTTTCCCCATTCCTCATGTATTTCTCCACTATGAAAACTCTGGACCAGTGCACTGAACTATGTAAGGGCATCAGCCCAAATATCTTCTTCAAGCAGAGGCGGGACCTATGTCTGTCTGGTGGTTTAGGGAATCCTGCACTGAGCAGGGGGTTGGACTCGATGACCCTAGAGGTCCTTTCCAACTCTGTGATTCTATGACTCTGTTAGCCATTGGCAGCTCTTATCTGCTAATGAACAGCAATCTCTTCTTCCTGCGTTGCTTAGAATACAGTCAGAATTTTTTTTCTGCTCACGGTGGACAGATTGTTTTCTCTGCAAGCCAGCAAGATGTCAGGAGTCTCATGGAAAACCAGCAACCATATTGATTTAATAAGAAACATGGGGGGGGGAGCAAAAGATGTATCCCTACATCAGCACAATCTTTGTTCTCCTTGGATCAGCAGGTGGTCTGAACAGGCCTTTCAAACCCAGCTACAAAGCTAAGGTTTTTGTGCACGTGCTCTTGCCCGCCAGGTACCAGGTGTCTTTGAAATGGAAGAGAGGAGAGCAGCTGAAACAGCACTTTGCTTTTTTCATCTCCTCATCTGTGATTTGGTGCTGATGAGATGGAGGAACAGGCAGCCTGGGAATAGTTGGCTCCTGAGAGACAGCTGAACATAATTGGCCTCTGTGTTTTCAGCAACTCCTTGTAGCCTGTTAAAATGGAGAGTCACTTCAGGAAACATGGCAGCGGAGCAGATGAAATTGTACTTGGCACATTCTTCTCCTCCTCCTCCTCAGTAGTCCCTGTCCTAAGGCCAGCCCAGGATGTTCGATGTGAGAAACAGAAGCCACAATTGCCTTGCCCTTTACCCACAGAGAATCTGACTTTCCTTAGGCAGCATCTCCATCTGAGGGATCGTGGGGAGATCCCTCAGATGCCGGAGAACCTGTACTTGCCTAGGGTAAGGGCATGTGCTGTCCGTATGTCATGTCCCTCTACACAACTTAGAAGCTAGGGAATGATAGTTCCCCAATTACATGTGGTAGCACAGCTGTATTCTTTGATGTGGTGGAAACAGCCCTGTTGGTTGGCCATTTTCAGCACATCATAAAATACTGCCATGTAGACTGCAGTACAGGTAGGTCAGTTGCTGGCTGCCATCTATCTACACAGTGGCATCATAGAGTACCTGAGGGCAGCCACTGCCCACGAGTCATTCTTCTTGCCTTGAGCACACTTGCCTGTCCTCAGAGAAACACTATGTGCCTAGGGCACCAGCAGGATCAAGACCGCATTCTTTGGGCCCTCTCCAGGCATGCTTCTAGCCTACTGATAATTAACACACTGAAGGGCGGACGGCTTTAATGCTTCACTGTGATACAGGGTTTTATCTTGGGCTGTGTTTGCACCAAAGTGTTAATCCAGCTTCAGTCCACTTTCAGAGTAGAACACCACAACAGCAAAGTGACCAGTGATTTTCTTTCCATTTTATCTAATATAAAGGCTGATTTTCTGAGGTGGATAATGCCAAAGGACAAAGAGCTTGTCACTTTACTAATGCATTCTCTCACTCTAAAAGTGGATTGAAGCTGGATTTAACTTTAGGTGTGAACTCAGCCTCGATTCCAGTTTTGTGTTTTCACAACAGACTACAAATACGGAACATTTTCCAAGGAAATGTGCAACAACAACAGATACAGATTGTGAAATTGCCAGTGAAGTCTGACGGCACAGCTCACCTTTACCTGGACTGGTTGCCAAGATGCCCTGTTGGTGGATTTAGGAGGGTGGAAAGTTTGCAGATCTCCTGCCACTCTTGCTGGCAATACTGACCAAACCTGCTCCAAAGATTCACTTTGGTTACCAGCTCTTATCCACTTATTGCAACCCGCAACTAATGCAATTGGTTTTCAGAGCACTCATTTGATGGAGACCTGTTAGCAGTGGGATCAATATGCAGGGAGATCCTTCTCAATTTCCAGACAAAATTGCAAACTTCTCCCTAGTGCTAATTCTAGCATTTTGTGCTAGCAAAATAGTGTCAGTGAAGGCTGCAGAACTCCTAAGCACAATTTCCAGCTAAGTTAATTCAAGACCACATTTTCCGTCTTTAATTCCTAGGATTATACCCTTCGCCTTTGCATTTTAAAAGCTTTTAAAACCAAGGATAAATGCTTAATTACCCATTTCTCTCCTATCTTTCATCCATTCACTGTAATTTCCTTGCGCGGCAGTTGTCTGTCACTTGAGTGTCAATTTCCTTTACAAAAGTAATTTTTCAGAACCTCAGTCGTGCGGCTCAGTCATTCCATGACTGTCTTCTGGGGCACAGTGAATGAGTCCCTTTGATGTGAGAAGCATTAATGCATATAGAGGATGCCACAGGTTTTTCAAGGGCAGGAGCAAAACTTCTCCTTCAGCAGGGGAGCTAGGGTGCATCCGCACAGAGGGAAAAAAAAGGCTCAGCAGTGACTTAGAGATGATTGCTGCCCAAGCCCGTTTTTCCACTCTACCTCTAATTCACGTTAAAGGACAGAACATTCTTTTTCTGTCCCTTAATGCGGGTTAGAGATGGGATGAGAACAATAGCTGCCTCATATCACCACCTCTCAATACGGTCTTAATGTGGAGCAACTGTGTATGGGCTAATTAGCATGCCTTCTTCGTGTTGAACAACTATGTCAAATGAAGCTGCCTTTCCTTTTCTGGAAACCCGCCAGATGAGAAAAAAATAGTATCTGTTTGTTTTACAGCATGTTCACTAAATGTGTTCAGGCTGTGTAACATTGGAGGATACCTGGTGGTTACCTCTACAAACTTAGCAGGGTCTGGGGGAAGCTCCACCAGCAGGCCCCAGATTGGGTTATGGTTTGATGATGTCAGGTCAGCTAGCTCCTAGGGCGAATCTCCTAGGTGTTCCACCTAGCATGTGCACATACGAAGGAAAATTGCCAACATGACACTATGCAGTGTAAAATGTAGGGGCAACATTTTCACATATGTATAATTCAACTGCAAAGCATCTACGTTCAGTTCAGTTTGTGGAATCCTGCTCCTCTGCAAAAGCCCAGTTTGGAAACTGGTCCAGAGACGACCACAATTGGCTGGGGTCACTTTTGACGTTTATTTCTTCCTACCCAGAGGAGGTAAGGTCCTGTAATGATCTCTACTCACCGTTTGTCAGACCTCAAGAGACATAACTCCTGTACAGAAGGAGCAAAGCAGGAATCAGTTGTATGCTTTTTTCTATGCAGATGGGCAGGTGAGGCAGTGGTTGTATCAGCCACTTACATATCCACACACACGCAGTTGGAGTCAAGACAAAACAATGAACTGTCCCTGAAACTCAGGTCATGTACACATGAAGGCAGGAGCAGTTACCTGGAGGGGACAGCAGACCCAGGCAATGCATGATTATCCCCAGAGACCAATTACATGGCTGCTGCCCAGGCTGAGTTATGAGATGTCAGCCTCTACATACGTAAGCTTCCCCACCCTACCCCTCTGTGCAGGCAGCTGTGGCTCTTCTCAGCTTATTGAATCTTGATGGAGCATAATCTTGCTCAGGAAGGCCCTGATTGCAATAATTAGGAATCACTTAAATGTGATTACTAGTGGACTAGTGGGCCCTGATCCCAAACAAGGAGTCCTGGATGTCCAGCTTCAAAACGTGCATGCATTTCAAGGCTGCACCATAGGCTGGTGTGGACTAGCACCATTGTGTTGATGGCACTGATTCCACCCATGCCTTTCCGTGGTCGAAATCAGCTGGTTTGGCTATTCCAGACCCACTGATTCTGATCATGGGTTTTCACTGTGGAAGGACCCTTGATTTCTTACATTTTTCTCACCAGCAAGGCATTGTGCAAACCAATCTTTTTCCGTGATGACAATCTGCTGAGTCATTGAAGAGAATATCAAAGGAGATGCCCATGTGGCCTTTTTCTGCCACTTGACCTGATTTGCACATAATCCAAACTCTGGAGTCTGGCCACAGTGTTGTAAAAATAGGGCACAAGGCAGCAATAAAATTGATTGGTATGGTATGGAACAGCTCAGCACTCCTGATTTGCAAATATTTTGTAATACCAAGCGTACTCATATTCTCAGCAGTTTCCTGTCAGTCTTAATGGCTTGGCTGAGTATCAGCATAACATAGACATTCAGTAACCCTCACTGCATGGTACAGATTATATGAAATTACACTGGCTGCCTTTCAGTGTTGGGTATTACCAGCAGAGTCTGTCCTGATTCACTGATGTGTAAAGAGGAAAACTATGTCAAATTTAGCTGTATTTGTAATATTGGATTCACTTTCTCTACAGTTTCTGGAAGAGGCTGTCAACAGACTGACTAAACATTTCTGCAGATGATCCTCCATGATGTTGAACTACGTCCCTCTGAACTTAACTTTTTCTTTTTGCAACTCCATTTCTTCTTGCCCTCTGTTCTTTCAGAGTTATGATAGTGGGTGCTGAAGAGCAGAAGAAAGCACTGTCAAAGTGCTTTCCCCAGCTCTGCTGCTAACATTGCTTGGGAAGATGCATGCTCAAAGTACGTCGGGACACGTGATCCCCATGCCACTCACATGGGACCAGTTTGGCACAGTGGCGATGCTGCCTGAAATTGATTTCTAGCGGTTCTCTTCTCTCTTAGATGACAAACTGATTACCATAGATACTAAGCTGCAATAATCAGAATAAAATGGGAATAATTAGAATAAAATTTCCCCTGAGGCTGATCAGCAAAATCTTGCCCCCCTTTTGCACTTGCTTTAAATAACCTGGGCCAGAGTGAGTCTCCTTGATCCAGGATACGTAACCTGTTTCACACTGGGATGAGTTGCCTCTGGAATGGGTCATCCCACATCTAATCCCCATCCACCCTGGCTCTGAAGCCAGGGCTAGCTTTGAAGATGGTACTGAGACCTCCAAAGGAATGAAAGTTCCTAGACTTCAGATTCCTGGTGCATGTGTGTTTTAGTGATATTCCCTGTTGTGATGCTGAAATCCCCCCTTCATCTCAGAACAGGGGACACTGTTCCAGTCCAGCCCTAGTAGTATACCAGTGGACCCCGTCATTGAGGTGAGCGGAATAGGGTGCCATTTTGAGTGTTATATCCTGCCCTATGCTCCATTCTATGCAAACAGAAAGTGCCAAGATGGGATGGTGGTGGAGGTGTCCTCCTTTAACCTGCACTAATGTGTGGAAGGGAAACTCCTGCTCATGGTAACATCCTGTGTTGATGGTGAACACTGTGTAAATTCTCAGCTTCTAGAAAAGTATAGGAGACGGTCTTGTGGACTCTTACCTGGTTGACTCCCAGTTTGATTCTGCACTCATATATGAAGCCAGCTGGATGACCTTGGACTAGTCACAGCTCTCTTTCTGGGTTCTCACATCCCCATCTACAGGGAGTCTCTTGTGGGGTGAAGAACAGAAGGTTAGTCAGCTGTTTTGAGTCCCTTTAATGGTGAGAAAAGCAGGGTATAAAAATCAACTCTTTTAAAAAATTTTTGCTAATGAACAACAGGAGAACTCTGTAGCTCCTTATCTTTGGAGGGTGGAGGGGAAACTGAACTAAATGTAGAAGTTGTATCTGTCCAAGAAATTGTTTCAGCTAAACGGAGGGCCAAAAGTGCAGCTGAGTATCTGTTTCAAAGCGTTCATAGAGGAATCACAGGCAGTTTCTATAACTATTGTCAAGGGAACTGTATCAGTGAAGGGAGGGAATTTTTAACTGTCTCTGTGGTTGTGACCTCTGAGCCAGGATAAAATGGGAAACTTAGGCGATATAACTCAGCAGCAGCCAGAAGGGAGGAGATAAGAGCTGAACTCAAACACAGAGTTGCTAAGTTGGTTTCCAGAGGGAGAGAAGCTTTGCTGTCAAGGATGTGATATGCTTGATCATTGCCAAATGAGCAGATTCTGTCATGAATGTAATGTCCATTGGAGTTCAAAGGGCGCTTTCAGAGAGTGAGATTTGGAGGGAGCAGTGCTTATGGATGAAGCCCAGGACCCTGCAGAAATGCAGCCAGAAGTTCTTCCTGATAGAAGCAGAGAAATCTGCTGTTTACAGGAGCCTGTTACTCTGTTTTTAGGTGGGCTAAAAGACAGCTTTAATTCAGCTGAATATGAGAATTCCTTTTCTTGCTCTGAATTTACACAATAGCGCTTGTTGGCTGCTCTGTAGAGCTTCCTATTCAGTTGCATATAATAAGCAACCTTAAGGTCTTTAAGGCCGCATCCCCATGCACTCTATAGTCCCCATGCAAAGCTCAAATCTGTGGTAAATTTATTCCTGAAGAAAACTGTTCTCGCTACAGTTTGGGAGGCGAGCCTGCATTGTTTTGGAGGCTTGGGGATACTCTCGGATTATTAGGGGAGGAGATTGATGCTTACATCATTAGCAGGTGGGTTTCACGTCCTGTGCTCGCCGTTCCTGTCCTGTGGGTTTTGGATCACAATTGCTAGCCATTTTTAAAGATCAAACGGCATAAAAGAACTGATTGCCCCAGTTTGACAGGTAAAGACGCAGTGACGAGGGGGTCATTTGGTCCTTGTTGCCCCATGAGCCCCTACCTGCAACCCTTCTTCCACCCCCATTCCCTGATTGCCAGCAGACAGCTTCTGAAGTTAGAGGCAGTTTAGCAGAAAAGCGCTTCTCTGGTAAACTGCCTCTAAACCTTGTAGCAGCTTTTGTTAGCTTTTTAGCTGGCAAACTTCAGAAGCTGCTTGTCAGGGAGTGGGGGTGGAATAAGCTAGCCAAAGACACTACAGTATTTAGAGGCAGTTTAGCAGAGAAGCTAAATTGCCTCTAACTTCAGAAGCTGCTTGACGGCAATCGGGGAGCAGAAGTGGAATAAGAGTTGCACGAAGAGGCTTGTGGGACAGCAAGGGCCAGATGACCCCCTCATTGCTGCATCTTACTGGGGCGATCAGTTCTTTTATGTTTGCCTGGCAATCAGATCTCAGAGAGAAGAGGCTCGTTTCTGTTTGATCACTGTTTAATGCCCTGCAGTTGCGATCGGGGAAGGGGCGTTGGGTGGGATTTCCCTGCCTTCGCTCCTATCAGGAGAGAGGGGCTGGAGAGAAAAAGATGCAGCTTCCTGATGCAGGGGTTTAGCATGGTTTGCTTGGGGACAGGTATAATCGAATTGAGCCCGCACTTTCGGCAGTGGCATGGGGATGGATCAATTCAAATTCGTCTCCATATTTGGATTAATCCAAATCCAATCTGAAATAAATGGAGTGCATGGGGACGCGTCCTAAGACGAGGCTATATTTAGCTTGATAATACCACACATAATGATTTTGGCATGGGATTCATAAAGGCCCCATTGCAAGAACTCGGAAAAATAAAAGCCTTGCTCCATTTCGCAACAGTAAATTCTATCTGTTTGGGCCTCCATGGTTTTTTAACTGGAGTGTTCTCTTGAGTTGTTTGCCATCATTTTAGTAGCACAGAGATCAATTCATTTATGCATGTGTGTGCTTATGTGTCTTATTGTTCAGCTGCTTATTGGCCTCTGTATCTATTGGTGTTTGTTGGACGACGGGGAAAGCCCTCTCTTGGACATTTTGATACATGTGGAATCCAGTGTGCATCTCCATGATGGTAGATTGCAGCTCTTCAAAGGCACTTCCTCATGCTCCATAAATAACTTCAGTGCTGATCAAGCCAATTCATTCAGCTTATTTGTATACTCCCTTTCTAATAAATTACTCAAGGCGGTTTACAGCAACCATGAAGAATACAATGCAAAGTAATACATCATACATTAAATAGATAATATATCATAAAATTATATATAAACAAAATAATACAGTATGAAATTACATAAAACATTGGGGGAGGGGGAAAAGAGGCAACAATGCCGGGTCCTCCTCCTTTCCCCTCTCCAGGCTGAGTGCTGCTGGAGTTGTTAATGTGCTGACTCTTCAACTCTTTCTGTGCCAGTTCTTAAACCGTGGGAGGGTTGGAACACATTTGAACTACATGAAGAATTAAATCAGGGTGGAGCAGCAACACATTCATGCTGACACGGGCTGGCAGTGGTGTACTGGCTCTTTAGCTCAGCATTATACCTTGCAGGAGAGGCAGCAGCAGACACATGCTGATGCCAGCAATTGACTCTATTGAGAGCAGAGTTCCATTAAGAATGGAGCAAGGAAGGTTTCTTGTGGCAGGGAGTCCCACAGGATGGACAAGATGACAAAGAAAGTGCTTCCACACATCTTTACTTCTAAGCTTAACTTGGATTGGGCTTCAGACAGAGGACTGATTTCCGTAATGCAGCATTACATATTCTCCCTCTGAAGGAAGCAGAAGTCTTGTCAGGAATTGTAAGTTTACATCTCTTCTCCTCTTGTTTTCCAGGATGGGAGCATTTACTTTGAATTCCAAAACAGGGAAACCCATGCCAGCTGTTTCCAATGGGTAAGTTTAAAATTCACATTTAATGTTTAAATTATGAATTTATCACACTTAAAAACAAAGCCATGGTTATGGGCAAAGAGGTATTTATATACATATGTGATGGGAGTATCCAAGAACAACAGCCTTTTGGCAACAGGTTGGTATAGAAACAGACAAGATGATCAATAAGCAGACTAGAATGTATAAGGAAATGTGTATCTCACAACAAATAAATATGTACAGTTGTACTGATAGTGATAAATATCTTACAAAGCAATCAGTGTGAGCTGTCCAAATGGTGTTAGCAAAGGGATGGAAAGACTCCAGCCTATGGATATTAAATAACATATATCTGATTGGTTCAGCAATTGAGAAAAATTTATAATGTATGCTTTGCATACTGGGGGAAGCTGGGAATTGAGAGAAAAAATAAGTTTGGTTTGCCATCTAAACAAGATTAATTAAGGGTTATTAATGTTTTGCTATTCTCTGCAGGGAAGGGTAAAACTGTATGTAAATATGTTATATTTATGTAACTGGTGAACAGTGCTATGGAGATATGTTACATAATATTACTATATGGGTTTTGTTGTTCTATATTATTTAATTAAAAAATAAATAAAAACTTAAGCCAGTGTCTAAGGGCACAAGGAAAATCAGATGCAATCAGAATATACCAAGAAGTCATGATTTATCTATTTAGACATTGTTTCTATACATCCCTTCACAATAGGAGATCAGACTTTTTATCTTCCTACTGTAAATATGACTGTGATATTTCTCCATCCTTCTTACATGAGGCATTGAGTTTGATCTGGGGCATTTTCAAGGAGGGAGAAAGTGGAGGGAGAATGCTTGAAGCTGCCTTGTTCAGGTAGTTTGGAGCCTGGTTACCACGGACAGTGGGATGTTACTTTCATGCCACAGTCTGTTCTCTGGCCCGGAACATATGGAAGGAAGCTGCAAAGGGCAGATCAGTATGAAGACTTTGACCAGATTCAGATGGAGGCTGAACATTCCACTTACCACTTACCAAGTGATAATCCAGAGTCAGGCCCATAGCTGGGGAGGGTGGCAAAGGGGAGGCAGCCCCCCATTTTTGCCCCCCCCTCAAAAATTTTAATCCACCAAGTATGACAGCCCCCCTAATTTGTGATGCCCCCTAATCTGTGGCAGATTATATATATGGAGCTGGCTATGGAATATTGTCCAGATTGCCCCTCCAGCTAGTGCTATTTTCATGCATTTTGGTGATGTACGCATCCAGGACAGAAATGATAGCGGCTTCCTCCACAAAGGTAAGTAACAGTGCTACTGCTGGAAAACCCACCACCAGTCCTGGATTTTCTAGCATTAGGCTATCGTGCATTTTAGGGTGCATATAGTAGAGTTATGGTGAGGTTGCCAGACATACGCGTGGCAACTCCACCCTAGCACAACCAGAATGGTACTGCATTTTCCCAGTCCGGATGTGGGCTTGAATTAAGGAACCTGCTATTTCTAGTGCTGATCTGGTTCAAAATATCAACATCAAAAATATCAACTGAATCTAAAATATCAACGTCTCTTCTGAAATATCAGCAACAATGAAACTCACTCTTTCTTACCAAGGCCACCTCCAGACAGTAGTGTTAAAATTTGCAGTTTAGCAGTTGTCCCAACTAACAAATTAATTTTGCTGTTTCCTGTTTAAGGAGCCATCAGAGAAATTAGAGTTTAGGCACCCCATGCTCTATCCCTCCCATCACGTGGTTCAGAGAGCCAATTGGTTTTCGAGCTGCTTCTGGGATTTAGTGTTTTCTCGTTCATGCTTTTTGTCATTCTGCCTGTAGTTACATGATAATATGATCTAACTACATACTGCACAGCAAGAATAATTTGTCCTGCACTAAGGAAAATGTGCTGTAATGGTAGTATACTGCAGAGTGATAGTGAATAAATCAGTAGTCCTATCTGACGGGACGATCAGGAGGAATAGACATTCCGTTCTTTGCAGTTTAGGACCTGTCTGGACAAAGCCCACTTAGCAGAATGTTTTCTAAAAGCAGTACTCTGAACCTAATGCCAATAATATTGGTAATCTTTCTCACCTCCTCTTGGGGAAGAAATAAAAATAAATTCTTGGGACATTCTGAAGGTGGCCCTGATACTTATTTTCGTTTTGCTGACGGCATCTTGTATTTGTGCACTACACTGCGGAAAAGTTCAGATGCAATACAGTATTGACATAGAACTAGATAAATGCCCATCACATTCAGATGTTATTTCAATTGAATGTATGGATAACAGAAATCCACCCATTGTATTTAGAGGTTTCTGTTATTCTTTTCAGAGTACAAAGTGCTCAACAATTCTAATTTCATTTGGCTGTGCCACAAATGAGTGAATGAATCTGGCTTCTAATTTTATTTAATATGGGTAAAAAGATAAGGAAAGTATTGACCACCTCTCCTCCAGTGCAATGAAGCAGCAAAAATGACAATATGGGGAGCACAAGAAGAGGTGCTCATATATGTACACCCTCATTCTTAAGTTTTAGTTATTGGTATCCACCAAGTCCCCAGTGCACCTCCATGCAGTTTTCTTGGCAGAGATACGGAAGTGGTTTGCCATTGCCTATTTCTGGGAAGAGGCTAGGGGCTGAACTGCAACCCTTTCCAGGCAGTTTGCTCTACCACTGAGCTACAAGCACTCCCTCATTCTTAAATAATGTATATTTATTTCCTTATTGATGGTAGCTGTATCCCACTTTTCAGCTGAGGGCCCAGGGCAGTTCACATCATTCTTTTATCTTCCATTTGATTCCCAAAGAAAGGGTTAGACAAATTCATAGATGTTAGGTGTATCATGGCTACTAGAATGCATGCCAAGGTACTTCCTCCAGGCTGTAGAGACAGGCAGGATGCCCCTCAAGGCCATTTGCAGGGGTCTGAGAGCCAGTGAAGCTTTTGCCTTTATTTTCTGCTTGAGGTGGCCCACTGTGTGGGACAGGATGCTGGATTAGATGGGCTGTGGCCTGATCCAGCAGGGCTTCTTTTATGTTCTTATGTGAGGCAACCCCACCATAGCAGCACCATAATATTCTCCTTGTGTTGATGGCGCTTTTGTATTTTCTGAAAGTGACTGCAAACAGATGAGAATAAGCCATTGAATGCTCTAAAGAAAGAAATGAATCTCTGTATGTTTAGTCATTGTGATTGTGTTAAACCTGAATTAGATTAAAACTGTATTCAGACATAGCAAAAAAGATACCTCAGAGGCATCTCCAAGAGGGAGTGGGTGGCCCTTGTATTCCAAGCCTTCTTTAATTCACCTTTTCTAGCATAGAATAGTGATGGCAGAGGGTATGTGTGTGAAAAATCCCAATTTGAAGCCTTCTCTAAGCTGCCTTAGAGCTGAGGAGGGGTGTTTGCTGTGTCTGTTTAAGCTATGAAGTTTAGATAGAGAAATATAGATGAGAGTATGTGCAACTGGGAAGAAGCAGGAGTTAGGGTAGTATGGTAAAGTTTATGTACTAATAAAAATGATCATTCTTTTTGTACCTTGGCAGTGCTTGTGTTATTGGGGGAAAGTCTGGCTGCATATAAATGAGACCATGACTGGGATGCAGCGTAATATTATAATGCTAACAATATTCACTTGCTGTACCTGGGGGAGACTGTCTGCCACCTGAGCTTTTTAAAACCTATATAGATTGGTGGGCACCACTCTTAGCTGGGCTGTTCACCCACGTAAACTCCACAGGCCACATTCCTTCAGGTTGGACACTCTCCATCATAGTACCAATCTTTAAGAAAGGGAACAGAAAAGACCCAACAAACTACAGACCCATCAGTCTGATTGATATAGTGGCTAAACTTTACGCCAAGTATCTCTTGCACAAGATTGAGAACTGGGTGGACTTAAATGACCGTCTAATTGAAGAACAAGCCAGATTTCGTCCTGGCCACTCTACCATGGATAATTGCTTTATTCTCTCTCACGTAATTGAAAAATATGCACATAAGGGGGGGGACAGCTTTTCTCGGCCTTTATTGACTTTAGTGCTGCATTTGACTCAATACATAGAGGCTTACTGTGGGAAAAGTTAAAGGCACTAAATATAGAACCAAGATTATTGTTCCTGATTAAGACTTTGTACAGGTACGCATGGCTCTTTGACACAAGAAATTCCAACCTTCAAGGGGGTAAAACAAGGCTGTATTCTTGCCCCTGCTTTATTTAATTTGTATGTGAATGACATTACAAAGGTCTTGCAGTTTCCTGAGGCACATGGACCCAAAGTTCTAGATAGGCATGTTAATATATTACTTTATGCTGATGACATAGTCTTATTCTCTCAGACTAAGGTTGGACTTAGAAGACTTTTACAAAAACTCAATCTTTATTGTAAGGACAACTTCCTCCATATAAACAAAAATAAATCAAAGGTGGTTGTGTTTGGGAGAAAGAAAACAAGACATAACTGGAATCTGGATGGGGATATCATTGATCAAGTCAGTTCTTATCATTACCTGGGGGTTGATTTTTCAAAGACCAGCTCCTGGTCCTTGCATTTGAAGAACTGCGTGCTAAGGGCCTCAGCAGGATTAAATTCTCTATATAACCTGTTTAATTACAGGCATCCAGGCACTCTGGTCCCCATCATTACTGCATACAGAGCAAAAATCATTCCAATGCTGACCTACGGGGCAGAAATCTGGGGTTTCTCAAACACCTCTCAGTTAGAACAAATCCAGAT
>MTQE01001134.1:61472449-61484352 GCA_014337955.1 Aspidoscelis marmoratus | reverse complement strand
CAAGCAACTAATCAATAAAGTTCATTCATTCATTCATTCATTCATTCATTCACTCACTTGCTGTAGTTTGTGGATTTTTGTAATTTAAGCCTCTGGCCTGAAAAAGATCATGTCAGTTGCCTACTGCCTTATTTCTAACTTCCCAGTCGCATAGAGCAAATAGACTTGTCATCTGGCCTACAGAATGAATTCTTTTTGAGTAATCATTGCCCAGCAGGGTCTCCCATATTTATAAATTGGACAGAGTGATTGTAAATAACAAAGACAGCCAAAATAGCTGTATTCAAAGATACTGACACACACACACAAAAGAAAACACATTTACAGTAACGCCTAGTCTCTCATGTTTTGCTCCTTTGGGAGCTACATCTCCTACTTAATGTACACACAAATATTTCAATTTTCCCTAAGCTTTTCAAGTCAACTGGTGGCAACATTTGGTCAAGAGCTATATGTTGTTTATCCATAAAAACTCTTGTGCTACTTCTAAAAATACTTGAGGCTGCAATAATGAGTAAACAAATGAACACAATGGGACTTACTTCTGAGTAAATATACAAAGGATAAAGCTGTTGTTTCTAGCGGCTGCAAAGCTCACAGCTGCAGGGGAGCATGGGTCCAATCAGTGCCATCAGTGTAGACAGTGCTGATCTGGCCCAAGACTCCAACTAATACAGATCAGTGGGCTTCCATGCAATCCAGATCAGAGGGACCCACTGATCCGGATTAACAGAAGCTAAGTGCAGAAGAGGGGTTGATTGGTTGCCTTGCTTGCAGTCCCACAGTTGTGTTTAATGGCCACTTGCCTCATTCTGCTCAATGGAGTCTCAGCGATCTGCCCCCAGGCTCTGTCCCGATTGTGTTATTGGCTGGGAGGGTACAGTGAAGTTCTGAATCCTTTGGAGAATGTGAAGTTGCAGTTGGAACAAATACTATTGTACTGGAACTGAACCAGGCTGTAATGGTGAGGCCAACCAAACTGCCTTTTCAGCTTTGATTTTTGTCCGGATGCTGATCAAGTTTCTTTCTTCTTGCAGGGGGATCCCAGGGAAGAAATGTGGCACCATCATCCTGTCAGCCGAGGAACTGGGTAATTGCAGAGTGAGTAATTCTTTACTCGTTTCAGGTTCAAGTTAGATTGCTGTTTGTGAGCTGCATGTCAGAAAGCACAGAAATCTTCAGTTTGTCAGTGTACACTATGCAAAAATTGTGAAGTGCTGTAGGATGGGCCAACCAACCTGGGAATCTCTAGAAGTTTGGAATTGCAGTGCTCTTTCGTCAGCTCCAGTTTGACTCCGTTTGGGTGAGATATAAGAGAGTCAAGTTCAAATCTCTGGGTGGGTGGAGGTTGTTCTAGTGAGCATCATACTTTCTTCCCACTTTTGAGCAGTGTCATGGTCAGATACATGATGTTGTAGAGCATGTTAAGAGACCAACTTCTAATTTCACTTTTAATGAAATTCTATTCTTGTAGGAACAGCTGTCTCATTTAAATGTTCCTATTTATTTTATTTTATTTTATTCATTTATAACATTTGTACCCTGCCTGTCACCTGAAAGTCCCAGTCACAACATACGATAAAATAAATAGCAAAACATGTCTAGATAGAATGATGTGTCCTGGCCCATACGTTGACACTGACAGCATGCCTGTGAAGTCTTACCACTGCAGAAATTGTGCTGGTGGCATGCTGTCTCAGTATGCTCATAGGCTAAGGCATGAAGGAAGAACATTGAAGCAGAATTGGCCATATAAACAGGACTTCATTGAAGAGCAGAACATTGTTGTTGTTTAGTCATTAAGGCTGCCTCCAGACAGTGGCTGAGTAACCCGCTAGCAAGGGATAATGTGGGATATTGATCTCCTGGTATTATCCCTTCCTAGCTAGACAGTGCTACATCTGGCATTGTCTTCACGTGTTTTATATTACACACGCTTGAGGACATCTCGGCATCTGGAATGCCTGCATGTGCTTGGTGTCACTTCAGTGCAACTGTGGACACCTGTTTCAGCCTCCACACCAGAAGAATCAATCATCCAGAAGGTAAGTAGGTTATATAAAAAACACTGTTGCTGGAAAGCCCATAACCAGCACCGGATTTTCCAGCAATAGTTCTTAGCACATTTCTTTGGGGAGAAGGCAAGCAGGATTATAGTGGGGCAACCGCACCATAGCAGTGCCATAATGGTGCTATATTCCCCGCTGTCTTAATGCAGCCTACATCATCTCCTACTCTCTGTAACCCCTTGGACCATAACATATTATGCCCTCCTGTCTTCTGTTGTCTCCCAAAGTTTGCCCAAGGTCTTCTGTCATCCCTTTCTCCTTTGCCTTCAGTCTTTCTCAGCATCTGGCTCTTTTCCAAGGAGTCCTGTCTTCTCATAATGTGGTCGGAGCATTTGAAGTATTTATCCTACCAATGAACAGTCAGGGTTGATTTCCTTATACCCTGTACCCTAGGGTTTCAGGTGGGGTTATAATGAAACCAACATAATTATGTGTTTTATCAGTGCGAGGAAACTTTTTAATGAGGTGTCAGTAGATAAGGACATATGTTTAACATTGAAAGGGAGGATGTGGGACACTGGGGAGCTGAACGAGCCATAACCTTGCAGTGTGAATTTTTAGTTTCTTTGGCACTTTATTGAACTGTGTGGTGAGAAATATTTCTCATGTAAGCCCAGGATTTACTACAGTTTCTAGACCGAACACTCCCCTTAACAGCTCCTGAAAATAAAATTGAGATTACAGCTAATGTCAGTAGTTGAAATGTAGTTCAGCTCCAGGTTCAGAGTATTAAAGGACAAACAAGGACAGCAAGCAAACAATTATTAAGCTTTTGCAAAGACTGGATGTGTGGAGATTTGGTGCCTTGACTTTAAGGAATATGGTATTGTGTAGAGGCTGATGGGTGGCTGAACATGTATGAAACTGATGTTTATCCCATATCATGAATCCCAGTATTTTTCTGGTCTCCAGTTCTGGGATCAATTATTGTCATATGCAGATAATGCATAAGAAGAAAGCAGCTTTACCACTCTCCATTTTTTGACTTTGCTAGCTTTTAATTTGCAATTATTCTCATACGTAAAATGAATTAATATTGCTATAATATCAGTTTTACTGTCATTTTTGTAGAACAATTCAGTTTTCCTCCAAAGGTTCTGCTGTGCTGTTCTATTTCCATACGGCCTATTTCCATAACTAAGGCTTCATCTTAGCTTCATCCCTTAGTGTAAAAGGGAATGATACTAGAAAGTATTGTTGTAAAACCCAGAGCTGGTCACTAGTTTTTCAACAATAGCATGTTTACTTGTCTTCTGGACAGAGAGACTGCCATGATTGTTCTGTCCAGTGCACATGTGTGGAGGTTCAGAGGCAGTAATCACACAGGAAGAAGGAGGGGGGAGAGTTGGCTTTTATACCCCAATTTTCTCACCCATTTAAGGGAACTCGGAGCATCTGACAAAGCTTTCTATTCTTCTCCCGACAACAGAATATGTGAGGTAGGTGGGGCTGTGAGAACTCAGAAGAGAGTTGTGACTAGCCCAAGGTCTCACAGCTGGCTTTGTGGAGAAGTGTGGAATCAAACCTGGTATTCCCAGATAAGGGTCCAACTAGATCAAATTGGCTCAGGATTTCCTCCATTATTACCTTCTAGCAGGATATCTGGCCTCCGTTTGGAGGAAGCCAAATTCATGGAGGACAGGTTACAATGGCTACTAGAATTGTTGCCTATGTACTACCTCTGGATTGGAGAGGCCAACAGGATGCCTCTGAAGGCCATTTATCTTCAAGAGTGTGAGGAATGTTTTCAAGGACAGTGTGTCTGCAAAAAAACAAACTGATAATGAGCTTCAAGGAAGTAACTGGTCTGAACCAGTCAGCCATTTGGACTTGTCTCTATTGCGCATGTCAGAGAAATTTGATAGGTATTTCTTTTTCTATTTAGAAGGCGTTACAGGAATATTATAATTACCAGCCATGGTTTAGGTATAAATTGTGTTCTGGAATGTGGGAGGTTTTAAGTTTGTCTTGATGGGGTTATGGCAAGCAAACTTCCTATGCTGCAGCATACAAAATTAAAATGAATCTTTTTCTCTCTGACCCATCTGCTTATTAAGAAACTAATATGAATAGCATTTGCTGATAGAGCGACAACTTGTTTTCATAGTGGTCTGGAATTTTCCTAACAAGAGCAAGGCCACTGTGTGGGACAGGATGCTGGACTAGATGGGCTGTGGCCTGATCCAGCAGGGGATCTCTTATGCATGTTCTTATGTTTCTCCTGTGGTGGCAGCATGTATAGAGTTTCTGCCTGTTGTCTACTGTAGGTGCCACAGAGACATTGCAAATTCAAAAGCCCTGGTGGGCATGAGATTGGGGAAGGTTAGTTAGTTACTCTTTTAAGAATAATACTTGTCTGTCGAGACAATAGCAAGGCAGACTGTTTCATCTTTTTTTTTCCTGCCACATACAGAAATGAACACAAAACAGTATTTTTCTCACCTTCTCTCGCCCACATTTCTGACGTCTGTAAGAGGAGGAAGGGAGAGGTAATTTCTCTCCTACACAGATTAATGCAATCTTTCCCCTTCTCATACACACCTCCTTTGAACTCCCACAGCTATAAAAGAGCAGAAAAACCAAAACAAAACAACCACCCTTCTTTTTCGCAAGCATGTCCATGAATGTGACTTTGGGAGTAAGACTTAAGTCAGGGGATACCTGTATAAACTCCTGCTTTCAGTTTTGTTTTCATATGGACAGTCCCACTGTTTACTACTAAAAATATATGAAAAATATTCCCCTATATTCCTAAACATACAATGCACACTTTTTTTCAGCTCACCAGATACAGACTATGAAAGATGCTTTTGACACTAATGTCCGTTCAGAATTACAGGGGTTTGCTTGAATGCATCTAAAGCAGACCACCATCTGTTGTGCTATAAAGAGAATTTCAGTCTGAAAGAGTCGAGACATAATCAATTAGCTCTGCCTGGTCAGTTCTGGCAGCTTGTGTAGGAATTTAGCTTAGCTCTTCCCTTTGCGCTGAGGATATTTGGAAATGGGTGGGAGGAGGGCCAGCTGAGTTTTTTCCAAGTGTTTTTTTCTTGGAGGTTGTTTCAAAATCTTCCCAGATACTTTGTGTACTATACCTCTGCAACATTGGTATGGTCCATGAGGGCCACATTTAGGGGGCGTGGGGGAATATAGCACCATCACACAACCACCATCACATATAGCCCCACCTTTTCCTCCCAAAAATGCATTAAGAACTAGGACTGGCTGTGAGGTTTTCAACAATAACAATTTTTAAGCTGCCTACTTACCTTATGGAGGGAGCTGCCATGATTAGTCTATCCAGTGAGCATGTGTGGAAGCTGAAACAGGTGTCTGCACATGCATGGAGGTGATGGCAAGTACATCTGGGCATCCCAGAGAGCTGGATGTGGAAAATGTACGTAACTTAAAATGTGCAAAAGCAGTGCCATCCCTTGCTAGCAAGTTATTTGGAGGTGGCTTAGATGTGTCCCTGGACTGTGGGTCTGCATGCTAACATGTCCAGTGCGAGGGCACATGCTGGGCTGTGGTCACACAAGGTTTAATCCAGCTTCAGTCCACTTTCAGAGAAAGAGGGAGTACAGCAAAGTGACAAGATAATGTAGAAAGAAAATTACTGGTCAGTTTGTGAATGTGCTATCTCACCTTGAAAGTGGACTGAAGCTGGGTTAAACCTTAGGTGTGACCACAACTTTGGTGTGGAACATAGTGGCTGCATGACCACTGCACCTGGCCTGCAACCAACCACTAGAGAGCTCTAGTTGGAGATCATTTTAAAGGGGTCTTCCACACAGGGCCAGCTGGATTCCTGTTGCCATTGTGTGCACATGAGGCGGCTGCAAGGCAAAGCCCGAGCCCCATTCCAGAGCCCTGTAACATCTTCAAGATAGCCCACTTCAAGATGGTTGTTTCCAAGGATGTGGAGAAATGCCCTTGGCCTGCAACGTCAAGGCTGGAAAACAGTTGCTCCCTGACTTTGAAGCTTTGCCTGCAACGTTCCTGGCCTAGAACACTTTTGCAGAGCCAGGGCTATTCCTTGTAGCATGTACCTATGGTGCTTGTATGAAAGTTACCCTTGTTACGGCAGGAGAATCATAACAACAGAGCGACGAATAGAGGGCTCAAGAGAAACTGCATCACAGCACTCCCACTGCAGCTATTCTGTGGGCATTAAGGCTGCATCGAGACTTACCTCAAAGGAGCACAGCTTTCTTCTCCCTGCACCAGCGGCGCAGCAACTGACTGATAGATTCACATTTTTTTACTTTGCTTCTTCGGGGACATGCTGCACCCCTGCTGTGGTCAATATTGCATCCTGTCTGACCAACAGGAAGCCGCTTCAGCGGGACAGCGCAGCTTCCGATCACCCTGTCCCTGTGCGGCTTCCGATCATAGGGTCTGGCCGACGAGAAGCGGCTTTGGAGGGACTGCGCAGTATAGTGTGAGTCTAGGTTTTGCAAAGTGTCAGTCTGGAGAGCATGAAAGAGGTGAAGCTACTGTCTTCATCTCAGAAAATCACATCAGAAATGTGGGCAAGAGAAGGTGAGAAAAATACTGTTTTGTGTTCAGTTCGCTCTGTTTTTTTATGTGCTTCCTACATATGGGTATTTTTGCAAGAATAGCAAATTCAGACATGATCAGCAATCTGGCATGACGGAAAACTTGGAGTTTCCATAAAGCCTATGTAGCACATTTTGGATGGACGATCCCAGGAGTATATTGGGATTGCCATGGATATGGCTGGCAATCTCATTATAGTCTTGGGAAAACACACATTTTTATGTGCACTTGGAGGCACCCTGAGCTTCAGCAAAGGCTATATTTGTTGCCAGTTCCCAAAAGCACAGAGCTGTGGGAAAAGCTCTGAATCTCACAGAAAAGCCAAAAGCAAAACAAAAAGAGTATAGAAAAGTATAGAAAAGGTGGATGGTATAGAAAACGTGGATAGAGAAAATTTCTTTTCTCTATCACACAATACTAGAACCAGGGGGCACTCTATGAAGCTGATGGATAGGAGAGTCAGATCTGACAAAGGGAAGTATTTCTTCACCCAGAGGGTCATCGGCTTATGGAATGTGCTACCGGAAGAGGTGGTGACAGCTACCAGTCTAGATGGCTTTAAGGTAGGGTTAGACAAATTTATGGATGACAGATGTATCAATGGCTACTAGAACGAATGCCTAGGTGCATCCTTCAGCCTGAGTGGGGGGGGGGAGGAACTGGGGCGCTTCTAAGGCCATCTGCTGGGACTCGAGAGCAGGAGAAGGTTTGTCCTTGTCTCTGCTTGAGCTGCCCATGAGCATTTGATGGGCCACTGTGTGCGACAGGATGCTGGACTAGATGGGCTGTGGCCTGATCCAGCAGGGCTTCTCTTATGTTCTCTTATGTTCTTATGTAAAACAACCCTCCACCCCAAAAGGACCAAGACGTCTGTTTTCAAGAAGGAGGTGTGGTGGTTAACTGATGAACTATAACAGTTTATACAGTCTTCTTCTTTTTTTTTTTTTTGCTCTCTGTTCAGTCAAAAGGAAAATTCCAAACAGTCAGAAAAAATAAGGTATATATCTTTGTCTATATTAATTATCTATAATTTATCATTGAACCCAGACACTAAATCTCCGTGTGTTTTTAAGATTTGTATGACATACTACAAAGAAGAAGAGCAAAACATGCTATTGTCTTCATTCTTCAATTCTTACAGACTACAAAAGAACGGGCAAAGGTGATCTATATATCTGGAAATTCAGTTATCTCCTATACAGTAAAACGTCAAACAGTTTTTCCTCTCACTGAAGAGTATTTTTTTTGCAAATGTAGCATAGGAATATATTTTAAATTGAAAATATTAAATTAATCTTGTACTATTTCCTCCTTGTGTTTCTCGATCATTCTTTGATGGCTACATAATGATATGGCCAGCCTCTGGAAGCATACTTGCTTTAAGGCAATGAATATCTATTCTGTTGGCTCCTAAAATAACTATAGTCTGGGGGTGATCTGGACAGATATTCTGCTCAAGACCATCTCAGTTCTCCAAGCCAGACAACATTGTATCCTATTGTGATGGGAAATGGGGGTTCACTGTCTTGCCTGGGTCATGCTTCCCCTAACAAGATGGTGTACCCCCATTTCCCATCACAATGAGCTAAAAGTAATGAACTGCAAGCTGACCTTGGCCTTTGTAGCCTAGATATTGAGCATAATTCCCAAAACAGCACCTAGGGTACCCCTGCTGGTGATCCTCCCATGTGCAGAGAAAGTCACTGCGTCACTGCCCCCCCCCCCCCGGCAACCTTTGAGCTCAGCACTCTTACTATTTCTTATGGGATCATTTTGTTTCATTGAGGGCTTCTTGTGCTACTCTATGACCCACTGGTGGTCAGTGGGATAAAAATAAGGAAGAAGAAGAGTTGGCTTTCCTACCCTGCTTTTCTCACCCAGTTAAGGGGACTCAAAGCATCTGACAAAGCTTTCTATTCTTCTCCCCACAACAAAACACCCTGTGAGGTAGGTGGAGCTGTGAGAGCTCAGAAGAGAGCTGTGACTAGCCCAAGGTCACCTACCTGGCTCAGCGGGGGAGTGTGGAATCAAACCCTGTATTCCCAGATAAGAGTCTGGCTCCGTAACCACTAGACCAAAGTGGATGTGTTTGCTTCTTATGGGCTACTTTATGCTCACGTGATATTGTTTCTTGAGTATAAGGCTGCCTTGGGAGCAGTGTTGCTCAAGGTAAATAACTGCATAAAGCAGTAACTGATCCATCTTAGCTGAGCACCTTGATTGTCTGAAAACCTTTGGGCATTTTTGAGCACAGTTTGCTGTTGCTCAGAGGCAGCTTTCAGAACTCCTGCCTGAATCAGCAAAGCAGAAATACGATGAAGAAGAGGCGTTTTCCATATCCATTGAGGCCCTGCCCAAGGAGGAGGAGGATAACTTTGCCATCTCTCTGAGGGTGGTGGTCTGCTAGTGGCAGCCTAGACTTCTCTGCCCTCTGGGTTGACTTTCCAGCCTGGCTGGGCATGGACATCTTGGAGGAGGGGATTGTTTGTGGAACTGGGGCCTTTGGTCAGCTGCTCTGGACTCCACTGGGCATTAGGTGCCTCAGTCTGTCTCTGTGTGTGTGTGTCTTTGGCTTATTTTACAATGTTTTGTATGATGAGTGACTTTTATAATGTATTTTTATTATAATGTTTTGATTATTATTTTGTATTTTCTGTTTGTTGTAAACCGCTTTGGGCAAATTTCTTTTTGAAAGGTAGTACACAAATAAAACGGAAATGGAAAAAATGGGAGGAAAATGAGATCTGGAGCACATAGATACATCTCACCCTTCCCAAGTCATTATTAACATTAGTGGATTTTGCTCTTGCACCATCTGGCTAGTCTCCTGGAATCATTATTGATGCTAGTTTAGAAAGTGATGCTTTCCAAATTTCCTTTAAGGGTGTGAAAACGAGACAAGCCAGCTGTTTCGCACACAAAAGCTTCACCCTTTCTCTCTACAGATGCATCCACATGGGAGGGAGTGCCCACTTGGGAGCTCCAGGAGCATGGTGTCCATATTTGTCAGGTCCTGTTCAGCTCTCAAGCCTCCTCAGCTAGACCTGATAGTGACTTATTGGTAAGCCCCAAGAAACTACCCTGTAGAGCAGTGGTTCTCAACCTGTGGGTTGTGACCCCTTTGGGGGTCAAACTACCCTTTCAGAGGGGTTGCGACAAGTATCCCGCCGCCCCTTCCTCCCCCCTCCCAGCTGTTCCGCCCCTGTGGTTGGGGTTCTCCGCAACATGAATAACTGCATTAAGGGGTCGTGGCATAAGGAAGGTTGAGAACCGCTGCTGTAGAGGCTGAGGCACTTCCATCCCATCTGGAGAAAGGAATGCCTTACTGCACACAATTTCCACATCAGTCAGTCCTCCAGTGGCTGATGTTGAGACAAATGGAGGAAACCATATGATCAACAAAGGGCCATGCAGATTAGCTTTAGGTAGTTATGTTTCAGTCTTGGGGGATACTTCCAAAGGTTGTTGGGTCTTGGACAAGCCTTTGATTGTACCGAACTGTGTTATCAAAACGTGCTTCATTAGCATCAAAGATTTATACCTACAGCCTCCTGCCATCTCTCCCCACCTTTGCAGTCCCAATCCACGAGTCACTTTTGTACATGCAAGATTTCAGCTGATGCATTTTTGTTTGTTGTTTTCCCTTTTGGTGATGCTCAGTATTCCTTTGTGTAAACTATAAAACCCCCTGTGGCCACTTATAATTTTCTGTATCAGCCTCGTCCACCTGGGACTTGATGTAATCTTTTTAAAGTGCTCAACTGGTGTTTTTACCATTGAACCTCTACCAGTAATAATTTATTTTATTTTCAAAATAAAACTTGTTTTGATTGATTTTTTTTGTTTGTTGCTCCATGGAGAAAATCTAGCTTCAGTCACCTACGTGTGAAGGACTGAAACTAAATTGAATGCTGCTAGATTTATTCTGTAGAGTTTTCACTATCTTTGCTGACAGAGAAAGGAAGTCAAAGTAGGTTATCAATTTGGCCCCTGTTCTGGGACCCATAGAAGGAAAGGGATCTCTCTCTCTCTCTCTCTCTCTCTGTCTCTCTCTCTCAGAAATGTATATTCCACCCTTCACCAAAGTGACAGATAGCAATGAACCAGACATTAATTCTCCCTTAATGCCAAATGGATGTGGGGAAAGAGATGTATCAGGAGTGGGATGATCACTGATTTTACAGCAATCGTGAAAGTCTGCTTGCTTGCTTGCTCGCTTCCTTCTTTCCCAGTGCCTCACCCATGCATTTTACCTCTTCACTCTGATCTGCAATAACGATCCTGTGCTAAAGTCTGTCTGCTTCCTACCCCCTTCCTCCTCGCTGTACAACTCCACACCTCCCCTCCTCTGCATCGCCTTTCTCTCCCTTTTCTTCCAACTTTAAGCTCTACCCTCCAAGCCCCACTACTGCCACTGCCAGCGATGGCAGCACACGGCCAGCAGCAGCTTGTTGTGTCATCTCCTCTTTCACTTTTGCCTGTAACTTCTTGCAGCTGCTGCCAGGACGGGGCATTTAAGATGCTTGACACTCCTTCCTTCCAGGATCATGGTGAATAAAAGACCCCATGATCTGATGCAGGGGAAAGTTTATACAGAGGTTGTGAGGATAGAATTGCTCCCTCCTGCATGAAGTCATGTAATGACGGCGTCCAATTGCTGACTGCGTGGAGAGGGGATTCTGCTGGGTTCCTCCCTTGCCAGGTACTGAAGAATAGAGAGTGAGTCTTCATTATTAGGCTACAGTGAAGTTGCGTCCCCATGCATTATAAAGTCTGAATTGAATCTGAATTCGGCAAGGAGCATCCCCATGCAAAGCCCCCAAACCGGGCTACATGCGGACCAAATTGCCCAAATCCATGCTAAATTTAGTCCTCTAGAAAACTGTTCTTGCTGTGGTTTGGGAGGCAAATCCACACTACTTTGGCGGCTGAATTCACACATGATAACTTAATCTAAATTGTGCACGAGTCCTAAACTGCCGTACTGGGTGAAGCGGAGGTGCACACTTCTGGTAAACTGCCGCCAAACCCTGTAGTGGCTTTGCAGAATGATCTGGCTTTTTCATTTTGTTCTTAATATTATATTTTTATTGCTTTTTTGGCCCTATGTGCCATGATTGGGGAAGGAGGTCTTGTGTGGCAACAGTGGGCAGCACAGGGGTTGGTGACATCAGCCCGGCTTCCTATTGGGAGAGAAAAAGATGCTGTTCCCACCATTCAGGGAGTTAGCGCGGTTTGCATGGGGACACCCATATTCGAATTGAGCCCACGTTA
>MTQE01001134.1:61423701-61446852 GCA_014337955.1 Aspidoscelis marmoratus | reverse complement strand
TTTCGGTTTAGGGAAAGCGAAATAAGCTTGTAATGGGGATGTGGCCTTTGGTTCCTAATCTCTTATTTGGACAAGCATTTGGGGGCATAAGAACATAAGAGGAGGCCTGCTGGACCGGGCTACAGTTTAGTCCGGTGATGGCCAACCTATGACACGTGTGTCACTGGTGACACACCAAGCCCTTTTGGGTGACACACATGGTCACCCTGGCACCTGGACGTGTAGTGCTTGCTTGTTCTTGAAGTGTATGAAATACCAACTTTCAATTGAAGATTTAGCAACAAAAGTCACTAATGTAAAGAATTATTTGTTTTTGCTTTTAATAAAATACATCTATCAAAAATATAACTTTTTTACTAGAGCTACAAATATCACAAAATTATGGATATTTCTAGAAGTGACACAGCACCCAAGTTAAGCAAGGTTTTCTTGCAAATTTTGACACACCGAGCTCAAAAGGTTCGCCATCACTGGTTTAGTCCAACATCCTGTCCTACATAGTGGCCCACCAGTTGCTTCTGGGCATTCTCAAGCAGAAGACAAAAGCAAAGCCTTCACCTGCTGTTGACTCCCTGCAAATGGTCTTAAGACATCCATTCTATACACCTGCTTAGATAGTCATGGAGGACAGGTTTATCAATGGCTACTAGAATGGATATCTAGGTACTATCTCTGGGTTGAGGAGATAAGCAAGATGTCTCTAAAGGCCATTTTCAGGGAGTCCAGGTGAAAGTTTTGCCCTCATCTTATGCTTGAGATGCCCAGAAGCAACTGGTGGGCCACTGTGTGAGATATTATGCTGGATTAGATGGGGAGTGACCCAATCCAGCAGTGGTCCTCTTATGTTCTGTGTTCTAACCTGGACTGCTTTTGCACTTGGCTTCCCATCTGTAGGACAGGAAGAGTTCCTTAGCAATTAATGTGCACTAGTGTTCACAACCCCACGCGCCCAGAGACTTACCGGTGTCCAGGCATGTGTCCGATCGCTAACAGTGCACCACCATCTTGATCGCATTATGCAGCATGACTGCACATGAAACAGCACTGTCGCTATGGCAACAGTGATGCTCTGTGCATGCGCAGTCACGTTTGGGATCACCAGGTGCCAGCATGCTTGCACAGTGCTTCAGATGACCCCTTGCACCAGAAATGGTGCAAACGCTCACCGGCTGGATGCTTCAAGTAAGTTTTCAGATAACATTCGTTTGCCTGTCCCCTAGTTTATGGTAGGTTAACATCTGGGCAGGCACTTTCTAGGCTTTAAACACCTCCTGCAAGTGCAAATGCACCTGCTCAGGTGTTAACTTATGGTAAACTATGGGGCCAAGTGTTAAAGCACCTCAGGTATCACTGGCCCAGAAGCAGTGCTGGGTAGTGATGTTTAAACATCTGAGCTTAGGAAGTTAACCAGGTAATAAAGGTGAATAAAAATGCACGGGAAGACATGCTGATTTTAGTTGTAATTCCATTTTGCAAACTGATTATTCATCAGTTTTGTAGCAGTTGATATTTCTAATCTTATAAAGGTACAAGGTCTGGAATATCGCTGTAAAGATTCCACATATTTTCTTTTTTTTTTTGCAGTTTAAGCCAAAACTGGTTTCAGATAAGTGGGAAGCTCCAAGAGCTGCTCTTTACCTGAGCACATTCTCATGGAAATGTGTGACCCAAGGAATCTAATTTTCCAGCAGAACAGAGCTTCCGTTCCACGCTGTTTGGCAGAAATTTCAACATTCTGCCTCTGAAATATGTTGTTTCCCTCCGCTTATAACTTGTTCATTTGCTTCCTAATAGGTCTGTACGCATGATTAAGAAGACTTTTTCATTATCCTTGCAATTCTTGTGTTGGATCTTTAATTAGTTTGTTTTGACTACTGTGTGGGCTTTGCCCCCCATTTTTAGTAGTATATTTTTAGCTTTAGTTGCCATGGAAACATATGACACTGGGACCAAGCTAGTCACAGATTGAGACAACAAACGCAATCTCTCCTCATTCTGTTCCTGATTGAAAGTGTTCCTTAAAATATTAACCTTTTCCTTGTCCAGCAGTTGAAAATCACAGAGATTGGATTATGGAGCTTTCATAAATCCTGAGCACAGAAAAAGCAGATAAGAAATTGAATATATATAGTTATATTTAAAGTTCTTCTATATGGTATTTGCAGCCAGCTGACGTCAACAAATACAGTAAAAGCAGATCCTATGCATAGTGAGCACATAAAATTAGCAGACCATTGAAGTAGCAGTAAATAGTGAGGAGAAGAATGGAATGGGGAATTCTGGAAGTATGCATGCCTGACTAGTTGAAATCGTGAACAGAAATACTCCATAACACATTTTGTTGCAGGTTTCACTTATACTTCCAGTCTCTGTTAGAGACTTCTTCAGCCAGCGACTTCTACAGTTCATTACAAATACTTCTTAACTGAGGATCTGGTTTCACTTATCTGCTACAAAGCAGCTGTCTGCTCACTAGTGAAGTCCATCTGCAAACTGCCCTTTCTGCACTGCCTCCCTGGAGCTCACCAACATCTCCCCAGAGTTAACTAACTGTGGACTGCTAAAAAGCAGTCCAGAATTGACCAAGAGGGGGGGTGTGCCTCCCACACAACAGTGCCCACACCCTCTTCCAAGTGTAACTCTGCCAGTGGGCATTGTGGCACAACTAGAGCTGCACCGCATCCTGATTACCATGCCAATGTCTGCTTGTGCACTGGATGTTGCTGCAAATGGTGCCATGGCAATCTGGCCTGGCACAGCCATCTGTACTTCCAGGGCTGTACGGGGCTTTACCAGCACTGAAGTGCAGATGACTGCCACCATGCCTGAACCTTACCAACCTAGTATGGTATTATAATACCATACGTGGCTGTTAAGTGTGAATTTTCCCAAAGAGATCATCTACAAAGCCCCAGGTTGCCACTGTCAGTGTGACATCTACATACTGGGCGGATATGCGTGTGTAAAGGCATCTGGATATGGAAGATAGAGGAGGAACAGCATGGGCTTTACCTTGGTTTTGAACCCATCCTATTTATTTATTTATATTTATATTTATATCCCGCCCCATACCCGAGGGTCTCTGGGCGGCTTACAACATTTAAGAACAAGCACATTAAAATTGTAACACACTATAATAAAACCAACGTAAGGTTTAAAATCCAACATAATAAGCATAAGAATAAAAACGATATAAAAACAGTTTAAAACAGTAGTCTTTGGAAGGAGGGAAGAGTAAAGAGCATTAGCCAAAGGCCTGAGTGAAGAGGTGCGTCTTTACCGCCTTCCTGAATGCAGACAGAGAAGGGGCCTGACGCACCTCCAAGGGGAGACCATTCCACAGCCTGGGGGCCACCACTGAGAAGGCCCTCTCCCGGGTGCCCACCCGCCTAACCGCTGAAGGCGGTGGGATAACCAGGAGGGCCTCTCCTGCAGATCTTAAGGCACGGGCAGGTCGATATGGGAGAAGGCGCTCCTTTAGATCCTAAGTCAATGGCACATAGACATGTCTGTTTTCTTTGTTTATATTTAAATTCTGCCTTATGCTAGAAAGTCTCAGGGCAGGTTTCAACAGATTAAAACCCAATACTAGGTTAAAGAACTGAGGCTCAGTTCCATGGAAGTTAAATGCAAAAATGTTCATTTTTGACTTGATCTTTTGCCTGCTTTATTTCTCCCTGCTCCACACTACATTATTGACTGTTTTTAAAGCCTATAGCCAGGAGATCCTTTTTAAAGAGAATGACTGGAAGTATTTTACACCAAACCAGGATTTCTAGTTCATTGCTCTTATCAATCCATGTTTATAATTGGTGTCAAAATTCTGGTGCCTATTAGTAAAATTACTGTTTAGTATTTTCCTTTTCAAAAAATTTGGAAATTTTTAAAGACACAAACCTCAGAATAATTGCCATTTTAAGAGTTTTAAGTTCCTTCTTGTAACTTTTTTTTTTTAGATTTGTATGTGGGGATAATTCAATTGTAGTAGACAAGTGTATTTATTGTACACTTATTTGCACACATAAATGCTAGGTTGCTATGGAATAAACTGATAGAATTCTAAACCGTTGAGCAGTATAATTACAGTATATGGAAGATTTACAGACTGTTTTGCTTATTTTAATTAATGTGAAACAGACAGTGGAAAACAAATGAGCACAACTTACATGAGGAAAAGAAAGAAGTAAGAGTGCAAGAGATGGAAACCATATTTATGATTTTCCTGTACACTTTACTTGTTTTGCGCAAATGTTTTTCAAACTGCTATTTTGAACAACTCTGGTAAGATCTGCACTTATAATGTTATGCTGAATGTGGTGACATGCTGCTTCACACTGCCGCTGCCCCCAGATGTCAATACTGCAGTGTGGGGGGGGGGTTCCCTGGTCATGAGTTTGATGACTGTGAGCAGCCTCTCTATTCATTGAAATTGCAGCTAAGGATTCTCAACTTTGATCAATAGGCAAGAAGGCATCCTGTGTACAGTAAGGCCACTGAGGAGACAGGTTAGTCTCAAGCAGTAGCAACACAGCCTCTGCTGCAAGCCGAGAGCATGGAAAGGAGCTCTGAGAGTTTTATATCCCACTGTTCCACTGAAGTGCTGTATGGATGCTTATGGCAGCCAGGCAAGGGGACAAGTGTGACATCTATTTAGATGCTGCACTTTCCTGTGCACTCAGTGCACTATAGGGAGCAGGGTATGTGCCGACCGTGCCCCTTATGTGGGCATTCGCTGTACTGTATGCAAGCTGTGCAGATCCTGCCATAATTTCATGAGTTTACTACACTTTTAAAAGTGTGGGTGATTATGATTTCAGATTCTAAAAATCTAAAATTTGCAGACCCAATGAACCGGGCACACTATTTCATCTGATGACTGGAAATCAGATGTAGGAATGTCTCCTAGCTGATGGAGAGTCCTCAGAGGGAGCAGAAACATGTCTGGAAGTCAGCCATTTCCAGGACGTTAGAGACTGACTTGCGTGGAAGGCTCCCCTCATGTTCTGTTGGGAAGTAATAGCTGTGGTAAGACAAATACTCACTGTGGTTCCCACCTCTATGCTGTCTCCTGTATAACTCTGTGCAATTATCTGGATTCCGTAGCATTGGCAATCATATAAAACATATCTGTTGTGTCCCTATGTTTGGAATGTTGTCAATAATATTGGAATATTCTAAATATAGGGACATAACAGGCAACTGAATAGTTTATCCTGCCTTAAAAAAGAAATCAAATTTGATAAAATACTGAAATACAGTTGTGGTAGCAGCAGCATGATAAGTAGGCAACCTCTTTGTCTCCATTTCAGAGTGAGGAAGCAATGTGGAGTTGCACCACTTCAGTGCATGGCAGGAGAAACTGCCCTGTAAAGGAGGTGACTTTGTTGGTGACTGAGCCAGAAAATGGGCTGGCATGGTTGCCACAAGGTGTCTACTGCTACCAAAACTGGACTGGGTAGAAGCAGGGATCTCACTGGATCCACGGAAATATCTTGAATCCATAAGTAGAAAAGCAAACTGTACATCAGCTTTCCCCAGGGTACCTAGGATCTTGTCTGTGCCAGACTTGGGAGATTGCATTTTGTATTTATTTTTAATAATGGGAGTCACCTTTGCATTTATGCAAGATGAAAGGCATGGGATAATTGAAAGAAATGTGATGACCATATCCTTTGCTTCTTCCACATTTTGCTTCTCACCATGTACATTAAAGGCTGGTCACAAAGGAATCTGATTCTCAAGGTAAAAATAGATCATACTCCTAAGCCACTTATGTCTAGTCAAAGTGTTCCGGACATAAGACACAGTTATTGCAAACTAAAAAAATGTTAATACTGCAACAGAAGTTGAATTGGGCATATCTCTGGCTTTGTAGAAGTGGAGCAATAGCCCTTCAGGTGCACAGAAACATGCACAATTGTTTAATATTTTTACAAAATCATAACTCTAGAAATTGTATTTAAAGTTTAAAAAAAACATAGAAAACTTCCAGATGTACAGCCTAAAAATCTGCTTAGTATGCTTCTGACGTTTCAGGTCTCTGGGTTTCATTATCTTGGAGATCTGTTATTATAACAGCCGATTAAATCTGCTCCAAACTCACAGATAGAACAGCTGTCATTTGCTGCTGTCCTTAAGTTCATTGAAAACTTTGTTAAAGGCTTATACTCTTCTGTCATAATGAAAATGTTTTGCCATTTCCATGTTCTGGAAGCAGAGGCCTGTAGACTGGAACTGCGGTGGCTGGGGGATGGAGGGGTACCAGTGAGAAGTATGCGAACAGTGTTGTGAACTGCACCTTCTACCTGGATTCTCTCCTCCTTCCTTCAACTACCTGGAAATGTTCTGCAAGTCACCACTGCATTCCACATTGTAATCTCAATGGAAGTTTTGCTTGCTGTCTTCCACCCAGCTCGTCTCATATTCTTCTACTGCAACTTACTTGGGACTGTGGAGTCATTGGGTTGACAGACTGATTGGCTTGAAGAGGCCCTGGAAACGTTCTGAAAATAATCCCAAAGGTCACAAAAGAGGTGGCAGTGGCCCACTGTCTGCAAGTGAGCCCCATATGGAGCCCAGAATGTGATCTGACTTCTCTGTTCAGTGCTGTGCCCCAGAGCATTCAAATGTCACCTGTCAGCATATGTAGAGCTACAGGCAAAGCAACCACAACCACTCTTCTAACTGGAGTTTAAGGAGCCCAGGTTGCCAAGGGCATCTCTTGACAGCAACCAACTGCTGAATGGTTATGGCTGGTATATCCATTGACATCTATGGAGGAATGAGTGTCATTGTCGGCCAAGTATTCTTTGAACTGCTGCAGCTGACCTGGTAAAAGCCCGTGGTCTACTGACTTTTTAACAGCAGCCCATCTGTTCAAATGGTTCCAGGTGTTTCCAAAATTAATACAAAAGAGCATCCATTCATAGACAAAGTCAAAGCATGCCTATGTATTTGTTTTCACTTTCGGGAAGAATTTGGGAGCAAACTGACTCCAGGAGGCTCTTCTTTGCTGCAGGTGTATCAGCAGAGACTAGGCAACTACCCAATGGGGATTTTGTTTCTGGTCTATTTGTGGGCGGCCTTCCAGTAAACAAGTCCATAGTGTGTACAAAGTACAAACAAACTATTCTGTGGGTTCTGCTTGACCAGGTGGCCCAATAAACTCCTGAAATGAAGCAACATGAATATACAGAGTCTCTTTTCCTCAGATTTTCTGTGAAGCACAAATTTTATCTTTATTGTACAGCTTAACATTTTCATATTACAGGTTTCCACAGAGAAAGGGACTTTCTGCACTTATTCTTGATATGGATCGTAGTTGTCAGGGCCTCTTCAAGGACCAAATACATTTAATTTTATTTGTTCACACCTTAATGTGGACTAGAGAGGCCCTGCCCACTGCTAGTACACTCCATCTGCACAAGATGAAGGACAGTTTGGATCAGGAGATCCATAATGTTATCCTGATCTTGTCTAAACCCAGATTACTAGTGGTTTAAACAGGTCTACCATCATACTAGTCATTGGTAAACCCAACCTAGGAGGTATTCAAAAGGCACACTTCCATCATCCACTTTAAACATGGGGAACCCATTTTGGCCACACAACAAAGTAAGCCACCAAAATGGGTCCTCCAGGGACTCTGAGGCCAGGAACATTCTTTTTTGGCTATCAGAGCTTTCAGAGGCTAGTTCCAAAGCTCCCACGAACCTGAGGGCCAGAGCAAAAGTTAGATCGGATCACCTGCCCCGATCTGGTGGTCTTGTTCCAGTCCAGAGCAATCTATTCCTGCTTTGGAATGGATTCCTTGACCTGGACCAGCTTATCCTTTCACTGTCAGTTAAGTGCAGGAAGGTCCAAAGAACTTATTTTGATAATGACTATAAATTTATCTTTTACAGAACTATAAAAGTTGAAGTGTACGACTGGGATCGAGATGGCAGGTAACTACTATTCAGACTTTTGCATAAACTTTCTAGTTAGAAAGAGTGGCACTGTAACAAAACAAAAATGGAAGAGGGATAACAGAAGAATGAAGGATTCTGAAATGCATAACAGATTACCCTGACCTTAGCCCCTTTATCAGTCAATGCACCCAAGAAGGCACACTGGCTGCATTCGCACGGCATGCCTTAATTCGGTTTAAGGAAACCGAAATAACTGAACTGGAACGAAACTGTCTCCACGGCTTTCAACTTGATCCGTATCAAGGGCATCCCGCCGACAACCTTATCTTGGATTCAATCTTGGGAGGCCCCACTGGCAAGTCCTCCCTGCCCATTGCCAGTCAGGATTGTGCCCACCCCATTGCTGTTCCCTCCCAGGATCAGCCCCTCTCACTTAGTTCAAAGTAACAGAGATCAGACCTCTCCCTCATGGCTGTGCAGCTCTCCGCCTCCTTTCCTCTGCACCACCTTTCCCTCCCCCTTTTCTTCCAGCTTTGTGCTCTTCCCTCATCACCCCATCGAAGAAGTCTGGATCCCCCTTTCCCACCCATGCTTCCCTGGCGCCGAGAGGCTGGGCTGGAGGGGCTTTTTTCATTGCTCAGGGCACACAGCAGCAGCAGCAGCAGCAAGTAAAGCCCCATTCCTTTAAACATTAATACAGAATCTGAGCTGCTTCCCCTTCTTTCACTTTCAAAGGTCTGAACTTCTGAAATTGCGCAAATTTGCAACATTGTTAAACGGGAGTGAAGGGGCTTTCTTGCTATACTGTAGTGCTCCTGTGTGAGGGCGGGGGGGGGAGTAGCAAAAGTGTCTGATTTTATAGCTGTCATGAAAGCCTGCCTGTGTGTGTGTGTGTGTGTGTATGGGCTCGCTCCCTCGACAGGAGGGGAAGACTAGCTAGGCTTTCTTCGGCCGGGCTTCCTCAGCCAAATTCTTCTTGCCCGCCCCAGGGGAATCCAAAACGCTGATAGCCTCCTCCTGCCCAATCCACTCCTCTCCGTCTCTCCCCCCCCCATCTCTCCGCACGCACTCCGGAGCTGTAGCGCTGCTGTGTGAAGGCTGCTCCAAGAAGTTCAGGCTTGCAAGAGATGAAGCCATCCAAAAAAAGTTTTTGCTTCAGATCAGGCAGGGAACCCCCCCCCCCCAATGACGTGCCCAGCATACGTACAGCCATTGGATACAGTGCGATTGGGGGAGGGACACCCTGAACACGGAATCTCATCCCTTAACACAGTACTGTCCACACAGTTAAAAAGGAAACACGTATCGACGCACGATTCGGAGTGAGACCTGTTGAAATCAGGATTTATTTCAAAACTTTATAACGTGGTTTAACACGGAAATAGCGTGTTAAGCCGAACTGCCGTCTGAACTGGGAGAACTCAAAACGTTTTGAATTTGAGATAACGATGCCGTGTGGATGCAGCCACTGTCTTGTACTGAAGTGAGGGAGGTTTCTTATATTTCCTTGCAGGAAACCCAAGAGTTAAGGCCAGAATTAGGAGTGTGCAAACACCTTAAATTTAAAACAACCCTTTAAGTATGAGCTTGTTCCACAATAAATACAAAAGAGGCCTTCATTTTGATGAAACATTTTGTGAATTCCAAACATCTCAAAAGTTATCTTGTTTTGAAATCTTAAATAATGATTAACTTTCTTTAAAAATTAGAGGTTCCTTTCAGCCCCCTCCTGAAAAGGGGTGTAAGCTAGAACAAAACGTCTTCTGCCTACCCACTCAAACCATAAAATTGTTGGTCAACCCAATGTGTTTAAAATTATTTTTTATTTTTTTTTCAAAGCTGATTATAAGGATTTGGTCAAAAACATTAATAGTTCCCCCCAAAATGCTGAATAATAATATATTTTGTGAGTTGTGAGAGGTAGCACTCCTCATCCCCTACTGTCCACCCAAGATGAGGAAAACCAATAAGCATTTCTAATTTTTATGAATTTTGAAATGCATCGTAAGGCTTGAAAATTCTTAAAGCTCCAGTATGTTCCTGAGCTCCCTGATAGAGGTAGAGGTAAAAGGTAAGTGATGATGGATTATATGTGTGCATATGTGTGTGTGTGTGTGTGTGTGTGTGTGTGTGTAGTATGTTGTATTCGTCAAAACCACCAGAATGACCAAATTTTTGTGGGCTGAATAGTAGGTGGAAGGCAACTTTCCCCTTCATCCTTCCTAGTTTGGGGTGGCAGCAATGCCCTAGGAATATTCAGAAGATTTTGAGATGTTCTGACAAAATAGTCAAGTCAGAACAGAACTGAAAATCCATTTTTTTCACATCTCTACCAGACTGTGAAAAGTGGGTAGAGCCTCACTTTGGAACCCTTTGGCCACAGCAGATAAAGCGATGAATTAGGATATGGCACCAACATTGCACATGACTTGGTCCAGCAAAAGACCTGATTAAATTAGTCCACAATTGGTCTACTGTGTGTATCCCAGATCACTTAGGCTATGTAGACAACTTACCCCATTGTCTGCTAGAGGAGGCCTGGCCCCTTTCTAGCAGAACACCAGGAAGTTCATCCACTTCTGTGGCTGCACTTCTAAAATGGCCCTGGCCATAAACTTCAAAGGCTGGGAATACAGAAACAGCAAGAGGGTGAGTCTTTGTGGTTTTCCTTGCATGTATTCAAGTGAAGTCAAAGGGAGCCAGTGTTGTAGGGAGAACACAACAGACCCTGACATCTAACCTCCTTTTATGTTCGCTTGAATGTGAGTTCAGCACATCCCTACACAGTTTTTGAAGCTGGCAGGTGGGCCAGAGTATTTGGAATGTGGAAACCCTATTCTGGCCCACTAGGAAACCATCCTAAGGTGGGATGGGTTGTGTTTCCTGGAATAAACTAATCAAGTGTCAAAATGGTCTTAGGTTAAAACAGGAGTTAATAAGTTACCCTTTAGAAGTTACTGAATTACTCATCAGTTTCAATCTTCATTGGTAGTGGCCATGCAGTTTTTGGGTGCTATAAATTCACTGACACCAGAAGACTCACATGTTATTCACAGTTAAGTTTGAAAAAGGGTAAGAACTAAAGAAGAGCAGGCGATGTCATGTATCTGACTGTGAATGTCAATTATTTGTTAGGAGTGTTTCTATTGCTCAGTATGAAGAAGGATCTCTGCTTTATTATACCTTTCTCACAAGACTTCTTCTTTCACTTGACAGCCATGATTTCATTGGGGAGTTTACAACCAGTTATCGAGAACTGGCACGAGGACAAAGCCAGTTCAATGTCTATGAGGTGAGTGATGTCCCTAGTGGGTGGTGGTCTTGAGGTTAGAGAGCTGCACTCTTATCTGGGAATACCGGGTTGATTCCACACTCCTCCATGAAGCCAGCTGGGTGACCTTGGGCTAGTCACAGCTCTCTTCTGAGCTCTCACAGCCCCACCTACCTCACAGGGTGTTCTGTTGTGGGGAAAAGAACAGAAAGCTTTGTCAGCCACTTTGAGTCCAGTTAAATGGGTGAGAAAAGCAGGGTAGGAAAGCCAACTCTTCTTCCTTATTTTTTATCCCACTGATCTCTGGAGCCCCAGTGATAGTGTAATTGTGCTTGCGCTGCCCATGACATTGTCAGGGATGATGGGAGTTTTCGCATTTCCCCCAGGCTTTAACTCACCACCTTGTTATGCAGCGGAGCCGACCAGTTTTGGTCAGTGGTTATTGCTTTCTTCCAAGCAGCAGAGTTTTCTGAGAATAGGCTGAGACCCCTGACAAACTCCCAGCCTTCTCACTCTTCTTCTTCCAGACGTCTCCAAACACCATCAGGAAACTGCTGTTTCTTGTATCTTCATCCAAGACACCACCACAACTCAGTAGTCTTAAATAAACTTTTATTCTACTACATACAAATACTATTACTATATGCCCAATACACCACAATATCCTATTTACTCTACAAACTCTACTCACTACTCCACCTCCTAACACATCAGCAAAGCTTGCAACTATTATAGCAATTGTTAGTTTCCACCCACTAGTCAGTTTCCACCCAGTGGGCGTGTACATTCACTTTTGATTGGCTCAATTTGTTTAACCCATACTTAAGCCCAACCCAACTCAAGACTTCTAAATTACATTATCTTTTACACCTGTGTGCTTTCTTAATTGTTCATGCTTTGTCATTCTGACTCTCACATACATATTTTATTTCTATTACTGCATGTCCCATGTTGCATTTCCTTGACAGACATGACCCTCCTATACCTCTTGCAGACAGGAAGAGGTGTGAATGGTGTGCCTGGAGCCTTACCAGCTCTGGCACTAGTGCATCCGTGGTCCAGTTAAACCTGCACCACATGTCGTGCACGCAGGGAACACTCCCACATGGATGGAGCCATTTCTGGTGAAGAAAAGGCTCCTTCGAGTGCAGACTTTCTGTATGGGAGCATTCCCCATGGGAACTACTGGACCAAAATGTGAATTGGCCTTTAGTTTTCAACAGCTTCCAAGTAGGGGACAGTGCCAATGGTTGCTGTGTGAATGCCAGCTGCTGTCCCTGAACTTAACTTCCATGGCATACTATCCCCACAGATATTAAGTGCAAAAAGCCCTATGAGTTCAGGGCTAAGAATGTGGAGAAAATCTACTTTGGTACAGTCAGAGAATAGTCCATATAAAATGATCCATTACTTGGGTTTGAAATTGCATCAGTGCTTGGGTTTTGTGTTCATTTTGACATCATCCAAATTATGCAACAAGCGTGCATTTCTGTAAAATATAGAAAATAATGTGCCTAATATTCTGCTCAAAAAGTAAATGCCCCTGAGTTCAGTGGAGCTTATTCTCAGACTCAGTGTGTATGGAATTTCTGCCCGGGATTACATTTTTTAAAAAATTGCAACATGTCATTGTGCTACTTATGACAGGCTCCTAAATGTGAGTTGTGTCTGTAAACTGGTAGATAAGCTTTAATTTCTCCAACACAATAGAAAAATAGTATATGGTTAATACTCCCAAGTTAATACCAAATAAATTGAAAAAAGATTCCATTAAATACTGCCTATAGGAACATTTCCATAATGCTTACATTTACGGTTACTCATGCGAAGGATGGGAAATGAGAAAGCTCTCTGCCAGCCCTTTCTTGAAGATTTTGAAATGTGTTGCATGTTATTAAGAGATCTTTTTAGTGCCCCTATTTTGCTGAGTTTATTTAAGCTGCACATTTATGTGCAGCCTTTTGCTTTGCAGTTGCAGATTTTGAAATCTGGTGGCAGCTGGTACCTGTGAGGAAACTGGAAATGCTCAGTGTTTATGTGCCCCACTTTGCTATTGTGTGTGCTGGTGAATCTCCTTTTCATGTGACTGGTCCAGAGCAAAAGAAAAATTGCCAACCCACAATGGGTTTCAAAAAAAAAGTCAACAAACCAGGAACCTTAATAACATGAGCTTCTGGCTGTGTCTGCACTGTTAGCATCCACTGCATTATTGAATAAGAGTACAAAAAGTTACAGAAGATTTATTGAACCCGGTAAGCATTAAAAATTAGTGTTTTAGATATTTTAAAGTCTGTTTTCATCAGGCAGGTACTTTGTAGAAAAAGTCAGTGTCTTTTACAGTGACCTATACCATAGAAGAAAGTTGCTTGAGCTCAAAAGAACATAGGCCTAAAAACATCAGGTTGCAATTTAAACCCTAAACACCTTCCAGAAAAAGGTAATGACAAATAACTTCTGTATGTGCCAAGCAAACACAGTAATCAAGAATCAACCATGACTTGATGAGCCCTAACAAAAATGATACAATAATACAATAATGATGGTTTCCTTTTCACATATTGTTGAGAAATTATCTCTACAGCTGCATTTCCACTTGTGTTAAAAAGCGATTTGAAAACAATGTGAATTTTCTTTGCTCCCATTACCAATTCGGTTCTCATGTTTTCTGAGGAGTAAATAGCTAAAAACACAATTAAAAAAAATCACACCTGAAAATACAGGTGTTTTCCCCATTTTTGCTGCCAAAATACTTTTTCTTTATTCCTTTGGGAATGGTTCAGCAGTATTGGGGCAGATGCATCATGAAACAGGTGGATTTTCACCCTGCAGGACAGCCCCTTGCCAGATTGGTAGAGCACTTCATGGTTTCATTTTCAGCCGCTTCACACTGATAACAATTCACCCACTCCACACTGATAACAAAGGTTCATTTCTCACTCATGTTTCCCCTCACTTTCTCTTTTTTCAGACTGGGCTAGCTCTTTCCTCTATGGGTGGGTGGGAGAAAGGTGCGATAAAGGAGAATGTGAAGGGAAGGCTTAGGGAGATGACTTTGTTCAACATCATAAAATGGGGTATTGGAGGAGGGATGTTTTTGAAGTGTTTTCTGTGTATGTTTTTGGACTCAGTCTTTATCATGCAAAGTGCCCTTCTTGCTTTCTCTCCCAGAGCCCCCTTGCACCACAGGCTGCATGCCTGATACAAACCCCAGGGTTCACCCCATATGGTAACCTCTACTCCAAACCCATTACATGCTCTCTGGGCATGGAGGCTTGGGCACTATTAAGGTCCACCACACTGCACAGCTTTCTCAAGGCCTCTGAGAACAGGGCAGATACCCCTGCTACTGCCTCACTTGCTGGCTTTGAAATCAAGGCAGGCAGGCTGATTGATGGGCCGGTGGGTTCCCACTTCTTCACCCTCCAGTGCTGCGCATTGATACGGGCCTGGCCGCCACCGAGCAGAGCAGCCTGCTATTTCTCTTCTATGCGCTCTGACATGGTGAGCACAGCAGGGTGAGCAGGGGTGGCGTTCTCACTGAAGCGGCATTGGGAAAGCCTCGACACCACCCGCAAGCACCACAGCTGCAGCAGCCTTGTGCTTGGAAGAGGGGGCACTGGAGGAGGGACAGGGGGACTCTAGAAGCGATCCCCATGGGGAAGGCTTAGGGAGGCGATTTTGTGCAAACGGGGCTTTAGAGGAGGGACATTGGGGGCTCTGGATCTGATCCCCATGGTCATGCTCACGGGAAGGTTTGGCTTTGGCAGAAGCAAACAGCAGCAGCAAAAGCAGGAGAGGAGGGGGGGGGAGCTGGGATTCCTACCCTTGGCCACATCATCATGGGATCAAACCCAGTCGGGAGAAAGGGGTGAGCACCCGACTGGCAAAGGGCGGGGAAGAAACGGTCTACTTTCCCCAATGCGTCTTTGAATCATTTTCTGTGGGAACAGCAGATTTTAGATCACTATCAGGGTTAACAGCGCTTTAAAGTCAATGAAGTGGGATTAGCCAGAGTGCCCGTTTGCACCAGGTTTTGTTGTAGCATTTTAAAAAGCATTTTATAACATGAGTGGAAACTCAGTAAACCTGTATTTTTTTTAAGCATCTGTATTTGACAGTTTGATTTTTCCCTCTTATGGTCCTTTCTGTGCTTACCTGTAAATCTGGACCAGAGGGTCTCTGGTGTGGATCCTAGGCTACCTCATCCACACATTAATGCGGATCAAAGCAGTCCGGCTCCCATTAGCCTGGCTTTGTCTGCAAAAGATGGAATCCCTTAATTCATCTTGTTGACCCTTAATCCAGATCATGGAGATGTGCAGATGACCATAATATGCCACCAAAAAGCAAACCCACTCCCCCACCCCCCACCATGGTTATTTATTTTATTTATTTATATTTATATTTATTTAGGAGTGAAACATTTGATTATGAAGCCAAACAGAATTTACTTTGGGTAGGTTGATGTTTATCATTGCCTTAAAGTAAAAAGGTAAATCCTGCTCCTGTTTGGCTTTTTTTTTTTTCAATTTTAGCCAATGATCTGTCTGTGTTCGCCCCTGAACAAGCCATAGGCTGACTTTTTTTTTTGGAGTCTCAGGCTTTGGCAATGTTGGGGGAGCGTGGCAAGTCAGGCAAGTTCACTTTTATCTAGGCATGCAGTTCAGGCATGGAAGCAGTGGTCTCGTGGGGAGGAGAGTGGCTAGGCTTGCCCTAGCTTGAAGCAGAACTTGTTCCTCACCTAAATCAGCAAGGCACTTCTTGGCAGCTTATGTTCCTCTTCTCTGTCAGCCAGCACCTCAGACGACCCAAGAGCAGATTTGATGCTTTTAGACCAGATACATAGGGATATATAGGGGATTTGTAGTGGTGATTCAAATCAGATTTGTATTGAACATTCATATTGAATTTGAATCTCACCACATTTGAAGGGCATCTATTCGAATAAATACAAACTTTCTTGCATTTGATTCGAAAAGAATTGAACATATCCCTAGTCTTTTTATGTTCTTCTCTACAGTTCATTGCTATGTGCTGTACTGACCATTCAGATAGTGTTTTATACTGTTTCTTCAGATGCTTATTTCTTCCTTGAGTATTTAGTAGAGAAGGCAATATCCCACTGTCATCAATGGGAAACCACCACTTCGTGACTTCAGCGACAAGCTATAACTTTCCTTAATTGCATCTTTTTTGTCTATATTTTTCTGGCTACACTAGACAGCCTGTATCTATGGGTGACAAATAGGTCTGGAAAACATCAATAAGAATTTCATATGCCAGACAGAAATATAAATGAAATCTATCCGACTACGGGCCCTATTGTTGATCAATCTTGCTGTGCTGTATTTTACCTCATTAGATTAGCTGAAATGTAGCATATCATTAAATACTCTCACAGAGTGCTGCAGGATGTTCCATATTTTTCATTCACCAAAAAGCAGTTCTAATGTGCAGCCAGCACTTAGGTCTGAACCCCAACTGATTTGGGAGTACTGAAGGATCAAAGCACAATTTCTCACCCTGATGTGCTTGAGAGAGGCATGTGGTCAAGTTGAGACAAGAATGGTGATAGGAAAGGCAGTGAAACTTTGGGGTGAAATAGCTCGGAATCCAGATCAGGGCACCAAACACAAGCTGCATGTGTTTATTCGAACAACATGCATCTAAATGCAACCACTACAAGCTGTTTGAAGGCAAGTACAGTACAGTGCCTCCATCTGTGCCTGAACATCAACTCTGCTCTCAGTCCACTTTGAATCCACTCTGAATCCGCTTTGAATCCATTGAGGATGTGACTGGGCAGCCGTTTTCCTACCTTCCCAGGTTGACAAATGTAATGAAGCTTCATATGAATGTATAGAAACATTCCATTTGTATTTGAATGTCAGTCTTAGAATGTACCTAGATTCGATTCAAATTCAAATGTCCTAATTCGGACAAATTCGGAGAAATTTTGAATGTGATGAATATTCATGCACATCCCTAAAAAAGACACTCACTCAATCGGACTGCATACCCAAATATTCAAGATTTTTTGTCTATAACCAACCAGGGTTTTAGAGGCTACAGTCATAGCAAGGCCACAAGCAGCTTCAAAGGTCAAAACCATGTGAACTCATTTAAAAGAGCCCAGCAACCAGTCATGCTTAGGAAGTTTGCCTTCAGACAAAAGTCAACATCAGCAGGGTGGGGGATAAGGGGAGATAAAACACCTACCACAGTAACAGTAACTTTGGTACAAAAGACCTTCAGGATCTCGCTGAGTTATAACTCCCATGAGCAGTGGCAAAGAATAATAAGAGTCACAGTCTGGCAATATGATTGATGACTGCTTCCTTGAATTCTTCCTGCAAAAAGAGGTATCCAGTTTATTTTATTTACTATTTGTATTTCTGTCCCACCCTATACCCGCATCCACACAGCACCCACCTTAAATCCGTGTCTAAATCCATCCTTCCCTTGCAGGTGCGGACGGAAGGGGTGTTGGTAGATCTGTATCTACTAGATATGGATCTTTCCAGATACAGATTTCCAAAATACGGATCTAATAGGTCCGTATTCCAGAGGGCCAGTGCAGAATCACCCCTAGAGTCTAGGCTAGGGGCCAAACAAAGCAGGGCAGTCTGTGCAGAATCCTTGCCTTTGTAGGTGGGGGCTTCTTCCCCATGGTCCTTATCTGGGGCAAGATTGTGGCATTACTTTCCACTTCCTCTGTCAGCTGGTCTGGCTGAAAGAGGAAGGAAGATGAAGGAAAAGGAGAGCATAATGTCATTTTTCTGTCTCCTCTTTGACTCCTTCTCTTGCATTCTCATGTAGAATGCTTAAGCTATCTGGAAAAGATGTGTTAAGAGTTTGGTTACTGAGAATAGCTGGGTTCCATTATCACATACGTGCCTCCTCATCTCTGAGTATGAAATTTCTCTTGCCCATGATGGTAGATTCCCCTCTAAAAATTGTTGGATGGCTGTATTAATGCTGCTGCCAGAGTTAGGCTGTGTTCAGGCCTAACAACAGGGGCACCTCACAAGTGCATCAGAGAGAAAGTTTGTGATTCTCGTTTTCCCAAGCCTTCTAATCCACTTTTTCTAGCACAGAATGTACAGGAGAGGTGAGGGGCTGAGTGTTGTGAGAAGAATCCCACCTTATTTATTTATAATTTATGTTTCTATCCCACCCTATACCCGAAGGTCTCAGGGCAGGTAACAATCTTTAAATCAACACATTAAAACCAATATATATTTAAAACAATAATATACATAAAAACACTTAAAAGATCCAACATATTTAAAAGGCACTTTAGATGTGCCTTTTTTTTTCTTTTTTCTTTTGCTCTGTCTGATCACAGCCTTAGTGGATTGGAGAAAATAAAAGAAAATTCTGATGTTTTGTTTTCTTGAAGTAAAGAGTTTTTTAAAAATAAAATAAAATAAAATGCACAGCATTAAGTTTCAAAATTTCACTTGGTGTTAGTGAAGACAGTGATATATATCATTTGGGTATTAGGCTGACTGCTCAGGCTGAGAGTTCATCCCAAAAGCAGATGGCAAAGTCTGTGTGGAACTGAAAAACCAATTGCTGCAGCTATGATTCTGGGCTTCCTCCATGCAGTTATCTAACATTTTTACACTCCACATGTGTTAGATGCAGCAGTTCCACTTTAGGATTATCCAATGTGACAGTTCTAGGGCAGTTTCTGAAACAACGCACTTGACTAAAATACAATCAGATCCTAGCATCTCTTCTCATGCAGCTTTACTTTTTCCCTTAGCAGGAAAAAGATGAGAGTGTGGAAAGGAGGAGGGAATGCCTTTTTGGTTGGATGAATTCCTGGCATCTAGCTAGAATAGTGTAATAAATTGGAGGGGATTTTATAAAAAAATCTGTTTTTCAAACATGATTTTCCCACAGTCCAAAGCAGTGGCTGCCAACAGAGGTGTGCTGAAAACCAGGGTGCTTCCAGACCCAAGGGCCTAGGGATATGCATGAATTATTTGTCAGGTTTGCATTCATACAAATTTGTGAACATTCACGGGTGAATCAAATTTGCCCTCAAATTGAATGTAACCAACCTTCTACAAAGCTCCCACAGGAGCTGGTTCTGCCTACCCCTGGCCTCACATCCACCCAGCTGCACCCCTTACCTTGAAACCCAGCCACCACCACTGCCAAGGCTCAACTAGGCCTTCCAGAGGTGTGCACCCACCACTTTTAAGGCCTAGTTTGGCCTCAGAGAAGTGTGCAAACATCTGCCACAGCCTCCCTCCACTGCTCTTGTACGCTTCTCCAAGGCTCAACTAGGCCTCCTGGAGGTATGCATGCAGCTGGAGAGCCCCCTCTCTGGGAATCATGGAAAAGTGTATGAGATTTCCTAAAATTCCGAGGGGGGGTGGCCTCTCCAGCTGCATGTGCATTTCCGGAAGGCCTACTTGAGCTTCAGAGGAGCATGTAATGGCAGTGGAGGTTGTGGCAGTGACAACAGACAAAGGTAAGGGAGACGGCAGAGGGGATAGGGGTTCCCTTGGTTCATAAAAATTCAATGAATGTGCATGAAGAGAAAGCTGAATATTCTCCCCATTTGGTTCAATACTAATTGAATGGTGGAAATAGACTTTGTGCCCATCCTTACAAGGACCCTTTCTGCACTGAGCCTTAATCCAGATTATATCCCAAAATTGGGGTCTGCCGTCCACATGCTAGTAGAGAATATGGCAGGGCTCACCTCTTCCAGGATATAATCCAGAATAAGACCCAATGCAGAAAGAGCCATGGCGAACCCTGTGATCCTCTCAGCATTGCACATACCTGTACAACTGATGTGCTGCATACAATATCAGCCTACTGAGATCTTCCAGGACTCAGTCAAGTATGGATCTGGATTATGTTCTATCTGGTGTTGATACCAGATCTGCTCCAGTATAATTGTAAGCAGATATGGATGATCTGGATTATTTTGAAACCCAGAAACACCAAATTTAAGGGGAATCAGTAGCTAGATCTCATCTCTCAAAAATTTTGGAGATTGGGTCTTGTTGAATAGTTCAATAATTCTTTCCAGTTGTCCTCTGTCCTGGAACGTAGTTTCATTCCTTGGCTTTTAAATGTTATTTCCCGCTTTTAAAAAAATCTATATTGTTCCATTAGACACTTAAAACTATATATTTAATGTCCTTCCATCCCAATCTGCTCTTATTCTTCCTGTTGTCACATGAAACAAAGCTATTTCAGGTGTTAATTCCTCATTTATATTTAAAATGTTAATAAGTTTGAATAATTCTCCAAAACCTTTTAATATTATCACATTCCCATGTTCCCCTCTGTGCCCACATCCATGCCAGCATTGTGGTGACACTCCGGGAATCTTATATGATAACTGAGATGGAGTTCTATACCATTTATAAAATATCTAAAGTGCCATTTCCTGTACCCTACTATCCAATACTTTATCAGTTTGTTGATAATCCCACTATTTTACTTCCTATTCCTCTTGACCCTTCTGTATAAACCTGCTAGACCTTTATAGTACTGAGGACTCTTTTTCTGTGATCTTTCTGATAAAACAGCCTTGGCAGTCTAGAACCAAAACTAAACCTTTCTGTGATAGGTAGCTCCTCCTATGTAATATGTACTCCCATTAGAAGCAACTTGGCTGTTTTTTTAATTATGAGGCAAAGGTCTTATTCAGATTTAACACTGTTTTCCATTTGCATAACTTTCATGCTGCATGTGACTCCAAAACACACTTTTGAGTCTGGGTTTACAAGCTATCCTGTTTATTCTTCATCAGCTTGATTATATGAAAGTGTGTGTGTGTGTGCAAAGCCAAATTGTGCAAAATAATATTCAAATGAGTTCTTTTGAATCAGGGTTTTAAAAACTGAGATGCCTAGGGCAATTTGAGAGTTAGACTCCATTCACATGTAGTCATAAAAGGGAATGAATGAGGCCAGCAGCATGTGGGTGCTATCATGGAGACAGGAGAGACTCAGTCGAATGACTAAGGCACCTTTCCACTTTTCTGCACCATCTGGAGCATTTCTATATGCTGCAGCCCAGATCTCTGCAGTTTCATTTGGCATGGAAGTGACACACCTGACAAATGTCCCCCCCCCCTCCCCCGGTGTAGAATCAGTAATTGAGGTGTCTTTAAAGTTGCTTTCTCCATTCTTCTGGGAATCCACCATTGAGGGCACTGAAGTGGAAAGCAGCTGCATTTGGCATGGACCAGTTTGCACGTTCTGCTCCCTGTTTGCCCATAGGTTGCCAGAAAGTGCTGTATGGGTAGTGCCTTAATTTGTTTATTTTATTTATAACATTTGTATCCCACCCTTCACCTGGAGGTCTGGAGATTCTTGGGTGGATATTTTAGTGTGCATATTTTATTATTCTTGTGTTGTTAATGTGTTACGTGAATTTCTCCTTAAAATTTTGGGGCAATGAGTTTTTCATTCAAAAAACACCATCACTTCACCTTCTGTGAAGCCCACGTTAATGGCATATTCTCTTTAAAATATGCATTAAACAGTAATAGTACTGCTGTTATTAGAATGCAGCACACACTGTCTTTACACAGTAACTCCCAACATCTGCTTTCTGTTTTTCTTTTCTGACTCAGGTAGTAAATCCCAAAAAGAAGATGAAGAAAAAAAAATACATTAACTCAGGAACAGTAAGTACTATAATATTGTTTTAACTTTTGCTTAATGACTTTCCAAAATAAAATAAACAGCCCAACTGTTCTAGCTGAACAGAAAGAGAACAAATGCTGTTCCTGACATCTGAAATAAAATAAAATAAACAACCCAACTGTTCAAACTGAACAGGAAGAAAAGAAACTCTGTTCCTGTAGTCAGATGATAACTACCCAACTGGCTTCTTAGTGATCTGGCCGTATTGGCTGAAGTGTTTTTATAACTGAGCTTCAGGGCATCAGCAGAAAGTAAAAATTGCATACATTGATAGGAATGGATCAGAACTGAATTAACTGTGAGCCTTTTTTCAGCCTTAGAAGCAAAGGAACCGTGAGCCAGTTTGGTCTTCTGGTTAGAGTGCCAGACTCTTATCTAGGCATCAATGGGTTTTCCCACACTCCTCCACAAAGCCAGCTGGGTGACCTTGGGCTGGTCATAGCTCTCTGCTGAGCTCTCACAGCCCCACCTACTTCACAGAGTGTCTGTCTTGGGGAGAAGAATAGTAAGCTTTGACAGCCATTCTGAGTCCCCTTAAAGGGTGAGAAAAGCAGGGTGGAAAACCAACTCTTTTTCTTGTTTTTCCAACTGAATAACTGAAGATGCAGTTCCAGGACTCGAGTGACCATCACAAATGAAACCATCTTACTCCTATCTGTAATCACTTCATTCCTCTTTCTTGATTTTCCAAGGTGACGTTGCTTTCATTTGCCACAGAATCAGAGCACACGTTTCTAGATTACATAAAAGGAGGGTAAGTAGATTCAGTTTTCACACAAATGGGGTGTGAGTAGGTGGGTCAGAAGATACTGTCTCATTTTCTGGTTCATGCGGAAGCTGTCATAACATGATAAAATCCAGACGCTTTTCAGAGAATGAAATTTGACATGCATTTCTGACTTCAATGATGCCTGCACTTCTCTCATGTAACAGGATATAGGGTTGCAGGCTCAACATTTTTAAATGGGCTGTTTTTTCTCCAATAAGAACAAAATTGTACTTCTTTTGAATATTTTGCGCTTTAGAGGACAAAAGTTTACTTTTTAGGTTAAACTTTTATCCCTTAAAAATATATCAATGAAGAGCCAAAATATAAAATGTGTAAGTAGCTATGAAGCTCTTTCCTGCCATCTTGCAGTCACAAAATTTTAAAATTACTGAACAATTTTGTAAAGGTATTTCATACTTTACATTGTAGTCACAATGGCTGTGGTCACACTTACTGTAAGATGTAATCCAGCTTCAGTCCACTTTCAGAATGAGAGAATACATCAGCAAAGTG
>MTQE01001134.1:61388444-61408885 GCA_014337955.1 Aspidoscelis marmoratus | reverse complement strand
CTATGACATCATATTTATCTACCTGGGTCAGGATGTCCAGCTCCCCTTTTCACACTGTGTTTGTTTCATATTGGATCTTTTGACAAACAGATAGGTCTTATCTGCCAAAATTTGCTTTGCTAAATTTTGGTGATGAAGTAAAAATCTCCACCATCTCCTCAGCAGTGTCCAACAGATCAAGGGGCCTTTTTGCAATTTGTTTCCTGTCTGCAGGATAGGAAAAGTGCATCCCCACTAGTGCACGTCAAACCAACCAACCCCCATGCACCCGGATGTTCACCTGGGTCCAGTCACCTGTCCAGGCTCCACCATCTTCTTCACGCTGGCTAGCACACTGCATATGCACTGGCGCTGTCACCAGGATGACAGTGACACGCCATGCATGTGCAGTCACGTTAGGGGTCACCAGACATGCCAGTACACTTGCATAGTACATCAACTGGTCCCCAGCACCGGGGAGAGGTACAAATGGTCCCACAACTGACTGGCAACTGGTAAGCTTTGGGTCAGCTTTGGGATGCATGTGGTACTACGCACCGAGGTAGCTTCTGGGAAGACAGGAAACATTTCTGGATTGAAAACACCTCCTGCAAGTGCAGATGCTCCTTACCAGAAACCACTCCATCGTGTACTAAGAGACAGTGGTTGGCAATCTCATTAGTCAGAAGAGCCAAATATCAACAGTACAATGATTGAAATGTGTTTTGAGAGCCAAATTTAAAACTTAAACTATATAGGTAGGTACATTGTTATTAACTTAATTAGACTGCTTGTAAGCTGGAAGAGCCACACTCAAGGGGCCAAAGAGCCACATGTTGCTCCTGAGCCGTGGTTTGCCTACCCCTGGCCTAAGATGTAGAACACTGGCACTCATCCAATCCAGATTTTGGTGTGTAGCAATTTAGGACATATTTTGCGAAGTAAAGCCTTCCAGCATGATTGGGATACTTTGGCATACTATTCAACATGTCCTGGAAAAAATTGAGGGAGATGAAAAGAAGATCCTGGAATTTTAACTTGTCTATCCTCTTGAGAGCAGGCATGGTCAGGTGAGGATTAGTTCCTGTAAGGACACAGGGAACAAGCAGAGTGGTGATTAGAGGCAATGTGGGCTGGCCAGTGTGGGTGCATCAGAAGAAAGCTTCTGTGCCCTGCAAGAAATTCAGAGGAAGCCCATGAGCCAACATATGGCATGGGTTCTGTTTGTGTCCATTCATGCTACCTGCCTCTGACTGAAGTGGGAACAACAGCACTGCAGAGGAAAGCCTAGTTCACAGCAAGAAATGGCCATTTTCCTAATTTGCCCTTCACCTGCCTCCTTGTGTAAGCCAGCACTCGTCTGAGCCTGCCTATTCTTGAGGAAGCAGGTGATTTAAAAGTACAATTTTTTTTATTCTTGTTTTCTCTGGGATACATAAGTTGGAGGGTAAGTCAAATCACCACGATTACAACCCGTCAGGCATTTTGTTGGATTCTGCTGTCTTCTAGAATGTAGTCCTAAATATATTTTTTCAAAAAAATTGGCTGCTCTTTAAGGCTGACAAACGTCATGCAGAGAGAAACTTCTGGATCTTGTGAGAATAGGTTAGCACAATGGATATGCTTGGCGCTGCTTTCTTTGTTCCTCTGTAAAATTGACATGAACCTGGGATTCAGTGAAGGCAAATTACTTTTACTTGCTGCTTTTTTAATTAGGCGAGTTATAAGTGTAATAAATAATAATAATAGATCTCTGTGAGGGAGCTCTTCGTTGAAGCTTATCTAATCTACAATCGGTGCCAAGGGGTGTTGTTCATTTAGTAAACGGTCCTTCTGTTGAAGGGTCTCTGGCCAGAGTGCTGAAGTTTGCTAATTGTAAGCTATTAGTGGAAGAAGATTGTAAGGATGAGGTGGGGAGTTCAGAGAAGATTAACAAGGAAACTCTGCTTGCAAGTGATTACTTTTGTTTGTGTTCCCCTTTCTCTGCTTCAGAATGGCAATACTGACAATCCTCATTGCAGTGGCATAGAAGGCATTCTTGAAGCTTATCACCAGAGCCTCAAGACCGTCCAGCTGTATGGTCCAACAAACTTTGCCCCAGTCGTCAACCACGTGGCCAGGTAGGTCTCACATAACTCTGAGCAGTCTCCTCCAGAATCCTTGGGAGTAGAAAATAAGATAATGTATTATGAGCTAGGAAAAACAATACTGTCCCTGCTTACTGAAGATTCCTTAAATGAAAATGTAACCAGGCATTGTGGTATATTTGGCTTCTGTGTGTGTGTTTAAAAAGTGTATTCCTCTACCGCAATCCTTTCTCTATTCCAATATTTATGTGATCTGCTCCTAACTCAGGTATGCTGCAGCTGTGCAGGATGGATCGCAATACTTTGTTTTGCTCATTATTACCGATGGAGTGATATCAGACATGGCACAGACAAAAGAAGCCATTGTGAATGTGAGTAGCACACCATGGTAGTGGGTGTTACGCCTTTAACACAGTCTTGCAAAAACAGAGTAAATTAAAGGACACAGAAACTGATTGTGTATGTGTTAGGCAACTCTGAATCAAAATGTGTTTTAAGAAGAAACAGAGATTGGGCTCAAGGTCTGAACTAATCTTTATGTGAGCTTATGCCCATTTTGCTATAATGGGTTGGTGAGTCAGTTCTTGGCAGCATCTGTCTCCATGTTAACAACCTTATTGATACATCATTTCCAGTAAAACCTGGTGATCATTAAGCTTCAGATTTGCAAAACTAAAAGTGCATGTGTGGAAAAACATCAGCATCAGATGTGTCAGGAGTTGTTAAGCTTTAGATAGGCAATGTAATAGACTGTGGAGCAAAGTGTCTGGTGTATCACTTTATTAGAAAGCCTTGAAGCATCCTGTCAGGAGAGTTGATCATACCAGCTCCACCTGATGAGATGAAAGTAGGAAATGAAATTGAGGGAGAGCTCCAGGCCCAGATTTATCCACTAAGTGAAAGACGAGAGTAAGATTGGGCAAGAAGCTGTTCATTCTTGGCACTTGGCACAAATGCTGCAGTGTGCAGTGTTCATATTTCATTATGTGCACATGGGACAGCATTCCCAGACAGAGCACCCAAAGTTCCCATTGCTCCAGAACACCATTAGTGCAAGCGGCACACTTTGCATGGATCATTTTAAAAAACCTCTTGTGTGTGGTTCCCCCACAATGCAGAACTTTAAAGTATGGATGAGATTGGGCAAAGGAGGGGTTTCTTGGTGGGTATAAATGAGCTTGCAGTAAAAGATGTGTGGACTCAGCCCCTGCCCACCCAGCCCCCATTTTTGCAGCCATTTGCTGTGTCTTTTGATTTCAGTTGCTATGATTAACTGCTTATGATTAAAATACTGTTCTTCTGTCTTATTATGGCCTGGCCTGAGCAAAGAATCCTAACTGATTACCATTTCTGGGTTGAACAGCAAAACCATCAGTGACTGCTGAAGGGGCTGTGGAGGTTGAGTTATAACTTGATAATGAGATAGAAAATGTGTGTTAAGAGCAAACAAAGTTCCTTAAAGATTCTAAGCACACAAAGTAAAAACTGCACAATAGCTCCGTGATTTCTTTGCCCTTGTTATAAATTATAGAATGGCAAAGCCCATTAGCAAGCAAAAGAGCAGAAGGGTGGGTGAGGTGCATGTTTCTATGCTAACAGGGAGATTTCATATATTGAAATCAAGACTATAAGTAGTGTCTATCTGTTTTTCTACAACAGCAGCAGTTTCTAGTTAAATCACCTGGGATGATGGACTAAACAGAGCATCTCCTCCCATATGGACCTGCCTTTCAGTGAAGGTCAACAGGAAAGGCCTCTTGGTAGGGCCACATCTATCAACAGTAGAAGGTGCAAGGGCATGTAAGAGGGCCTTCCCTGTGGTAGCCCCCAGGCTGTGGACTGATCTCCCCTCTGATATAGCTCCCCCATTTTATAGATTCTTTACCCTTTGTTGGCTGAAGGAACAACATCCTCTTCCCTTTCAGACACTGTTATAAACTTTTTTAGTCAGCTCATTTTTAATAGTATTTTTATGTTGGTGCAATGGTAACCCACTCTGAGACTTCTAGGTATCATGTAGGATAGAGATATAAACAAATTAATATATATCAAATAGTAATGTCTCTGGTAATTAATCTCTGACAATGCTATTTAGCAATGTGGGTGTGAACCAAGCCCATGATATTGCTCTCAAAACCTAGCTACCAGTATGAGTTTTATGCTTTTTTAAAATCTTGAAGTCTGCAAACAGAAAGTGCAGTCAGTGTTAAATATACTAATACAGCAGCTAATAGATAAGATGCTTCTAAACAGGGATGAAGGAAAGTTTAGCTTTGCAAAGCATTTACAAGCACAAATTTATCTTCATTATTACTGCCTTATATGGGACCAGGATAGGATGGTGATGAGAGATTATAATGTTGGCATTTTGTTTTTAGGATGTTGTTGTCACAAGGGGTGTTTCTGTGCCTTTAACAAGCAGACCAGATTCACAAACTGTTGTACTTTAGGTGTGGTCTTTCTTCCCCCAGGTCATCTGTGCAAGCAGAACTCTGTTTTTAGAGAAAAATTCCCTTATTGGCCTCACTGGCAAAAGATCAAAAAGTTACATGGTAGTTGGGTCAGGTATCTAGTAGGCAGCCCAGTAATTCCAGGTAAAGGCCAGCACAGAGGTGAGGAGTGATCCAAACATTCCTCCCCATGCCAACTCCTTAAAAAGGATCCATGGGTTAGGGAAAGGTTGAAGGATGCAGCCATGCAGACATTTTCCCTCCCTTCCCACATGCTGACCAGAAGTCAATCTTAGAAGTCTGCATAACTTGATAACATGCAAAGTGATGATAATCACTATATAATGTAGCACTGTATTACAATGTGTGTATGGTCCTTTCTGCTCTTACTATTAGTCTGGAATAGAAGCTTGCATGGCAAGCTTTGGCCTCATCGATCTGCTCATTAATATGGATCTGTGAGACCTTGCATCCTCCAGGTAAGCTCCATCCACACAGGTTGGACCATGGTCCCAGCCAGTGAGGCCCTGTTTAGCAATACTGATAGATTTGATTAAACGAGACTACTGGCAGACCAGAGGGAGCCCTAGTCCAGAACACAAAGGCATGCAGAAGGTATGCTTCCACTCCTTGTTTGGAACTACCAGGAGACACATTTCAGCAGCAGACCAAACCACACCACCAAAATGCATCCCCCAGAGGTTCCAAAGCTAGAAACATTTGTTCCTAGACCTTGGAGTCCAGCCTCAGAGCTCATACACACTTTGAAACTGGGAAAGGGGCTTGTTTGAACCAGAGCCATTGTCCCTTGCTGTGATCAGTGATCCTTGATAGTCCAGACTCACTGGTTCTGACCACAAAGAGATAAGTGCAGAAGAGGCCTGTGAAAGATCTAAATCATCATCATCATCTTAAATTTACAATTTGACTGTACCTTCAGCTGTGGTTACACCTTCACTTTAAACCTTCTTCAGTCCGTCTTCAGGTCTGACCACTCGCACCATTTCATTTCTGTTTTATTTGTGGACTTTCCATTCAGGAAAATCCAAACAGAGAGTGGAAAGTCCACAAATAAAACAAATAAAATGAAAAGATGTGAGTAGTCACACCTGAAGATGGACTGAAGAAGATTTAATAGCCTTTCTTGCATTTCTCTGCCAAATCAAAAACAGATGCTCTGGTCCCATGCTTGTACTTCAATACTGATATTTATTTACTATGTTTATTAGATTATTTATTAAATATTTATATAACACTTCCCATTATAAGAACAGATGAAACAATATTTTTGTGAATATCAGTTCATTCTAGATGGTAGACACCGCCACAAAAAAGCTGTCCTGCTCTGTCTTAAAGTCTGATTTCTGATATTTCATTTACAATTTTCTGTCTTAAATTTTGTCTTTTCTCTCTTTTCTTTCTCATCTCAAATTTTCTGCGCCAATCTCCTTTGCTACAAACACATGCTTTCATCTCATTTCCTGTTGCCTCTTAAGGCTGCTAAGCTTCCAATGTCCATAATAATTGTGGGAGTTGGACAGGCTGAATTTGATGGTAAGAAATCCATTTGTCTAAAATTATCTCCATTAATGAAATGTGAGGACTATTGATATGACTTAATTAAAACAGGGAGTCCTGAGATCCAGCACTGTAGTCAAGTGTTATATTAGGGTTGATACCCAGCAACTAATGTGAAGCTGGTACCTAGAACATGCTTCAAATCATTTTGCAAGGCCTTACATGCATAAGAAATGTTCATACATAAAATGGAAATGAAAACTAGTAAGCTCAGTTGGAGAAGACAGCCTGTTGGAAAACTGTAGATAACTAGGGATGTGTCAATTATATTCGTCAGCTTCGAATTACCACTCAAAGCTTCAATGCTTTGCATGCAAACTGAAAGGGATGTAGCCCTCCCCCCCCTTTGCACATGAAGTAGATGTATCCAGCCTTCATCAAAGCTTTGTTGAAGCTTTGATGTGACTGGATCTGCCCATCCCCTCCTTGCGTCTCCCATGGTCACACCCCTTACCTCAAATCTGGATGCCACTGCTGCTGCTGCCACCACAACCTCTTCAGAGGCTCTACCCAGGCCTCACAGAGGTCTGCACACAGCTGGAGAAGCCACCCCGTTGAGGAATTGCATGAAATCTCCACAATTTCTGAGGAATCACACAAGATTTTCCACGATTCCCAAAGGAGGGCAGCCTTTCCAGCTGTGCACACACCTCAGGGGGGCCTGGGTTGAGCCTCTGAGGAGAACATGATGGCAGTGGTGGTAGGGGGGCAAGGCAGGACATGAAGGAAGGTATGAAGGTTTCCCTTCAGGGTCAAACATTCATCAAATGTTCACATATGAAGGCGAAACCCCCTACATTTGCAGGGGGAGCTTTGCGCAAAGCCAAACATCCCCCCCTTCAATTCAAATTAAATCAAAAGGGGGAAATGTGCTTCATGAACATCCCTATAGATAACTGTTTCCAAATCTTACCCAATGGAGAAGCAAATACCATCTTCAAAAGGCAGCACTCTCAGTTAATGACAGCAAATAATTTTCAAGGGACAAGGAAAGGCTGTAGAGTATGAGCGAGCATCCTTTCCATAATCTATTGCACATTTACAATACAGCCTGAAAACTGAGCCTGTTTGTCTCCCTAATCCTTTGTATACCTAGGTCTAGAAATGTGAAATATTTTTTTCTGTTCTCTGTTGAATGCCTGTCTTGTTCTCTGAAGAATCAAGATAGCGGTAGAGATACTGCAAAACAGATCTGATTTACTTTATATTAAATCCTTTGTTTCTTATTGATTAAGTTACAATAACCAGTACATTGCAATAAAAATAAAAAATTACATTATCTGTTAATGGGGTTCTAGGCATACATAAATAATACATGCAAGCCCCTCTACCTTCACTTCCTCTGCCATAACCTAGGAGAAGATCTCACTCAAGATCTGGCTAATTGCAGAATCTAATCTTGCTTTATTAGATGATGTCTGTTTATTAACTGTTACCTTGCTTTTTCAGGATATCCAGGCTGTGGTCACACCTCCACTTTAAACCTTCTTGAGTCCATCTTCAGGTCTGACTGCTGGAAAGCCAACAATTAAAACAGAAATGAAAAGGTATGAGCAGTCAGACCTGAAGATGGACTGAAGAAGGCTTAAAGTGGAGGTGTGACCATCCAGTTGAAAAAGCAAATATTTTCTGGAATGTTGGTTCTATCAAGAGTTGATAATGTGTCCCTAAAAGGTTGCTGTGATTGTAGAAATGATGTCATTATTTCTCCTCCTTCCATTCTCATCCTCATCTGATTGGCTGCCTGGCCACACCTCACTTTTTACGAGGACTGAAGTCGTCTCAGATCCTCAGAGACCAAGCATTAAAGTAGGCATCTGTTTTTGTTGCAGACTTTCCTGACCCGAAAGAGTTTATTTGTTTATTTATCTATTTTTACATTTTTATCCCGCTTTTCTTTCATCATGTGGTTCCTCAGAAGTCTCCCCACTAGTCAGAATCAGACCTGCCAACAGTGTTCCATGTTTTTTGCAAGGCTAAAGCATATCTGCCAGCAAGAGAATTTTGTTAGTAGACCTCTCTCATGGTTGTTGTTGTTTTAAGATGGGAGGTTATGTAAGTGTCTAAGACAGACATATTCAGAAATGAACAATCCCCATAGACAAACTGAAGTAAATACTGAAGGTGCAAAACAATTACTACTCTTTTATACTTGTTTAATTCAGCAGTTACAAATTTTATGCCTCCTGTTTGACTGTCTCCAGTGCAAAAAAAACTGTCTGTTGATGAAAGACTCTGTAATGAAATTAATAGGTAAAATATAACAGAATAATCATACCTTCCTGTGAACAATGAGAAGTGAGCACTGATAGGACCATTAGCAGAGCAAATTACATTATGCAGAGAGAATATAGGAGATGTAATTTCCATTTTATTCTCTTTTTTGGTGGTGGTGGGGAATAGTTGTGTCATTTTTTCCAGTTGCCATTTTTAGAGAACTGATAAGTGGAATTTTTAGTGGACTCTTTCATAACCATATACACATGGTGTGATCAATCTTGGTTCTTTCTGTTCCTCATTCCCATTTTGCCACAACGGCTAGCTATGGTGGAGCTAGATGGAGATGATGTTCGAATATCATCCCGTGGGAAAGTTGCCGAACGTGACATTGTACAGGTATGTTCTTAAAATTTAATTCCGCACAAAAGACCTGAAATCCACTCCAGATATTTTGCCTAGATAGCCATATCTGGGATGTTAACTGTGCTTAAAGCTGGCTTGTAGTACGTTGCTGGAAGTGCTTTGGAGAGATAAGAACTCTTGTGGCAGAATACATTGCAAGAAAATATGGCTGTTCAGCTGCAGGCGTTCTTTGGAAAAAGCTGCTATCTAGATCCATTTCAATCTGGGCCCTTTCTGCACTTGGCCTTATTCTGGAATATATTTGGGATAGGAGTCTTTTATCTGCATGCTAATACAGACTATGCACTGGCATGCAGACAGCAGAAGCCTATTCGCTCTACAGCCCGAAGTGCATGATTAGAGAACTCCTGGGGAAAAGCATCTGCATTATCAATGTTAACCAAAAGCCTACCTCGTGCGCCCAGGCAGTGGCCATTTGCACCTCTTCCGGTGCTCCAGGGTTGTCTGAGGTGCCGCACAAGCACACTGGCACATCAAACAACCATAGACATCATTGTCTATGATCATATGCCAGAATAAGACGAGTGCAGAAAGGCCCCTGGCTTCAGTCCCAGTTATGGTTTACTAATTGCTTTGCTTGTCCTGGTTTATGACCTTCCCTGGGAGAGCAATTCTGCTAGTTCTTCTGGATATCTCAGCAGCTTTTGATACCGCTGCCCATGGGTATCCTTCTGGAAAGGCTACGGAGTCTGGGAGCTGGAGGCAGTGCACTACATCAGGTGTCCCCAACCTTTTTTGCACCAGGGACCGGCTTCCTTTTCCATGATGGTGCAGGGACAGGGTGGGGCAGGGGTGGGGCAGCTTGTTGTGGTGGCAGTGCCGGTCCGCAGACCAGTGGTTGGGGACCCCTGCACTACATTGATTCTACTCCTATATCCATCCTGAGAATTTACTTGTGGGGATCCTTGACCTTATCTCCCATACTCTTTAATATCTATATGAAGACGCTGGGAGATGTCATCAGGAGTTTTGGAGTTAGCTGTCAGGAATATGCAGATGATATTCAGCCCTATCTCTCTGTGCCATCTGAATCAGGTGGTTGAAGTCTTTGATAGGTGCTTGCAGGAAGTAATTGGTTGGATGGGATCCAATAAATTGAAGCAAAATCTAGATAAAATGGAGGTGCTCTGTTTCGCAGGGTCTTCTTGATGGAGTTGTAATCTCCTGTAAGGGACAGGCATAAAATCTGGGTTTGCTCTTATACTCTGGGCTGATGCTTCAAACTCAGGTAAAGGCCATGGCCAAGAGTGCCTATTTCCAGCTATGGTTGGATTTGGCAATACTTTACTAGTCTGTTTCTCATCTTTCTGACACTCTTTTTTCCTTCTAGTTTGTCCCATTCCGAGATTACATTGATCGCACAGGTAATCATGTCCTGAGCATGGCTCGGCTAGCTAAGGATGTCCTTGCGGAGATTCCAGATCAGTTCATCTCCTATATGAAGGGACGCGGCATCAAACCCAACCCAGCTCCACCTTCTTACACAGGCCACACCCTTCAGACGGAAATCTGAAGGTCATCAAAGGAACTGACCACTTGAGAGAGAGAGGGATCCACAAAACACAGGTCACTCTCTGATGTCAGCTACCAGTTTTCTGGAGGAAGAGGTCAAGGCAGCGAAAACACCATTCAAAGGAAATCAAAGATCATACTCTTTTCTTCGAAAGCTCCCACTGGGAATTGGTTTACTGCTGTATTTCTGACCTGCCAACCTGTACAACTGGAAGAACAGATTAAAAAATTGAGACACAGCATCCTGGAGGAAATGTGGGCTTTATTTTTTTGAAAAGGACTAGTTCAGTTATTGGCAAGTTTCTTCATTTCCTATTTGGCGGAGTCTTAGCAATCTGCAAAGAGGAATATGTTGTTCTCCCCAGATTTTTCAAGTTTCTATTCTCCTTCATTGTTCCTCCTTGCCTAAGAACCTTCTGAATGATTTGGGCTTTTTTAAAGCTGATGTATAGACTATATTTGTCACCTCAAATATTTTGCCCTTCCCCCACGCTTTGTCTTGGTGCAGCTTGGATTGACCTGGTGGGCTCAATATTGTGGTCAAGTGACATTGCGGTGTTGTTTCCAATGCTACTGATGTTGCTGCTGTGTCTTGTACTGGCTCCTGTCCCTAAGTAATTTAACGACTCTTTATTATTTGTACATCTATTTTGACAACATAGTTGTGCAAGGCTGAATTGTTTGGTTGTGTACCTCTATTGATTCTCTTTTTTTCACTATTGATTATCTTTTTTCCACTATCAATTCTCTTTTTTCTCCAAACATTCTAATTTTCATCAGACAGTTACCTATACTTTGATACTTTCAAAATTCTGCCTAGGGTGTTATTGAAATAATCTTAATGTAGAAAAATGGGGCCTGATTATTTTTTTTCCTAACCACAGTTTTGTCCATAAGAACATAAGAGAGGCCCTGCTGGATCAGGCCACAGCCCGTCTAGTCCAGCATCCTGTTGCACACAGTGGCCCACCAAATGCTCATGGGCATCTCAAGCAGAGACAAGGACAAACCTTTTCCTGCTCTTGAATCCCATAAAATGGCCTTAGAAGCATCCTGCTTCTGCCCCCCCCCCAGCCTGAAAGATGTACCCAGGCATTCATTCTAGTAGCCATTGATACATCTGCCATCCATAAATTTGTCTAACCCTACCTTGAAGCGATCTAGACTGGTAGCTGTCATCACCTCTTCTGCCAGCACATTCCATAAACCAATGACCCTTTGGGTGAAGAAATACTTCCCCTTGATATTGGAAGCTGTTTTGTTTTTGTTTTTCCAGTCAAGGTGACTTTGAGGTTTAGGCTTCAAATAAGGTATTGTCAGAATCAACACCCAGGGCCCAGAAAGTCAATGGCAGGACAAGAGTTCGTTCATAGCAAGCCCCTCTGTTTATTGTTGATAACAGAAGCCAGATTATACAGATCTGGGAGAGTTCCACGCCCCTACCATTGGTCAAGGTTCTTCTCTAGCAGTACCATTACTGAAATAACAGTATCTGTTGCTGAAACTATGGGCCTTTTTGCACTTACCTGAGCGGTAAAGGTGGGGGGAGCTCCCACACACTGCATCTGCACATCATGGAGCCATTGCTTTACTAAAAATGGCTTCCTCACCTATAGAAGGGGCAGGGCTCTGCACACAGCATTTGCACCTCTTCTCAGGGCTCCGTGATCACTATAATGGCAGTTATTCATACTTAGCCAGCACTTAGTTAAGCACTGGCTAAGTTTCAAATGCTTTGGGTATCCTCAAGTGTGGACACCCAAAGCGTTGCAGAACTTTGCCTCCCTAGGGCAGGAGGTGAAGTTCGAATTCGCCCATTACTGAAACTAAAGGAAATACAGGGTCTGTTAGGAATGCAAGCAAGGCTGGACTTTAGCAAGAGTGTTTGCTGACAGATGAAAATCTCTTACTTGAGCTAAATACAAATAAGATACATAGCTGTAATTAGCATGTCCTCCTCTCATTTTCAGTCTTCTTAAAACCTGATTTGTTAGCTAAGAATTCCAACCTGGCTTAGATCACAAAGTTGTATATTGTTCTAAAGCAGGGCCATGCAGCGGCAGCCTTCCAGATGTTTTAAAGCAGATGTGCATCATTTCTTTGGAATTCTCAAACTCCTCTTCTCTGGAACGCCCATAGCTTGGGCAAGTATTTAATTAAGATTGATATATATTTCAATTTATTCATCCAGCATTTCCCATAAACTCAGGACAGCTTGCTTTTTAAAATTACCTCTTAATGCTCAGCTGAGCAGATCTTCTAAATTTGGCTCTTTTAAGCACCAGAAATTCAGAACTGAGAATTGTTCTTTTCTAGATTCCTTCACTCATGGATGAAGCAACCAGCTGCCAGCATATAACCTTCCTCCTTATCCAACTGCCTGGTTACTCATGGTGGTGCATTCAGGGAAGTCAAAATGGAGGGTGGAAAGTCAAAACATAAAATGGATAGAAATGAAAAGGTGTGAAGATGAACTGATGAAGGTTTAAAGTGAGGGTTGATCACAGCCTAAGTGACCATTTACAGATCAGGCTTCAGGTGTTGCAAAACCGAAGATCGTATGCTGGAGGGGAAAGCATTTCCATAAGAATAAGGAATGTTTTTTCATACTACAGAAGCAAGTGACTTCTGCAAAAATCTATTGAAGCTTGTGCTGCCTTTGCTGGATGATTATAGTCATTATTTTCTCTGTACCACCTTGTCAACAAGCAAATGAAACTGGTACCAACTACGTCATCTGAATTTGCAGGTGCAATTGTTGGGTAAAACTACTTGGCCTATGGGACCTTATCTGGTGCTAGGAAAGGGTCCAGGGCTTCCCTTCTGCATGCAAGTTTGGCCCCCATTATAATATATTTTATTTATTTACTTATTTATTATTTATATTTCTACCCCATCCTATACCTGAAGGTCTCTGGGTGGGTAAAAACCTTAAAATCCACCATATCAAACGACAGTATATAACAGAACAGTAAAAACCATCACAACGTCTAAAATCCAACATGTTAAATATATATCAATCTATTAAAACACCGGTGTTTTTATATAGCAGCATCATTTCAGTGGTGCAACAAGAAAAAGTCTCAGCTAGAGACTCCAAAATGACAGTGGACTGGGCTGGGACAGGACAGGACAGACAATCCCAATGTGGATAGATGTGTCTTATGCAAGTTGCAACCCTTTCCGCTGTAGGACAGGCTGTGTACCAAAGGCCAGGGTGATGTGGCCTGGCCTGGCCTGGGATAATTAGGCCTGGGATAATTAAGGTAAGTGCAAAAAAGGGGAGCAGATGCATCACATCAGAGTGTCCCTGGAGTTCCGCAGGAAGGTAAATGTGAATTCACCCTAAGATTATGATGTCCTCCTTTCAGCTTAGTAGCATCCCCAGTCACTGCTCAAAAATGGAAGCCTCCATAGAGGCATCAGTGGGAAACATGTCTAATATCACTGTTTGCCTAGGCCAACTGGCACCCTGTCTTTCTCTGAATTGCTAATTCATTACAGGTGCCCTGAGGGCGTGTTGGGTGGCTTACAGCCTGTGGTATAGTCCATGCTACTGCCCTCTTGTGCAAAGATTGCACAAATATACCATAGAAACCTCTCTTGATGCCTCTCATTCCTTTGACAGCGGTGCAAACTGCACATGATGCTCTCATTACATTGTGTGTTATTGGTACACATGCGAATACACTGTTTGATTAATGTTTACACAGACTGCCTGCTTGGTGGACATTTCCAGGACACTTCCTACTCTTATTTCTTATATTTAGTGAATTGGTAAAGCTGATAGATCTCAAAATTTCCAATATGACCCTTGTTATCCAGGGTCCTTTCTGCACTTGGTCTTATTCTGGAATATATCTCAGGATAGCAGTCTGCTGGCCACAAGCTAATGCAGACTATGGCAGACCTCAGTTGGAGCCTTCCATAGTCTGCGCTAGCATGCAAATAGCAGGTCCCTATTCTGATATACATTTCAGAATAAGGCCAAGTGCAGAAAGACCCCTGGTGTCCTGACTTACAGGTTTAGGAATGGTAATCCAGCTAATTTAGAGAGCACCACCTTGGTGAAGGCCACTCTACAATTCTGCAGTGCAGATATATGGACTGAATGAAGTGTGGCACAGCTGTCCTGAACCTGCCTTGTGAATGATTTCGGTGGTCTCTTCCTGGCACTTCAGTCTGCTGTGTATTTTGTAGGCCATCTAAAGTGAGGAAGCACCCCACGGACAGACCAGCGTCCCATACTATATCTCCTGTGCCAGGGACCATTTTTAAAGGAGGGTTTTACAAGCCTGTGAGGAGCACATTAGGGCTGCATTTGGGTTAGTAGGCCATGCTGGATCCCCCTTGCCATAAGAACTGTATCACCTATAAGGAAGACTTTGCTCAAAGGAAAGTGGCAACATGAACCACTTGACCTCCGGTTCCAATACTGTTCAGTGTGGCCTTTTGCCCTTGCTTGCCTACCAATAAGAGGAAAGAAGCAGCACCACTTCCATTACTCTCCTTGGAGCAGCTTTCATGGTTTCTTTGAATTGAAAATGACAGGCAAGGGGTGGAGAAACACAGGGAGAAAGTGTCCAAAGATCACTTCTTGTCCTTCCTTTAAGTTGCCTCACAGTTGCTCCTAGTGGAGTAAAGTATGGGTCATTACTGCAACCAAACAGAAGGATATGAAAATATGTCAGATACTTGAGCTGGATATACTGGATCCCAGCTGGATTGACTAATGGCAGAAACAAAAGGGAACCACAGCAAATGGTTGTTTTACGCTTTGATGTATTCCCAAGATCAATTCTTTTAACTCCAAGGTCTCTTAGGACAACCTGTCATGTTCTTGACTCTCCTGTTTTCCTTCCCACATCACAACTATTTTGATTTGCATGGCAGAGATCTTTATCTCTTTGCTGCTATCATATTCTGCATTGAATGTCTAATGTAATACGGTTTATATTGGATTGCCTTAAACTGAAATAAATGATTCCTTTTATTAAAGCTGTGTGGGATTGTTCACGCTGTAGCACGGATGATTTATTAAGAGTTCTGCATCTCCCAAGATTGAGAGTCTAGTCCAGGGTGGGAAAAAGGTTCTTAGGAAACATTCTGAATGTTGTTACATCTATATCAAAAGCAGGGATGTACACGAATTTTTTTTTTTTTTTGCGTTTGAATTCAAGGTGAATCGAATGTCAAAACATTTGAATGTTTAGAATCCAAACGTAACAAAAACCAATTCAAATCCAATACATTCAAGTCTATTCGTTCAAATGTTAGATTTGAATTTGAAGATACAAATGTCGACAACATATATGCATTTCATACACATCCCATTTTATCCCGTATGCATCCCGTTTTTGTTCCGTATTATAAGTGCAAATGCGTACAGATACATTTGATACTCGTACAGATATGTATGTAATACACACATATTTGTACATTCAAATCATACAAGCAAGTGTTTTAGAACATTCAAAATTTGTTCAAATGTTTAAATTTGAATGTGAAGACATTCTATTCTAGTTCGAATGTTCACATTTGATTGAATTCGATTGAATTTCGAATGTTTAGAACATTCGTGTACATCCTTAATCAAAAGGGATACTGATAAGTGAAGAGTTACTCTAGAAAAATTTATACTGATTAAGATGGTATGTACATAGGGTAATATGTCCTTTACAAACACATTCTCCAGTAAAAAATAATGGCTTCATTTCTTTATACAGTTCCTAGACTAATGATAACTACAACTAAATGAAGCATATAGTATTCTGAGGTAGATACAAATTGTAGGTTACATTTTAACAGGAGTCCTGACAAGCTAAATATGTACAGGAAAGTATCAAAGGTATATTCTGCACAGGACTTAAGGTTGCGGTGGAACCATGTTGAAGATACACCAACCACATGCGTGTGCAGCCAAAATGTCATCCTAGGCTATGGTCACATGTACATTTTAATCTGACTTCAGTCTACTTTCAGAGTGAGAGAACCCATCAGCAAAGCATCAATCTGGGGTATTTTTCAGTATTATCTAACTCAGAAAATCCACCTTTGGGTTAGGTAAGGTAAAAAGGAGACCCCAGGTAGAAACGAACTGAGGAATAAAAGTCCCTCAGTTTCTTGTTCCTATCACTAGAGTAGCACCAGAGTTCAAACAGCAGGTTGGTGCTGCAAGCAATGAAAAGAATAATGATGGGTGTTTTTCCACTGTCACTAGAAGTACCCATTAAGTACCCATTAATGGATACAAAAATGCCATTACATACCCATTAATGGGTACTTAATGGGTACTTCTAGTGACAGTGGAAAAACACACGAAGATCACTCTTTAAGGCTGGGTTCACACCTAAGGCCCTTTTCACATCTTCAGTTGCCTGGGATATCATCCCAGGGAGGGGAAGATGTGGGATGGATCAGACTTCCTCATTTTGGAACACCTGATCTATCACCGAAGTTCACCCAATAAAGGTGCAAAAAGGTCCTGAGTTAATAATGTTGGACTGAGAGAAAAAAACAACAACATGACCTAGAACTTCCAGGCTTCGAACCCCACTGTGACAAACTGCAGTAGCTGTCCATGGGCATGCCATAGGTTAACCACAGGACAACAGTGGGGAGAAGAGAACTTCTAGCTGCTGCGTGGGGTTCCTTGGAGGAACAGACGGAAAAAATATTTTAAGCTTCTTACATAATGTAGGTGGTTTACAAAAATTCCTACTCACGTTTTACTGTGCCAGCACTAATTAAATATTTACATTTCAAATTTATAGTATCCAAAAGGAATTTCTCTCACGCAAACTTGTTTATTGGCATAATTCCCAGATTCCTGAGAAAAGATTTGAAAGTGATGCCTGAAGTGTTTAGAATCCGCCCACAGACACACATACAGAGAGTGATAGTGAGAGAGAACTAGAGAAGACATTGACTGTTTAACTCTAATCATCATTAGACATTTCAGCTTCTGATGTTAATGAATATGGTAGTAGTTAATGAAATTCTGTATCGGGGGTTGCCAGTGTGATGCCCAAGGCTATAACAGGTCTCCTGAGGACTTTCCCTAGCTTTTGATCCTGCTCCTGCTTCACTATCCGCTATCTCATATGACCTCAATCTTCCAAACATGCTACCTGTCCCAAATAGTTGGCTGCACTTAACCAATAGCCCACAAAAGCACAGCACTTGAGGCCAGTTTCCATTCCTCTGAATGGGAAGCAGCTGCCATGAGGGCCTGATTACGGTACCATTAATGTGTAATGGAGACACAGCAGCACTTGTCAGTGTCAGGCACAGTTTGTTTTTTATGGGGGACCAAATCCCCCATGGCCACACAAAGAGGGATCCTGTCCTTTGTATTAGCGTATTGTTTCAACGTGTTGCGAGTTTCCATCTGTTTGTCACTCCCAGAAAAGCTGGCACAGTGGTACCTTGAGACTTCCATATGAGGCATCAAATGCATTCATATGGTTCTGCAAAGCAAATAAATGCCTTGGGACCTCTTCTTACGAACTTCAAAGCCATCCGTGGCTTTCGTGATTAACATGGCGTGTCTGGGACAACTGATGCTATGTACTGAATTCAAACAGGCAAATGCATAATTAACATTCAAAAGAATTGTGGGCTGCTGGCAAAGTGTTACATTGCAAATACTGTTGTTGTCAAGCATAAAATTTCCACCTCCTTTCTCCCCACCCCCATTCTTGCAGAATGCTAATTCATTCTGTGAGCATTGGCAATGGGAGAAAACAGGTTCAGGCTCTGAAAAGGTGGAGGCGATGAGAAAAAAAAATCATTTAGTCCGTGGAGTAATGGAAAGGTCAGAAAGCATTTCATACAGGCTTTGCTTATCAACTAATGAATTAAGGAAAGTCTGCTTAATAGCATTGTTTTAAACAATGACAGTTCTGCTCAAATGGAAAGTTTGGGTTAGGGTTAGAGTTAGTTAATAACCCAGACCAATAGGAAGTTAGTATTTCACGTGCTTCCTGATTTATTTCATAAGCATTCAAAAATAAAATAAAATAAAATAAAATAAAATAAAATAAAAAACTGCAGCCAAATGTCACCCTCACTTTTTGTGCTTTATCAACAACAGCTGGATATCCCACTAGGAAGTAATAATATAGAATATTGCCTTCCCAGCATTATTGCTTCCTAGCTATCTTTGCTTGGCTTGTTAAATGCCTATCTGGACATTCAGCCAGTGCCAAATAACTGGAAGCATGGATTCCCACTACCGCACATGAACATCCCTTTTTACCTCCATGCATGCACGGTGGTTGAAGGTACAATGGCTGCTTCATCCTGAAGATAAGAAAAAGTGCTATTGCTGGAAAACCCAGGACCAGAGCTGGGTTTCCCACCAATAGTTTTTAGCATGTTTAGGGGGAATTCACTATAGCAGGGCTATGGTGGATTGTCACAGATACATGTGGCACACCATCACAGCAGTGCCTTAATGGCACCATATTCCCCATTTGCACAGAGTCTTCGTGAAACAGCACCACCCATTTTTATTCACAATCCAGTGAAGTATAGGAGTAGTTTCATGTATGAAGTGAACTTTCCTGTCTACATGGCTGATATCACTCTTCACACCACCAGGCACAATTTAGGCTGGGTAAACTATTTGACATCCAATAAAGTCTTGAAAACAGCTCAAAGCTGCATCCAGAAATTAGGGAGTTTAGAAGAAGCCATGCTCGAAATAAGCCTTCTTTGTATAAACCATACTATTATGGGGGTCCCCAGAAAAACATGTAAGTGTAAAAAATTTATAAAATGGACTTATTTTCCTGACTTCCACTTACAGCTGCTACTCCACGAAAATAAAAGTTGGCCAAGGCATGCTTGAAGACCAATGCTACAGGTAAGCTAAAGTTTGATGGCAGAACCAAACAGCCAAGATTCCAGTGAGGCCCCAGGAATGCCAACTAGATCAGGTTGTCAGGATTGACCAAAAAAAGAGGGGGAGGGCACAAACATCTACTCTCATTTCTTCCTTGTGGATTTTCCATAGACAACTGGTCCCAATCTTTTGCTCTTTTCAGAGATCAAACGTACCTGGCTTCATGCAATCTTACTATGTTATTCTACTTCTCGATAATTTTCTTCCTTCTTTATTGCCCTAAACTCACTCATTTTGAGGCCCATTTCTATTCAGTCACTGATTAAATGATTGACATCTTTCTGGGTTGAAATACAATGGAAAGATCCTGGGCACGAAGATATGTGAACTCTTGCCAGAGTGATCCAAATCTTTATAGATGTGACATTTGGTACTGAGATGGCTGAAGGAAGTGCCAGAAGAATGACTGTGGTTCATCCAAGTGCTTTAGGGGCTTCATTCTGGATTTTCTGTCAGGGGTTACCCACTGAACCTTTGCATTTCCAAAGCACTCACAAGGCAGTGAGGCTGTGAAGAACCCTGTGAGTTTCCAGAGCTTTTGAACCAAGGGAATCCTGGATTCTAGACTAGTGCTCTTAACCACTGTACGAATACAGGGCCTACTGCTGAAATACAGAATGTGTTGGTTTTCACTGGCAAGATGCAGGAGGCAGGAGAGTGAACACTACAAGCATAGCATTCTTCTCTCTGCCCAGGAGGAATAGTATTACAACCATAACCTTGTTCTTAAAGCTGCAGCAAGCTGTTGGCATACCACCCATCACTCCCAGTCATCAAGACCCTGTCTGTTCTCTGGCTGTGGTCTTGATGGCACTAGGGAGAATATAGTTAAACACAGGAAATGTCTTTATGTTTTATTACCTGAAAAGGCTGCTGAGAAGAAAGGTAGGTCTCCAGTGGTGGCAGTCAGAGCTTTTTCCCACACTCTGCTGTTCAAGCAACCTATGGGACACTTACGGCAGCACGGTACTGGGATGAGCGCAGGTCCATGTAGATGCCACAGTCATCCAGCACTCTAAATGAGCCACAAGGGAGTAGGCATTTTCCAACCCAGTCTCCTTAGGGCACATTCATGGGGCGCTTCAGAGGCACCTCAGAGAGACAGTGTGTGGCCTGCATGTTCCCAAGCTGCCTTTAATCCACCTTTTCTAGTACAGAAAGTTCATGAGAGGTGGATGGGCAGACTGATGTGTGAACAATCCCACCTCCAAGCTTTCTGTAAGACACCTTGGAGGTGCTTTTCTTCTTCTTCTTCTTCTTCTTCTTCTTCTTCTTCTTCTTCTT
>MTQE01001134.1:61371778-61388325 GCA_014337955.1 Aspidoscelis marmoratus | reverse complement strand
TCTTCTTCTTCTTCTTCTTCTTCTTCTTCTTCTTTTCTTCTTCTTCTTTTGCTGTGTCTGATCCGAGCCAAAGGCATCATGTGAATCCTGCCACTGATGCAGCTTAGCAGAAGAACATGGGGGGGAGTGGTGCAGTACACCAAGTCATCCCCATGCCTACTGGGGACTCCAGCGACTCTGGTTTGCCTTCTTACCTTCTGAAATGTAGTGTTAGCTGAAAGACCCATGGTCTCAGCACTGTCCATTTGAGTGATGCAAGAACAGGCCACATAGAGCGAGACCTGAAGTGGGTGGAAGGAAGGAAGGAAGGAAGGAAGGAAGGAAGGAAGGAAGGAAGGAAGGAAGGAAGGAAGGAAGGAAGGAAGGAAGGAAGGAAGGAAGGAAGGAAGTCAAATCAGTCTCCTAGTTTGCTGCTTGCTTATGTCAAGCAAATTCCTGCAGTTTCTTTTCTTTAAAATAGGTCATCTCTTGAACTCACTTGGTAGCATTCTGATTTATTATTCATACTGAACGACAGGGACTGTGTCAGAATCGTCCATCTTTCTGGAGAAACTGCTTTGCATTTATGAATGTATGTTGCATTATTATATTATCTCTTTTATTGTGAATACTGAACCAACCACTGGGGGTGGGGGGAGGGTTGTAATAAGAATGTCTTGGAAAGAAAACATCGTTTGGGATTAATAGTCTTTTAAGTGCCACAAGACTGTGTTCATCTAAAAGAAGGAGAAGATGAAAAGCCCGAAGAAAATAACTCAAGAAAAGACAAAATAAATCCATATTTGCAAGGGCTGCTTCATGTTCGACTTCCTTTTTGCACTTATGTGATTCTACCATGGTCAGCTCAGCAGCAGTTCTGTTCTTAAACGCAACAGTGACATCTAGAGCCCACAGGCCAGATCCACAGAATAGATTTCAACCACATAGTTTTGCAGAACACGTCAAAGCTTCGTAGAGCTTTCGCAGTTGCCATCTGATCCAGCTCACATTGTGTGAGTGTAGAGTAGAAGCACTCAAAATGTCAGTTAAGCATACCTCTCTGCAGTTGCAATGGTGGGATTTTTGCTCTTTGAGGATATGGTAAATTTGCAACATGAAGCTGGTGTGGATGCTCACCTAGTGAAGTTAATGAAATCCATTGCTGAGGAAATGAGAATGCACTGTTTTGAGGGAGAACATGTCCATGTGGACAAGGATGGAAGCTGAGGCCATATCTGCACCTACCTTTCTTATTCTGGTCCAGGACAAGCCACCCTGTACCATAATTGCTCCAGTCAGAGAGCAAGGTCATCTACATTGGGGCAGCCTGTTTTGTGCCTGGCCCCATGCCAGCTCTGAAGCTTGTGCTAGCTTTGGCACCAGCATAGGATGTTTCTGAATGCTCAGAAGGCCAGGAACAAAAAGCCTGGTTGCACCACTGAAATGGGTTCCTTGTGCTACACCAGGCCATGGAAGCATGCCATCCTCACACCTCTGTGGTCCAATATATCCACTATACTACCCCCTAGTATACTAACAGAACTTGAAAAAGAAGCCTAGTGGTAGACCAGGCCAGGACACTATTTTTGGCACCGTGGCCCCTCTACACACCAGCCTATGCGGACAGAGCATAATAGGAGGGGGAAGGCCTCTGCTATTCTGCGGTAGTGTACAGATGACAGAAGGCTTGACCAGGCCATTGTTTGGTCTCCCTCCCAGTACAGAAAGGCCCTTAATTTCAAGCTCTATGGCAGCCCAGTGAAAAGAACCACCTCAAAGTCCCTCCAAATGATGAAAAGGGGCTATTTCTATTTGCAGCTGATAATTATCTCTGATATACATGATTAAAGCTAGACTGGAAATAACAAGGAGAATCATAGATTGAATACAGGAAACAGCATTAAACAAAATTGAATCACTGAATCTGTCTTGTCTTTAACCAGCAGAAACTCTCTCTCTAAGGTTCCGCCAAAAATCCTTCCCTGTTCCGCTTGGAAAAGGCAAGCAAAGAAACGGGGGCTTTTTACATGTAAAGCACAAACTCTATCACTGGTTGCATCTGCCCACAGATTTCTACTAGCAGTCCTGTAGCATGACTGCTAGCGGGGGAGCACCAGAAAGCCTTGATGAGATAGCCAGAGGTTTCCATGCATCGTATGAAAGCTGAATTTCCAGTTTTTCTGCTGCATGGTAGCACTTTCCAATCATTGCTTTTCAGGGAACTTCTTCCAAAGCTTAGATGTGTGGGCTGCCCTCATCTCACTGTTATTACAGCCAGTGCTAGGCACATGCCAAAAATAGTTCATTGAAGTAGAGACCTGGGTTTGTGAGGTGTTTTACCTGATAGCCCCAGCTCTCATCAGCTGCATCCCCATGCAAGCCGTTTCGGTCTGATTGGGCATGCATTGGACCGGGTGTGGGACCGAGATCCAATTGTGCTCGTTCCCATGTCATTCCTGGTAACACAAGCTAGGTGAGGGCTGAGTGTGGATTCAGCTGTCCCCATGCATACCACGCCAAACCCTGGCATGGGGGTGCAGAGCCATCTCCTCTCCACTTCCTCTTCCCTCATCAGAAGCCAGATTGATGTCAACCTACCCATGTGCCGCCTGCTGCAAATGCCACATCCCCTCGTCCCTTAGTGGGACCAAACAGAAAAAATAATAATTTTTAAAAACTAAAGCCGCTACAAGGTTTGGCAGCAGTTGAGCGGCTGAGCAGTTTTGGACACCTCCACTCGGGAACCGTGAGAACACCCAGCAAACAGAAAATCAAGCCATTATCATGGCGATCAGGAAATGGGGATGGAATATTTTTTGTGTAAAAGGGAGAAAAATCACACCATTATCCTGTGATCCGGAAATGGGGAGGTGGAATATTTGTATAAAAGAGTCTCATGGGGCAGCGAAGGCCATTCAATCCCCTCACTGTTTCGGCTTTAACACCATTTATTCCCCAAAAATCTCAGTGGTTGCAGTCTCCAATACACAGGGCAGGAACAGCAAGCACAGGACATGAAACCCCACCTTCCACTGACGTGAGCGCCAATCTCCTCCCCAAATAGCCCAGGACTGTCCCCATGTGCAGGCTTGGCTCACAAAGTGGTGCGTGCCAGGACACCAAACCCTGACAAGACTCGTTCATTTCCAGTATCAAATCTGGTACAGGTTTGGAATGGGTTTGGGCAGTTTGGTCCGTGGAAATCGGACCAAATCAAAAGTGCATGGGATGACCGTTGCCAAACCCAATTTCGATTTGGACATTCAGCACCTTTATGCAACTGCCAAGGAGTTTGTACAGTGCAGAGAACTTACCCATTTTCCAAAAGTGTGGTCACTGTCATTATAGATTTCTCCATAGGCAGGGCTGTAGCATGCAGTGGCTCATGTTAGCATACCTGCATGATGACATCATCATTCATACCCAGAGGTGTGCTGGGGCTCTCTGCACATGGCCAATGGCATTGTGTGCATTAATTCATGCCACATATTTACTCACAGAGGGGGCTATAATGCCAGCGGCCACGATTTTGGAAAGAGGTCTATTTCCTGAAAATTGTGGACTACTTGGAAGTCACTGAGATGTGCCAAAAGTAAAACACCTGACAGGCAATTAAAAAATGAGGGCAGAAGGAAGCACACTGCATCACTGTCAGGATGCCAAAACTATAGTTGAAGATCTTCTTGGAAGCAAGAAAAATATCAACATTAGTTTGTTATTTTAGCTTGATGAGACAATGACTCCAGGCAGGCACAGATCTACAAGAACAACAACACCCTGTTGTTCCTGGTCGCCACATTAGGTTTTATTTCAACTACAGGAAGACAGAATTCATTCACTTTCAGACACCATTTTTGTTTTATAGGCTTATATTTTGTTTTAATGTTACCTGCCCTGAGATCTTTTGGGGAAAGGGTGGGATAAAAATGCAAATAATATTTGCCAAATTTCTCTCAATTGTCTGTGTACACTTTCTGCAGAAATCATTTTACTTCTCCATGACATTGTATCCCTCTAGTTATCTGAAGGATAGTTATCTTCTCCCATACAGACCTGCCTAGGTGTTAAAATCCCAACAAGAGGACCATCTTGTAGTTCCATCTGTCCAAAAGGTGCAGGGACACACAAGAGGTCCTTTTCTGTTGTGGCTCACATACTTCGGAATAGTCTTCCTCTGAAGGTTCACCAGGTTATGTTTTAGCACCTGGCTAAAACACACCTGTTCACCCAGTCTTTTGATGGTTAGCTGTATCTGGTTATAGTCCTACCGGAAAGGGTGGGAAGAAAGCAGGGAAGGTTATATTATAGAGATGTCTTAAGAATATTTTTATCTATTATTATTATTGTTACCCACACTGGGATCATTTGATGAAGGGCAAGATAGATAGATAAAGTAAAAGGGCCTCTTACACCATATATATTATTAGGTTCATCTCTTCATAGAGCAAGTGATTTAAATATAAAAGTTATAGAAGCCATGTATTTCCTGCATGGAAATTGTACCATGAGAGGTGGGTATAAGCTATAAGGGGTGGAGTTAAGGATGTAAATAGGGATAGAAATCAGACAGGAAATCTAGATTGTTGGTGGTTGAATGTATTAAGAAATATTATAAAATGCTTCCAGTTTGTGGCTCCAGTTTGTGAGCCAGTTTGGTCTAGTGATTAAGAAGCCAGCCTCTTATCTGGGAGCATTGGGTTTGATTCCACCCTCCTGCATGAAGCCAGCTGGGTGACCTTTGGCTAGTCCAGTGATGGCGAACCTATGACACGCCAAGCCCTTTTGGGTAACACACATGGTCACCCTGGTGCCTGGGCATGTTGTTGCCGTTTGGTATCTTGTAGGCCACAGGCTGCTTCTGGCTTGTAGCCTACAAGATACCAGGAGTATAGAGGTATTGCTGGGCTTGACATAGGAGGCACAATGGAGCTATATCATCATGTCACCGGCTCACGCACAGTGCGTCTGGGCTCCTGGCAGCTAGAGGACTCAAGACCTGTGCGCAGCAGTGATGGCTTTACTCACAAGTTTCCCTCCTACATACTTTGGTGAGACCTTATTTCCAGTGTTTAATAATATTAAAACCAGTAAAAGAAACTGACTGACAGATGAAGTTAGTTAGGCTTGCTTGGTCTTGAAGCGTACGAAATACCGACTTTCAATTGAAGATTTAGCAAATGAAATTCAGCAACAAAAGTCACTAATGTAAAGAATTATTTGTTTTTGATTTCAATTAATACATATATCAGAAATATAACTTTTTTACTAGAGCTACAAATATCACAAAATTATGGATATTTCTAGATGTGACACAGCACCCGAGTTAAGCTAGGTGTTTGGTTTTTTTTTGCAAATTTTGACACACCGAGCTCAAAAAGTTCACCATCACTGGGCTAGTCATAGCTCTCTTCTAAGCTCTCACAGCCCCACCCATCTCACAGGGTGTCTGTTGTGGAAAGAAGAACAGAAAGCTTTATCAACTGCTGTGAGTCCGCTTAAATGGGTGAGAAAAGCAGGGTAGAAAAACCAACTCCTTCTTCTTCTTCTTCTTGTATGGATTTGTGGGTTTATGATTCAGTGTTGAACTTTTTCAACTGTAAATTATTTTTCTTCTATGATAATAATAAAATATATTAAAAAGTTTTAAAACACAAAAAAATTAAAAAGAAGACCAAATGTGTAGTCAAGCAACTATCCATCTCGTCCCTCTGCTTCCTGAAAGCCAGCTTGTTCATGAATACTGCTGCATGGACTTCCAGCTTTCAGTAAGAGGAAGGTCTTCTGTCTGCATTCACCCACCTGGTTGCCACTACCTCCCAAAAAGCTTTCGACTTCATTGTCTCTCTGGCATCTTTCTGCAGGTACTCTTTTGAAAACTGCCAATCAACAGGCAGAGCTAGTGTGGAGCCAAACAAAGTTTCTAGCAGGCTCAGTGGCCGCTCTAGCTTTTCTCCTGAGAAGCAGAACTTAAAGGCTGTGATAAGGAAAGAAGAAAACTAGAAGAGAAAATGCAACTTCATTATTTATCCACTCAAATTGCCCTTCCTTGCTTGGGAATGGAGTGGGGTAGGGTGGCAAGCAATTCATTCTTGTCGCTCTTTCTGTCTTAATCACAGCCTTCTTCCTATAGAAATAAAGAGAGAAGAAAGTGAAGCCAGTGGGACACTTTTTATGTTTCCTCTAGGTAACATCTTCTTTTGTTCTGCATACATTACTTTCTTTTACTTTTGACTGAAAAGCTTCATGCATCCAGTAAAGCTCTTTTGTACAGTAATCATGGCCTCTAAATGTTAGCAGCAGGACATCTCTTTGCTGTTAGATGCTGTCTTTAAAATGACAGTTTCAGTTCAATTTGTGATACAGTTATCACATGTAAAACATGGTTTTGCTCTTCCATGGGAAGTAAAAATGCACTTCCTTCATATGACTTCTTCTTCTGAACAGCATGGTTTGCTTTTAGCACAGCTGGTAAAATGCAACTTCCGTTGTTTATGTCAGTCCAGCAATATGTTCCTCAGTGCACCAGTGCCAGTGGCTTTGGCTGCATCCAGACATCCATTATTTATTCCACTATATTTGGATATTGTGGCATCTCCCTCACAAACCCTGGAAGCAGTTGCATCTTTTTGTAAATGGAGACCCAGTCTAATTATGATTGTCCAGGAGACAGGAGCAGCAGCAGCAGTGGTTTTCTCATAAGGCGTGGATTCTTTTTATTTCCTCTTGTAAAACATTAGAACACATAATTTAAATAGTAACCTTTCATGCTTATTTACTTACTAGAATCTGTTGTAGAGAACTTTTGAATGTATTACAAGAACCATTGCTTTATTAAATAATGAAAATCTTCCTTTGATGACCACTGCATGACCACCTTCTGAGCAGGTTTGAGCCTCTAGGGATGGAAAAATATCTAAAAACACCTGAATGTCCACCCCTTTCTCAGATGGGAACTCATAACTCTGAGGGTGTCTCAAACTTGAAGCCCGTTTGGGCAGGAAACTGAATAAGCAAAGAGTGGTAATTTTCCAACCACCTTGTAGTCAGGTTAGGCTGCCTGACTTGGATGCAGAGGTGGGATGCAGTGTGGAGTAAGTTTGAGCCATATATTAACAAGAACTGTTCTGACAGCCCTTTGGTGCTTCAGGGAGTGAAGTAGGCTTAAACTATATATTAACAGAGTTTGCATTTCCAGGGATGAGCAAATTAAGCTATGCCTGAAATACACTACTATACAGGTGTAAAAATAATCCGATCCTGTGTATTAGAGACATGATTACTATTTTTCCCCATAATTGGGAAAAGAGCCACTGTATTGCATTATAAGGCACAGAGGTTTTAGAGTAAATCTTTAGTGCAGGAAGACAAAGCAGAAATGCATTTTCTCCACACCCGGGAACTTCAGGAAATGACCCCACCTAGGATAATTTGGCTGTTGATGGAAGAAGAAACATGAGCCATACTTCTGTTTCTCACCAAGTCCTCATTAGTTCATCATTCAAAGCAAACAGATTTTATAATCTGAATATTAGAGAACATTTCAGGGACTCTTTAATTCCCTGCCCGGAAGCTTTTGCACAATTAATATTCCCTCTAGTGAATTCCCTGTTGCTGCAACTGGAACCATTTCAAGTGTAATGGACACTTAATATTCTCCAGTATGAATCTGTGTCTAATTAATGATATAAAGAAGTCAGAAATACCTAGACTAAAGTATTATTTGGTGATCAGTTTAGGGTGCAGTAAAATATGGAATCAGAAGAATAATGCACATAGAAGATATCTTAGGGAATGAAGCCATAGGGTTTAATGAACATAGTTTCCTTAGTTTACCAAACTCTAAAAAATTGACAGCACTATTTTTTGCTTCAAATTAAAACCCCAAACAATATTTTGAACTGGTGAAAAGCCATAACTGATGAGAACTAGTTGTTTTTTCGCCGTCCCCCTGCATGTATTTATATGCAATATTAAGGAAAGGGAACAGGATCAATTCTAGGAGAAGCTAGGGCATAAATCTCACAATGTACTACAAATCCCAGAAGACTCTGCTGGTGTGTTGGTAAGTCAATCAGGACACACAAGCACTCCCTCCTCTGTTGACATCCATTAGCGACCTCATGCTACCAGACACATCAGGCCACCCCTTCCAGAAATGGCCAAATGAAAGGTGGAAAATAGAAGCTTTCTAGAAAAGTGAATGCCACAGATGCGTCAAAAGATTTCACATTTGATTTCACATGTGTTTATAGTATCAAGCTTTGCTTGTTACAGTTAAGTGTTTAAGCAAAATTTAAGTTTGTTTCTATATGAAAAGGTTCATCATTATATCTGATGAGAAGACAAAACATCCTCAATTGTAGCATTTTTTCAATGAATATCAAAGTTGACCCACCATTTTGTCCAAGTTTTTAATTTTGCCCCACTGTGCATTTGAGTTTGACACCTCTGAGTGGAAGCGGGACAGATGGTTGCAGTCCCAACAAAATGTTGAAGCCCCAAATATCCTACCCACAACATAAAATAGGCTGTAGAAACAACAAATGTGTCTTTCACACGCTCTCCTAGTGCTCCATCATTGACAAACCCAACCCTATCATATGTTATTCAATGTTTCTATCTTTCCTGTGTGGATACAACCAACTTGATGATTTTGTTGACTGGTTCTTCTAAAGAGGCTCCTCAGCCTAGACTGAAATTGGGAAGAGAGGCAAAAACAGATAATAGGATGAATGCAATGATTGACATAGGCCAGGAATGATGTCAAATGATAAACCAGGTATGTAGGAACTGTGGCCAAGAACTCATTATATTTGATAAAAAAGATCACCAGCCAGTATGGAAGCCACATTGCCACCAACACCACCATAGTGACAAAAGCAATCATTATAGCACGGCAGTTCACATGCAGGCTGGATACGGTGTGCATAGACAGAATCCTCCGAGCTCTTAAGATGAAGATTATCCTTGAGTAGCAGAAAATAATCAGCAAAGTGGGAAACAGAAACCCCACACCACCCAGAAGCTGCAGGTAAAGGTTAGTTTTGTTCAATGCCATTTGGTTTGCACAGTATCTTTCACCTTTGGTATGAATGGTCTTATAGTGAATCCAAAATGGAGTGGTGAACAAAAGGCAGATTGCCCAGATAAACATGCAAGCTATGGCTATATGCTTTTGGGAGACTAGTATCAAACTCATTGGGTAAATTACAGCCATATAGCGAACCAGTGAGATAGCCAGCATGGTATAGAAGTCAGCAAAGGAGATCCATAGGGACAAGCAGTGGCTGGGAACATACAAGAGATGTCCCAGATACCAATCCTTGAAGATGAGATTTGTGAACATCACAGGGATGTTCAAGAGGAAGAAGAGAAGATCGAGGACCACAATGTTGATGAAGAGAGGATCTGTTAAACGTGAGACATGATTGCCACTTTTGCTTTGGAAACGTTGGATCAGGACTAAGAACATCAAAGTATTTCCAGGAACACCCAGAAGAAAGAGCAGAGCATAGATGAAAGCAAACACATTCTCGCTGTAGAAAAAAAAGAATTCACTCCAGCCACAACTGGTATCATTCCAAGCAGTAGCATTGGAGGCCATCACAATAATCCCAGTGTAATTAATGCCACAGAGTTAGCAAGTATTTGGCCTTTTTATGACCTGGAAACAAAAAGATGGCATTAATGTAATAATACTGTTTGTTTGTTTGTTTATGTTTATGTTTATATCCCACCCTATTCCCAAAAGTCTCAGGGTGGGTAACAACATTTAAAGAACATAATAAGAACAACTCTTATAAAACTCCTGAAATTACAGAATTGTTCAGGTGACTAACAATTTGCCTCAATTTTGAAAAGGAAGGATTGTGATTTTCTAAAAGCAAGACTGCTTCTGTATGCAATTCCTGGAAACGGGATGGAATATTGGTTTTGCCAAAAGCTCTTTCCTATTTCCCTCCATTGTGCTTCCTGGGCAAACCTTGATGAAGATCTGGGTTTCAAGGCATTTCTTCCTTTTCAGACTTTATTTCTATTTGTCTTTTATGCCCTTCTGTGTTTCTATATGTACATAGATAAATATATTTACCCTGTGAACTGAAGCTGGAATAAAATTTAGGTATGAACACAGCCAAATATTGCCTCTAGACAGCAAGGGAAACACTGGTTCTTAATAGAAAGCTGGCATTGTCTCTAGCCATGGCCCACAAGAGATATATGAGCATCTGGCGAGGCCCCTGTGATGTTGCTTCAATAGTTGAGCTCCTTGTGGACCACCACCCTGCTTTCTTGAATTCTTTTTGCAAGCTTGGCAAACTCTAGAAAGCTGTAATCGTAATAATGGCATAGGAGCCACACTAGATCGCTTATAAGAATTCCCTGCACTATCTTCACTGCAAATGAAACAGCCAATGGACCTCCAGAGCCCCCAAAACAGGCTATCTAGCAGCTCCCAAAGATGCAGAGAGGTAATTTGGGAATTCCATTGTCAATTGTAAAGAGAACTTTGGTTATTGAGCCATTTATTTCTTATTTACTAAATTTCTATAGCCACCCAATAACCAAAAGCTCTCTGGGCAGCTAAGGACTAGAAAGACATAACAATACTTGTATATAAAAACAGTATAATTAAAAAATCTATGGCAATAAAAACAAAACTAGATTTCTTGTAGAAATACAAAAATAAAATCTCCCAAGCATTACTATTTCTTCCTGCAGATTACTCCTTTTCCAGGGTACCCACCGACACAAAAATAGTACCCAAAATCCCAACAGAAACTCCACTTCAACTAAATTTTTCAAAATAATATTCAAAACTTTAAGTTTTTCCATTTTTTGAATGTGGGACTCTGTCTATCAGAAGTTTCTACCTTTATTGTGGAAGAGCAAAAATCTAGAACTGGAGAGTTGCTGCTGGACAGATATTTCCTTTCCTTTCCTGCTTGAGTACTTTATCACTTTTATTTGATGTCATTTGAGGATGTTAGGCAGCAAGAAACCCAGCATCTAAGTGGGCTTATTTAAATATCATCTTCATCATAGGTATGAACATACAAGAGAGCACAACAGCTCTCAATATATTTTGGCATGCTTGGGAATGTGACTTAGGTGAGATTAAAGAACCTTGTAGTCTGCAAAACTTTCAATTATTATTTGGATTAAGTCTTTAATCATTCTACAGTTTTGATCTTTGACAGGAGCAGAATATGTACGTTTGAAATTGACATCATAGTATGCAACTATGATCTGCGCTTTGGAAATATTCTCCTCCTCCTCTTTTTCTATTTCTTCTGTTTTAATATGCATCAACATGGCTGTGTCCTAAATAAAAAACTTACTGCAATTTTTCTGTATTTATTTGGAAGTGAGAACCCATTCCATTAAAATTATAATTTTAGAACAAAGTTGTTTCGAGCAGTAAACAACAGATGGATTATAGGAGAGTTTGAAAATGCAAGGTACATTAAACTATCAGAATTAAACATTCTCTTGATATTTTGTTACGCTGCCCAAATATATTTAAAGGCAGAAAGCTTTTCCTACAATTTATCCTAAACTTTCTTCAGTTTGAGTCAAAAGCAAATATCTTCAGGACACATCAAAAATGCTGATTCAGAAAAGTTTTTAAAAACTACTGGATCACCATAATTCACCTAAAAAAAAAATTCTCACCTTCTTGCCAATAAAACATAGTGTCATAAATAGCAACAATGCTAATCTTCCCTTGGGTTTTCTTAGGCTTTCAGAATTCACTGGTATTTCTGGATATATTTGAACCAAAAAGCTTCCTCAACAGTACTTTGCCAAGTGCGATGTTATTCAAGCTCCAGCAAAGAAGCACCACTCAGAAATCGTTCCTATTTGCAGTTTCAAGCTTGCTGTTTTACACAAATCAGCTTTGTTGGCGTGATTTCTTCTATCTGCCTTAATTAATCTCCTCTGCTCAAGTATTTTCCACCTGCAAGCTAATTCTTTCCACTGTGCATTTTACTATAAAGGCACAAAAATAAGAAAAGCACAGATAAGAACCTGTCAATCTCTTAGCTTCAGTCTCAACACTCAGCTTCTCCCAGTCTGTACCCTTCATGCTTCATGCTCTCCTCAAGGAGGTTGGGGAAGGTTTTTAAAGGGCAGTGTAGCCTGCAAACCTACCTTGGCAGAATAGAATAATGCATAATGCCTTTGGCTCACCTGTCTCCTTGAGAGGAGGTAGGTGTTACCAAACGACAATTCAAGAAGAGGCAAATCTCATCGTAGGCAGAAATGACTATGTTACCTTTATTTTGTTCTACTTTATAGATTTCTCTGCTAATGTGTAATGCATTATTTTGTAAGATTTGTGGTTTTATAATGTATTATCTATTATATTGTTCAATGTATTATTTTGTATATCTTTTTGGTTTGTCGCAAACCACCAACTTGGGCATATTTAGTTTTTGGACAGCTGGTATACAATGGAAATGAAAGTTAAATGCAAAATAATAATTTTTGGATGGAGGATAGAGGATTCTCTGCGTGCATAAATATCCACTGTTTGCATGGCTGTCAATCAGGGCCAATTGATTAGTAGTGGTGGGAACTGGTTACTTCCACTTCTAAAATATTTTCTGCCTGGGAAGCTTTATGCAATAGCAGGGGCAACCCTGGCTCAAATGTAGTCTAATGTAGTTTGAGGACATCCAGTGTGGTCAGATGCAAGAGCCACATTTAAAGTTTTGCTTTTTTCATGCTACCCCAGTATCACAAAACTTTAATCATTTTTCCAGAAGGGAATGTAGTGCTTGGGCCTTATATCAAAAGGAAAATGTTCTTTCATATTTACGAGAGTTTCTATGAACAAAATAGAAATATTGCTAGCATTCATATGTTTGTGAGAAAGCTCAAACAATAGACTCAGAACAGTTATACCTGTGGAGCCCTTCCATAAAAGGGAAAGACGGGAGACCAACTGGAAGCCTCCCTTTGATCTCACAAACTGAATTTTCATCCAAAGTGGTTAAATGTGTTGATACCACTGTTACCACCACCCCACCATCAATGAAGCTGGTGCCACCACCACTGCCCTCATGCACCCCACTGCTTACCTTTTACCAGGCAAAGGGATCCACAAAAGCTTGTTGTGGCCACAGCGGTGGTGGCAATAGGTACAACGTTCACAACCAAAAACAGTCCGAGTTCCCTGTTTGTCCCTGAGATGGACTATCTTTTTAGAGTGTGACCGAGGCTTGTGAGAAGCAGAACCATTTAATGTGGCTATTACAACTCGAGGTACCAAGCTGCTGACTTCTGACTTTAAGGACACTTTCTCCAATTACTAACTCACTCATCCTTCAGAGCCAATTCTTTTCTCCTTGTTGTATCCTAGTCACATCATTAAAAGACAAACAAAGAAGGGTAGGAGCATGCAACTTCTGACATGACAGAACCTGTTCTGATCACTGGAGGAAAGTTAATGAAGGCCTCATTGTTCCTCTTTGTGGCTGACATTCTGTGGTTTGTCCCCAGTGCGCACCACATGTTTGGAACAAATATAAACTTGTTATGCTAATTTCTCCCATTGAAGCAGGCACTTTTGTTTCATAAATATTCTGCAGGATGGAGGCAGACTGCACATAAGGGTATCAAAGCATTGTTTCAGACAGGACACATTACAAAATATTTCATCTGTATTCTAGTAAAGGAAGAAAATGAGGAAGGCCACCCTAGCTAACACAAAATATAAAGATAGGATTGATGTTGCTACCACTACTATCACAAAAAACAACTTCCCCTTTTGAAGAGGGTTAGCAGCTGTGTTGCTGCGCAGCTGGATCTTATGAATGGAATAAGGTGTTCAACAACAGTAGAATAAGGAAGGAAGTCCTAGCAGATAAAGCAGCAAAGTTCAAGCAATTTAGGTAGCCATCCAAAAGAACAGGCTAGGCACATACTGTAACTCTTGCCTTCAGAACATTAACAAGCACTCCATGAATAACATAACCTGCTAATATATGAGTAGAAAGATGGGAGTCCAGACACTATTTAGAGTATTGATACTAACCATATGGAAATACAGGTTAAACTTGGTTGTTTTGTGACTGAATGATTTTGTTAATTACCTCTTGTGTTTTATGCTGTTGGTCATCTTTGCTACAAGACACACATTTGTATGAGTATTAATTAAATTCTATGACTTAGATGTTATGTTTATTGCATTCATGCATTTTCTGGGATGATTGATTTTATTATTTCTCTATCCTGCATTGAACCAGTGGGTATAGGATGCTTTATAAATAATAAACTGTTTCACATGTAGGCCTATCTACTGGGTTGAGGTCATGGACATATACTTGCTTACAAGATTTCCAGGGAAAAATCCATGCTGACCTGAAAAAGAGAAGCAGAGAGGATGGTGGATGAGGCCCTCCAGGATGCAACAGTGTTCTGCTCTTTGGTCAACAGCCATATCAGAGAATGAGAGGATCACTCTAAGAGGTTAGAATGCCTCCCTTATATGGTTCAGGCCAACCGACAAGTCACCTGATAGCTCCACTGACCTGTTTCATTTGCATCCTAGAAATGCCACTGTGTTTCCTCCAGAAAGGTCTTTCATACATGTTGCAGACAATTTCTTAATGGTGAGTTTGAGTGATGTTGGTTTGACCTTAACCATATGTATTCCTTAAAGGTGTGATTAGTACACACAAAAATACTCCAAAATCATGAATCTCCAAGGACTGAAAAAAAAAATCATTCTTAACATTTGCTGCTGATTAAACATAAACATACAAAAGACAGCTCACTAAGGAGAAACTGAGGCTGCATCCATAAGGGCAGTTAAGCCATTCCTCTGGGTATCTTAGGGTGAGGCATTTAAACTTTCAGGTGCCTAGGAGTGGGACACCCAAGCATATGTCCTCCTACTGGGCCCAACCCCAAGAGAAGTGCCCAAACTAGGGATGTAACATTCATTATTCACACAAATTCAGACATTTGTGCACAAATCAAATGTTACAACATTCGTACATTAACATTCGTACAAATGTTTTGGAACATTAATACATTCATTAAACTGGGGATACACATTGGGTACGTATCGATACGTATGCATTCATATAGGATATGTATCTAATATGTATGCATTGGTATAGAGTACATATCCGATATGTATGCATTTGTATGGGATCCGTACGCAGGATACATATGCATTTGTATCGGATATTTGTATGAATTCGTATGACTATATTTCTATCAAATAGAATGGGAACTATTTGAATGAATACAAATTTTCTAACATTTGATAGAATGCCAAAAAACCCATTCATGCACTTCCCTAGCTCAAAATGTAGGTCAATTCCAGCCACTCTTTGTGTAGAATGTGAGCTTTCATGGCTGGTCATAATCTCACTTATTGCAGTTTTTACATTATCAAATGCAACTCTAATCTGTTAAGGGTAATAAAATGTGTGGGGAAAAGCCTGCAGACTACTGGAATAACAGCTCCACAGCTGTGCCATAATCTCTACTTGCTAGCCATAACATTTGTTCTTTCCCGTGAGAAGCTAAATGGCGTTTTGATCATTCACAAGCCAGTGCAACACCGAGTCAGTCTCAACCAGGATAGACCAAGCGTGTACATGAGTACCGTCTCTCTCAGTGACATCACCAGATCTCCATGAGTTGTAATCCATACAACTCTACTATGTAATCCATAATGAGAAGTGTGTATCCTGTGTATTGGCTCTGCTTCATTAGCAATGATGTAGACTGTATTGGTATTCACACTTAGTGGTTAAGTTGTACACTTGTATTATTTATTTATTTATATTTATTTTTATTTACATTTATATCCCGCCCTATACCCTAGGGTCTCAGGGCAGGTAACAGCATATTTTTTAAAAAAATGTATTTAAGATAAAATCATATATATAAAACAGTATAAAACGATAATGTCTGCACTGAGCGAAAACTGTGCCATATTTAGCCAAAGGCCAGAGCAAAGAGGTGCATCTTCACCCTCTTCCTGAACCTATACAGTGAAGGGGCCTGACACACCTCATGGGGGAGGCTATTCCACAGCCTGGGGGCCATTACTGTGAAGGCCCTCTCTTGAGTGCCCACCCATCTTACTATTGAGGGTGGCGGGACAAGGCCTCCCCCCCAGATCTTAGGGCAAGGGCAGGTTGGTATGGGAGGAGGCATACCTTCAGATATTTGGGCCCCAAGTCATTTAGGGCCTTATATGTTAAAGTTAACACCTTGAATCGGGCTCAGTAATGAATCGGCAGCCAGTGCTGCTCTTTTAAGATTGGTGTGATGTCCATTCAGCCAGCTGTCCCTGTAAGCAGCCTCATGGCTGCATTCTGCACTAGCTGCAGTTTCTGAACCGTCTTCAAGGGGAGCCCCATTTATAGTGCATTGCAATAGTCCAATCTAGAGGTTACCAGGGCATGGATAACTGTGGCCAAGTCGTCTCTGTCCAAAAAAGGCTTAAGCTGACACACCAATCATAGTTGGGAACAAGCCCTTCTAGCCACGGCCTCCACCTGAGCTTCAAGCATCAGTGCCGAGTCCAGGAGTACCCCCAA
>MTQE01001134.1:61360199-61370297 GCA_014337955.1 Aspidoscelis marmoratus | reverse complement strand
CAAATCTGGATTGACCCACAAGGCACTTTGTCTATTTCAGAGAATGAAGATACAAATTGTAAATATGCACAGTCAGTAAGTTTTAAAACAGATGTTCTTGGTGGCACCACCAGTAATAGCTAAAAATTGGAATTATCAAAAGAAAGAACACTGCCAATAATGATATTATTTGGGAGACCAATTACTGTTTGACTTTATTACAGAATGTAGAATGTGTTATATTAGAGTATTACAGAAAATTTCCATGGTGATCAAACAGAAAAAGGTGTATAATGTGATGAAAGAGAGAAAAAGGAACACCGTCCATCAAGGAGTAGTTAATATGATAGCCAAGCTGATCTCAACGGAAAGTTAAATTGCAAGCCAACCTAAAAGGGATGGCACTCGGACCACAAGACCAAACTGGCCCATAAAAGAACGGGGACTGGCACTTAGCTGGTCGCCATTCACTTTTCTAGCACTGCTGGACAGGAGAGGTTCAGGAGAGTGCAAATGGCCCCAGCCACTCCTGTTGTGAACCAGGAGTCCTTGGGTAAAAAGTAAGGGACAACCAGCCAATAACTATGGAGAGAACTGTATGTGTGTTACGTAACATTCTCATGTATGGACTGCCTGGACTGAAAGTTCATCACTTCCTGCTTTGGGTAGTCTGATCTCTAGTGGATACAAGACAGTGAATACTTGCTTCTTGCTTAAGTCTTCTGACTTGAACTTTAGAACATGTGTAATGAGGGTGTAAATACAGTAATGGGTTTGTATATGGCACAATGTGAAATTGTGAAGGATCTATATTTTGTATTGTATATTAAAGTTAATAAAGGTATTTGGAACAGAAAGGAATCCTGATAGTAGAATAGTCAATATCAGTCATCAGGTTTTCTCCAACAATCCTCTGCGTACCCTTACTTCACAAAGTGGCTTTTGGTCAAAATGGCTGAATAGTATGTTACTCTGTAGTGCTTTTTTCATTTACTAACCTTCTAATCTCCTTCACGAAGCAAAAAGAAGAGGTTCAAAAATGTAATGCAGATGCAGTAGCACATCCTTGTCTGTGTTATTTAATTCTAATCATTTGTATCCCACAAAGGAAACGTCACTGTCCTTTATACTCAACTACGATGCTGAATAGAGAGCCTGAATTCTATTCCAGAGATTAAAAATATACATGAATAAAGGCTGACCAAACACAAGTTTGTTTTTCTTTTTTATTTCTAGCTCAAATATTTCAAATATACAGAAAAATACCAGTACAAATTTATAATATAGCCAGGCTTATTTACAATCTCTATACATGGCTCCTTCTTTGTACTTTGCCTCAGTCTGTACATCTTAAGAAATTATATCTAGAGGAATGTACCAGCTATGGCTTTTCATTATGTCATATTTTACAGCCATTATGCACACAATCTATTCTGCCTACAGGCACATCATGGAGTCAACAATGGTTCAAAGTGCATGCAATGGCAGAATCCTTATGGTTGCTTTGTTGCTAAAGCAGCACCCTTATGGAAGTGACAAAGTTATACTATTTTATATTCTATACACTACAGAGGAGAAGGCTAATGCTGCCCAGGATAGCAAATGTATGGCAGCCACCATATTCCTTGGAGTGTTCTTAGTGAATCAGCCGTTGTACTGCAAGCAGCGTTAGAAAAAGAGGCCAACAGAAGGGGAGCAATGGCACAGGCCATGGTTCTAACTGAACGTCCTGTCAGCTTTCCAGAGATGCTGTTATACGTGTGAAAAGCTACCCATGTAAGGAGAGCAGTCAGTACTTAAGATTATTCTGTTCACATTGTGTTGAATAAAGGTCTTTACTGGCTGCATTACAGGTTGTTACATCCCAACATAGAAACTGGAGTTTTGTCAATCACATGCAGAGCAGAGAAAGTTGAACTGGGCTATGCGCTGGACAGATGAGCACAAAAGTTCAAACACATTCATAGTAGTGATTTGTAATATCCCTCTATGATACAAGGTTTATTTAGCTCCCTTCACTTTGTGGTTCCATGAATTTAACATGCATCCATAGTAAACAGCACTCTTATTTACAACCCAAATTTGTTTCTGTGTCAACATTGCCCTGATGTTATAAATAATCCTTACAATAGCTTTAACTGAAAATGAGCAAGAACAGGAACAAGCTACAAAGTCTTCTGGGGGCAAATATGCCTTCCCACTCTTTGTTCAGTCATGTTCCTGGCTGGGACCACACACAACCATACCAAATAATAATAGTAATAATCAGATGAGTTAGAAAAATATGCAATCAAATTCTGCAATAGTAAAACAGTAAATTTGACAAAAACACAAAATCAAAATAACCATGAGGACAAGAAAAGGAAAAAAGCAGGACAGATAACATTCTTCCAAGTCCTCCTTATTTAATTAATATCACAGGCAAAGATGGAAAACCTTGTGACTTCAGCTACACGTGCTGATCAGTTCAAATACCTTCAGCATTGGATGCAATTCATTAGTAACTTACTACCCAATGTTTCAAGCTGATTAAGGTCTAATATAACAGATGAGCTACACGAGGAATTATGAGACAATGAACAGTCACTATTCTTAGGAATATGAATGTTAAATTACAGAGATCACAAAGCAAGTAATGCAGCAAAAATATGTAGTAACTCTGCTTAGGAAAATAAAGTTTGTCTTCATTGTAATGCTCACCTCCAAAATGAAATAAACTCAGTTCCACTCTCATAGAAATTCAGAATCAGCCTTTGTGCTTCCCTCCTTGGCATCTTCAGTGCGGCAAAGGGAGCATCTTAAGCAATAGGACCCTAAGGAACAGTTCAAGTCCCAGGACTCTCCCAACTGTGATATGAGCTATGGCTGTGTATGAGGCATTACTAAAGGGGAGGAGACTCACACAGAAGGCCACAATAAGGTCTCCCTATTGCTATTATTGCACCCCTGAGCCACGATGGGGGAGAAGGGAGTAATGGGATGAACACACAAGAACTTGCCATAAGACTGAGGAGGGCTCGGATGGCCTGCGAAAAGATCCTGTTTGCCTTCCAGGATCCTCATACGAGGTGGGATATAGTCTGGTATAAAGCCTCCCCTCGAGGGTTTTGGCTCACAAAGTACTTCAATGAGATCAAAGTGAGGCTTCCAAACTGGGTTTCACCTTATTCACATGCCACACATTTCAGTGTGTGGGTTGCCACTGTTCGTTACTTGCTAATGGTCTAAATTATGCTTGGAATAAATCATGGGATATGACACACACAAGCACACACCTTCTTGTGAAAGAAAAGCAGGAGCTCTTGCAACTAACAAGTTCTGCTAGGGAAATACTGCAGTGCCAATAGAAATCTGACTTAAGAAAATGCGATTAGCAACCCCCTGGGCCAAACCAGAAATAGTTCTCTTTTTCTCTCACACTCATTCTCTTGCATTCTCTCGGCTTTGTCAATTCAAACAAAATCAAATAGCAGCTACACCACAAATAGTGTAATACTTTTTATACACATGAATTTCCTTCATTAAATACCCAAATCAAGTAGCTTTTAGTTCAGGATGCTTCCAGGGCCATTTTCTAGCTATGGAATAATATTGTTTTCACTGTACAGCACTGTCTGTGATGGGAAAAAATTAGAACTCCACAGAAGCAATGTAGCAGTCTGTGTGTATCAAATAGGAATACATAGAAGCAACACGTGGGTTAAAATCTCTGATTTACTGTTTTCAAGAAATGAAAAGGTGTGGAGCATAGACGAGAACATGGAACAATGCTTGCAGGTTTCCACTAGGCACCCTGTTGTAACCTTGCGAGAAAGGCTGGACTAGATGGGCCACAGGCCTGATCCAGCAAAACTCCTCTTATATTCTTCTCAAGGTGTTGTCTGTAGAATAACCAAACTTTCCTTCAAGTACCCAAACTACAGTACCTAATTTCTATTACTTCAAGAGATTACATTCTAAATAAGTTTTCTAAAAGCATTTGCACTGCTTAGTACTGCTGTTTATAAAATTAACCTCTTTTTAAAATATTTATGGCAGCACAAAATGCTGATTTCACAGTTTAGTTCCTTGGAATCTTCAAGGTGAGCCACAGAGTTACTTCTAGTTTTAGAACGATCTTCACTTTGCACTTCATGCATCTACTCATCTGCTTACCCTTTAAGTTAAAATAAAAGGCAACTCCATGCTTTTCAGATACTGCTTAGCTCCATCAGTCCCCTACCCCAACATCTCACAGCTTTGCTTACTAAAAGAAGTGCTGGACACCTTACTGCAGCTTCCAGGCAGTTCTGTTGTTCTGGAACATGTCCTTTTCCTGGAACTCTGAAGATGTCTTCCAGCAGCACAGTATGAATCTAATAATGCTAATATTTGGTGAAATGCAGCTTTCATAAACCTATTTAGTTTCCCTTTAAAAGCTGGAAAATGAACTCTAATTCAAATGTTACTTTTTAAAAAAAACAATACCAAGCTGTTCTTTTTTCCTTACACAGAGCTGCAGTTCTCTTTCTCTACCTTTAGAACTGTGTTGACTTCAGCCTTGTAGTTTAGACAATTTGATGGAAGTAACAGGAACAAAGAATCCCTATGATGCAGAAAAGGCATCCAAATTAGAAGTAAAATGGACCGTCGGCATTTACAGCCTTCAGTAGCAGCATCCAAACACGTGTTTATCCAATTTTAGTGAGATGTGGACTGTTGCTACTCCAGAAGGTCCTGGAAAAAAAACAGAATGATAATTTTTGTTAGTATTTCAGCATACAAATTCTGCGGTATTTAATGGCTACTAGAACGAATGCCTAGATGCATCTTCCAGGCTGGGGGGGGGGGAGGAACTGGGGCACTTCTAAGGCCATCTGCTGGGACTCGAGAGCAGGAGAAGGTTTGTCCTTGTCTCTGCTTGAGGTGCCCGTGAGCATTTGGTGGGCCACTATGTGCGACAGGATGCTGGACTAGATGGGCTGTGGCCTGATCCAGCAAGGCTTCTCTTATGTTCTTATGTTCTTAAGTGTGCAATACGTAGCCTGTATTTGGCCTTAATACAGACACACGAATCCAAATTCATAAATGGCCATTCATTATCTAAGATAATAAATACTGTTTAAAAAGATGCACAAAACACACACATAAGGAGAAATGACTTGCCTCATCAGAATCATCATGGTAACCAGTTTTACTGGCACCTGCTATGTCAACTCCTTCCAAGCCATTAGCTTCAGCATGTTGCCGCAGGACAGAATATCGGTGAACCAGAAACCTAGAATAACCAACATACATGAAACGTACTCAGTCAACAGATATTGAATTTTTAGTCACAGGCGAAAATCAATTCCAGAAATGTTTAGAAGCTCTCCATACGGTTTGCTATCAAGTGAGTTGTTTCAGTTTTTAGCCAAGTTTCAAGGAATCATGATAACTGAATGTATATATAGAATGAAGACTTGCAACATTATTTCTCAGAGTGTTTTTCTACTGTACTAGAAGCACCTTTCGCGAGTCTTGAGTGTCCATAATCAAGCCAGGATAGAAATATTGTTATTGAGTACTACCAAATCATATGACTGACCGCATGGCCCTCTCTATGCTGTTTTCTTGACTGAGATACAGAAGTAGTGGTGGTTTTTTTTTTACATTTTTATCCCACCCTATACCCAGAAGTCTCTGGGTAGCTAACACCATCTAAAATCAAACATCATTTAAAACAGTAACAGCCATCTGCCAGTGGAGAGAAAAGTGTGTACCAATTTAGCCAAAGGCCCGGGGAAAGAGGTACATCTTCACTGCCTTCCTAAATGTGTACAGTGAAGGTGATAGATGCACCTCCAGGTGGATACTATTCCATAGCCTAGGGGCCATCACTGAGAAGGCCCTCTCCCGGGTACCCAGCCTTTTTGCTCCTGAGGGTGGTGGTACAACCAAGAGAGCACCCCCCTCCAGATCTTAAGGCACAGGCAGGTTGATATGGGAATATTTGGGGCCTAAGTCATTTAGGGCCTTATAAGGTAAAGTTAACACCCAGAATTGCGCTCAGTAGCCACAACCTACTTCCGGAATTGAACCAGCAACCATCTGCTTTCCAAGCAGTTTGCTCTACCACTGAGCTACAGGGATTCATAAACTGGTACGCATGACTTCTGATTTTAATTTGTCAACTGTGCTTTTTGGTGTTCAGTGAATGCTGGGAGCTAGCTGCTTTAAATAACACATTATAAAAGAAACAGAATTTATTTATATCCACACCTACTGTATTTTCTGGCGTATAAGACTACTTTTTAACCCAGGAAAATCTTCTCAAAAGTTGGGGGTCGTCTTATACGCCGGGTGTTGTCTTCTTATATGGTGAGTATATCCCAAACTCTATATTTTAACTGGAAAGTTGGGGGTCGTCTTATACGACTAGTCGTCTTATACGCCGGAAAATACGGTACATGTAACTATTTCTAAAAAGCTCCACTTGAACATGCACCACATTAAGTGTCTTGCAGCATGGGAAACCATGTGAAGGCAATTTTCCAGGAGGATTCAGGTAAGTGTGGGCCACAAATATCACATAGTTTGCTCAGTGTGCAAAGAAATGGGGAGATAACTATATAATACAACAATGCAATCTGTACATAATAAAACATGAAAACTTGCCCTTCTTTGGTGCCGTGAGTGTAAAGCTCTATGTGAATTGCATTTAAAACATGACAGAACTCAAGAAGACTTTTAGAAACAAAGTCATCATAAAAATACCTCTAACAAGCAAAACAATGTTAGAAAAATTAACCAAATTAATAGACTGAACACCCCTTCCTGCTCATTCTCACCTTCCTCCACAAACATATTTCTTAATGATGACTACTCCGGCAACAACAGTAGTTAGCATCAAGCCTATTACAGCCAAGATGACAGGAAGGGAGCTGGAGGAAGGTGACTGTTGACAGAAAAAAGACACAATAACTATACATGTCAAATTATTACAGGCAATATCCAGGGGTGGTGGGAATGGAAGCCGACTCCTCCCCCACTGTATGACAGCCCTTGGGTTTCATCTGAAGTCCCTTTGGTGTCACCAAATCTTCTGTTCACATCAAGGGAAGATACGCCAGTACCACCTGGACTTGAATGGACCCCAAGAACTGGCACACAGTGGCAGAGATGGTGCCATTTGTACACAATCATGCCAGCCACTCTTGACAAGGTCATTGTAATGTTGACCTTGCTGATCTCAAAGTCCTTGTGGAACTTTAAGGTGCTGTCAAGATCTGAGAAAACAGAATGAAAGTAGATGAAAATGCAAATCACAGCTTAGATAATTGTTCCAAAAGCTCACTATCTTCTAAAATACAATATGTAAACAACTTCTTTCTCATGCTTGCTTTACAGTATTCAGTTTGCAGAAAGGCAGTCTGAAGCCCCACATTCAACTTTTCAGTGGTATTAAGGTCATTCTATAGGCATCACTACAGTGGAAATTAAATAAGCTCCTCTTCACAAACAAGTTTTGAGCATCTTGAGTGAGAAGCAGTCCTCTACCTCATGATGAGACTGAGACTGAGCCCTCATTCAGAAGTTCCACAAATTTGGACTAACATACATAATTTGGATAAGTATGGTGCAAAAAGGGCATGACATGGTATGCTGGTTTCATAGTGTTTGCTCTTGAATGCATAAACCTTTGACTAGCTTCCTCAAAAATCCTTTGCAATCAGTCAGTTCAAAACCTTTTGTGAGATGGTTAGCAAACCACTGAAGGAAAAAGAGAAGAAATGAGAGGAAGGAGGTGGAGAAAATAAAAAAGGATGCTACTTTAAGCACAAAAGATTGAACCAAAAGAAAAAAGTTACCCATTCCATGATTAAATTCTCTTGCCCCATAGTTTATTCAACTTTAAACAAAACCTACCAATTGGCTTGAATTCAAGTAGTTACTAGTACATTTTTTTTTCAGGTCAGTCTCTTCACGGTTGGGATTCTCTCCACCAACACATTTGTCTCCTGGAATCTTCCGATATCTAGAATGTGAGGAAAGTTTCATTAAGCTATTTATGAACTCCTTCAGGAGTTGCAACTTCCCAACCAAGAAAAGGATACAACCAGACCACAACAGAAGGCGAAGATTACAGTTTCACCATTGCAAGACAGACTAAACTTTAGTTTTCTAAAGGCCCTCAAGTACTTCCAACAGGCCAGCACAGACCATCTAGAAGGGCTCTAGACACAGTATTCATCAAGACAAAATGGAAACCACATGGAAAAAAGCAGCATGGTCCTCATTCATCTAATGCATCTGTTTTGTAGAATTAATGTTGAGACACCTTCCCCAGAGAACAATCTATCTTAGTACCTTTCAGGGGAAATGATGAAATATGTAATATATTACAGATCTCTGCACTTTCAATAGTACAGGAGTTATATAGCTACAATGACAACAGCAAGAGGCACCCTTTGATTTCAAGGAAGATTCTTCTTGCTATAGATAATCCTTTCTCTGAAAATGTGGTTGAGAATAGAAGCCTGTACAGTAATACAAAAATAAATATGCATAGTCTTAAGCCTGCTGATCTACCTATAATGCACTGTTGCTAACTAAAGACACTAGCTCAGTATTATAAGTGGAGGACTAAACTTTGTTTTTACTGTTGTGACCCGCACTGAAATCTTCAGGTATGGGGCAGGATAAAAAAAGCAAATAAATAAAATATTAGAAGATTACCCTTTGGTTTTTAAGCGTTCTTGCTTTCCATACAAACAAAATTCCAAGTCATGACCTTTCAGCTCTGGCTGCTCCACACATTCAGAGTGGTTTTCTGGGCGGTAATAGCCAAAATCACTGCAGCACAAAATCTAGGCATTATCAATTTAATCAGGAAGGAAGCATCAAATCAATACATCGCTTCATTACTACAGCATTGAAAAAGCATCTCTGAGGCTTATGACACATTTCTAATAGGTGTTCAGGATTTTTTATACTTAGCTATTTGACTGGCTCAGTATTTAGAATTCTTGTCCTAAAGCATCCAATTACTTTTACCTGGAACTAGAGATCTGATTTGACTAGACGTTTATAGTATTCAAGATGCAAATCCATGTAAGTTGATGGGGTCGTGATTTATTAAAGCTGGGAAAAGATATTGGATTATCCAAACTAATTCCTTCTAGCATCTTTTCAAAGAGTGATCAATTCTCATAAAACACAACCAGATTCTGTCGTAGGTTTTACTAAGGGTTCTGGAATAAAATCTGATGTAACTCTACCATGAAGCATAGTTCTTGAGCAGTATCCTCTAAATTCTATGCATGAAAGAAACTGCCACAGAAGCAAACATGAACCCTCTGGGAAGCTGAATGACCAAGAAAACTGGGGACTGACAAAGCACCAGAAGAATTTGTACAAAAAGGTGGCACCTGGCACTTCACGGAGATGTAAGGAGGCAATACCTTTGGTAGTGAGGTTGGTGGGCACCCGGGAGAGAGCATTTTCAGTGGTGGCCCCCAAACTGTGGAATGGTCTCCCCTGTGAGGTGCGCCATGCCCCTTCCTTGTTATCATTTAGGAAAGCTGTAAAAACATACCTTTTTGCCTTGGCCTTTGGCTGAGGAGATACATTCTCTCCCCAGTTATAGTTCTTATGAATATACTATGGAGCGAGCAGCTTATATCAGAATTTTTAACCAAGTACCTTGTTTTAATTGGTATTGTGTTTTTAATTGTGTTTTTAATATGTTTTAATCTGTATTCTGTTCTTAATATGTTTTTAAATATGTTGTTTGATTCGTTGTTACCTGCCTAGAGACCTTCAGGTATGGGGCGGGATAGAAATGGAAATAAATAAATAAATAAATAAAATACTCATTGTGCTTTTCTCCTGGCATCATCCTACAAGAACGACAGACTACTGCAGAAGTTAACAGCTTAATTAGTACTCACTAACCTTGACATTTTTCAAGAGGATGATGCTACAAGTCTCTGAGGACAGACAAAAGCATGAACATCCTAGAAAAAACCTTTGAGCAACTTTCTTCAGAAACCTTATTACTCATTTTTTATTTACTCATTTTATTTATATTGACCATCTCAGCTACTATCCAAAACCTTCAAATTCTACCAAGTTGGCCTTTTTTTTTTTTTTTTTTTT
>MTQE01001134.1:61334101-61345033 GCA_014337955.1 Aspidoscelis marmoratus | reverse complement strand
AGCCATTATGCAGCCTGCCTTGGCATTCTTAAAATGGGGTTGGAATTACCTCCATGGAAATGGCAGAACATTTAAAAAGCAAGCCGTTCTCGAGCCTGCGTTTGCAATTGGGATTTTAAAAAGTCAGCGGCCGCAATCTTCAATGGACAGGGCAGGGACAGCAAGCACACCCCACCTCCCAATGACATGAGCGCAAATCTCCTCCCAGCATCCCCATGTGCATTCCTGGCTCACTGAGCAATGCGTACCAGTCCCCCAAAGCGTGCCGAGAGGTTTTTTTTTCAGGTATCAAATTTGGCACCCTTCTGGCACGGTTTGGGAGGGGTTGGCACACTTTTCACGGGCCAAATCCAAAACTCATGGGGACGGACCACGCCCATCCCGATCCCAATCCCAATCCCGCACCTGGAACAGTACCAAAGAGCCATGGGGACACGGCCAAAGACCTCAAACAGTGAAAAAGAAAATCAATCAATAAAAGAGAAGTTCCAGTTACTTATCTCAAAAGGTATTTGCTACAACAACCACGTTCATAGATTTTATTTGACCCCTTGCTGGAACTGAAAATGGTAACATTCAATATCTTATCCTAAGGACAGTCATCTTTTTGTTTTTTAGAAACAGATGTCGTGCAAGCAAAAGAATATTAAACTACAAACTCTCCCTAGAGAGTATGATTGTTTTTCAGCTGCTCACCATTTGGCCAAGCAAACATCTTTGTGGATTTCTTCCCATTTCTCACCAAAGGTCTTAGATGCCCACAGACTGCCCTGAAACATTAAGGAGTGTTCATTATTTGATGTATCCTTTTTAGATTCCAACAGCATCATGTTGTTGAAGAAGCTTGAACCAAAAGCCATACAATATACTGAAACAGGGTGAAACTGGCAGTATCTTTATCAAATATAGTTCAATAGTTTTTGAAGGGCTTTAAGACATATCTATTCATCAAATGAACAGTTTATACACTTCATATGTAGCTGGGATGTGGATAACCTGTCAGCACACTACTCACTAAGTGTGTATTTTGGAAAAGCAGGAGTTATTCATGGCCCATAATTCCAGTTATACATGCTATATTTACTTTAAAAATTACATCTAACATTCAATTATATATGCTCTCGTTAGCTTACAGTAAAACAAAAACAACAAAGCAGCTGAGAGAGAAAAGGCATTAGTAAGATTAACAACCTGACAAACTGAACAGCAGAAAACCATGGGAGATATGAGATGGGCCTCCCTTTGGCAAAAATTCAAAAATGGAGGTGCAGACCACAAAAGGTCCTCTCTCACATCCCAGCTAAAATAAAAGAGACACTGATGGGACATAGAAGAGAACTTACAGTGTATTTCAGACAAGTAGGATCATACAGGAAAAGTAATTCTTTAGAGTATTCTGGACTATACCCGTTAAAAATTTAATGTCTTTAAACATTTTAACTGGGTTCAGGAACAAATTTGAGGTAATGACTAAGGTAGCTAAGGATGATTTCACACAGGGCAGCACACCAAACCAGCAAGCAGACTAGGAGCCTCCTGACCCAACTAGCATACAGAAGGGAAGTTTCTAGTACCTTTCTTGGTCTAGTATACTGGCTAGGGCATAACTGTCCTTAAAAAAAAAGCAACGTATACCTGCAGTTAATTCAAGTTAATGGCCCTGCTTCACTGTTCTTAGTCAGCTGAACCTTCTATATTCTATGTCTGCACTGATTAAAAAAAAAAAATTAAAGATGGTTTTATCTGTAATACCATATATTCCGGCATATAAGACGACCCCAACTTTCCAGTTAAAATACAGAGTTTGGGATATACTCGCCGTATAAGAAGATGACCCCCGGCGTATAAGACGACCCCCGACTTTTGAGAAGATTTTCCTGGGTTAAAAAGTAGTCTTATATGCCAGAATATACAATATATAACATGTCACAATGTGCTTAGAAAAGTAAGCTGCCAGCAAAATAAGATGAAAATAGGTCCCACACATTGTGTGATACAATTGTTATAGGGATGTCTTTTTTAAAAAAAAAAATCTGTTGCCCTTCAAACCTTCCGCATTACAACTCTCATCAGCTCCAACCAGTTGAACAAGTAATGAAGAGTGGTGGGTGGTGCAGTCTGAAATATTTTGAAGGTATCAGGTTTCGAAAGTTGTATAAGGGCTACTGAGGCCACATGACAATCTCTATCTTCGTATGATACTGCCAATTACAACCACAAGAGGTCACTTCTGTCAAAATAGTTCATTAGAGCAAAGATTCAGTGCCAGAATAACAAAGGAGAATGCAATGACATTCTTCGCCATCAGAGTCCTTACCTCAGTACTAAGGGCTAACAATAAATTGGAGTTCTGAGGATTATAAATTATTTGAGTCGAAGGATGAAAAGGGAGATCTGTTAGCACAAAGTTCTTAGCGAAATCAGATGATCTAAAGATTCTTCCTGTGTGATACGGTCCTGATCTATCTCCTGTGAGTATCACCTGCACAGAAAAACAAAGATGTTCTTCATTCAAGTGTCAGTATATGGCATTTAGTCACCATATTATTTTACCAACTGTAATGGTGTAATTTCAAATAGTATTTTATCCAAGTTGGAAGAGCAGGCTTATACCAGATAAAAACAAAAAGAAGAATTCACCAGAAAATAATTAAACCTTTACAATTAAGTCCTGATACTGTTCCCTTTTCCTCCTGTCCCTTATGAAAATTTCTCACAGCTAAATAGTACAATGGTACTGTTGTACTTTTCTGCAAGAGTACAGGGATGATTTTCATTACAATGTTAAGACAATCTGAAAGGACAAATGTGCTCATATCCATCCAGAAATACTGTGTGAATATATATAAGCATCTTTACATAAACAAGGGAAGGCGTGATGACCTTAAAAAAAGCAAATACTATATATGTTAATGAATGAAAGATGCTCAAGGTGAAGCAATTGAGGAACCACAGCTGCAGTCAATAAACAAAGTGAAGAAGCTGTCACATTAAAATTTCATTTCCTGACTTCAACTAAGACTCCCCAACCACTTACCCCTGTCCTTCTTGAGCAAGCAGTCAATCACCTGAAATTAATTGCTCTTGAGAAAACCAGTAACTTTTTAAAAGCAACAATTTTCCATTCGAGATCTTCTGGATCAAGCTGGTGGATCAATTTCTCCCATTTCAATGAACATGAGGCCTTTTCACATTACAGTTGAATGGCTGTAGTGAACTAAGGCTAGACCTCGCGGGGACGCATTCCACATTCACACCTAGGTAGGCAAAGAACGCGTGGTCACGCGTCCCTACCTGCCCAGGTGTGAAAGGGGAATCCATCCCCACATGGCCTAGCCCAAAAAGGCTGGCACAGGGGCGGGACACTCCTCCCACACCTGCCACCGCTGGGTTGAATTTGACCCAGAGGCGGGCAGGCTGGTCCCGTCCCTTCCCCAGTTCCTGCGAGCCCTAGGTTACCAACTGCGTCACCTCCAGCCTGCAGGAAACCCCCCACCCCAGGGCACACACACCTGGGCATAGGGCTAACTGGGACGCACGGGCATGCAACTTACCTCGTCAGCACCAGGTTTGAAGTGGTAAGCCTGGCTGGCGTCATGCATCTGTGTGCACTGGCAGCTGGCCAATCAGAGCCAGCGGCGCATGAAGACACACAATGATGCCAGCCAGGCTTGCCACTTTGAACCTGCCGCCGACAAGGTAAGTTGCGTGCGTGCGTCCCTGCTAGGGCCCAGCCCGAGGAGGGGGTTTCCTGCGGGCTGTAGGTAGGCCCCATCAGTCACCTACAGCCACATGACCACTTACTTTGTCCCAGCCACGTGACCACTTATCTTGTTGTGGTGGTCGCGTGGCAGGCCAGGGTGATGTGCCGCTCCTTGCGGTACACCGGGCCCATATGCTGTCAGCACCTCCATTCCAAAGCACTGACAGCTTGGGCCAGTTTACCAATAGCGGCAGCTGGGGGCGTGGCCCACAGCTGTTCCAGAGGGAGAGAGCGAATGCTCTCCCTCCTGAACAGCTGTGGGATGGCCCAGGACGGCCAAGAACGCCCTGGTCAGGGTATAGAGTGCGATTTCGTGCTCTACACCCGGAACACAAGTGAGCGCCGTGGGACAGGCTGGGGTGGTTCCAAACGGAACCGCTGGCCCAGCTGCGTATATGCTCCATCCCAGGGCATCCTACACATGTTTCTCAGAATAGGCCTATGGACTCTACCATTCTTAGCTAATTAAAACTGTCTGTATTTTGCTTTGGATTTTTCTACGCAATACGGCATAAACTTGTTCTTGAACTGGGTCACCTAACACAGTATTTTCATCCACACAGAATTCGCTGTTTGGAGGCAGGGATTGCTTAACTCTGCCATCAGTTGTGAAGGTCTACCTAGTAAAATGAAGGAAATGCCTTATTGGCCCAGCCACCTGCTAGAATAAAAAGAAGAACCTATTCTGTGGAGTTTTAAAAACTTGCTCAAAGAATACTCAGGGTTTTGCTACTCCTAGGCAGAATTCATGGCTACTGTGACTTCATTTGAATGCTTTTTATTCTTTTAATCAACTATTTTATTGTTGCATATAAACTGTCCTGGTGATATATAAACGTTCAGATAAAAAGACAAATCACCTTTATTCATTTTTTCCACTTGCAGGAAAGAAATACATTCTATGTGGAATGTTAATAGCAACATGACAGCACAGTCATACAAAGTGAACGGGATTATGATGATAACTGAAAGAATCATGCTCTGCCAAGAATACTGACCTGCTCTAATGCACTGACATTGCTTTAACGTAAGCAAACATGACCTGAACATATTGAGATCCTGTAAGTACTCAGAACAATAGGAAATAATCTATGATCAAAACAATAGTCCAGATTACAAATTAATGGTTTTTCTTGAATCCATGCAGCAAATCAGTGAGAAAAAGCCAATAGATAAAATGGGAAAGAATGGTGCTTTTTTGACCACTACAACATAAACGTCAGTCCAGATTCCATACAGTGCCATACTGCCTGACTTGAAAAGCTGCTCCCCTCACAATGGAAAATCAGGAGTAAAATTCCAGCCAGCTGCTAATATGCAACAGATCTGGAAGGTCCTCAAGTCTGCTCCAATAGCTGGTGAAATGCTTATGACAAATCCTTTCAATGCTCTTCTGTAAAAAAAAGCAAGTTTGTCAAGAGTTCCTGCTGCTTACCTTCCCTGAATTATCTGGTCCAATAGCCATTCCAAATTCAGTTCTGATGAAAGTATTGTTAATGAGATCTGTGATATCTGCAAAGGTTTTTCCATAATCTTCACTAAAATATTAGGAAAAGGCATAATAAGCATTAAAAAACTTAATACAGAGGGAAACTGCAAATGTAGATATTTCTAAACAACAATGTGCAGAGACAAAATCTGATGTAGGCAATATTTACACTTACTGTACAACAAAGAAAATTAAAAATAAGTGTCCAACCACTGCAAAAACTCATTTTCTCTTTTAAGAACACCTCTTGTCTACTCAAAGGATTAGCTGCAACTACACCCACAAGAAGGCATAATATAAAAAAGATTATTCAATGAGAAACATCTGATAGAAAAATATTTTCAGAAACAATAGTTGACTTTATCCCTTTCTGTGTGCTTCTTACCACATCAGCTAGTGGTCTCTTGGCTGCCCATCACATACAGTACACCCCTTTTTCAGACACTCATGCCAACACAATAAGGTGAGTTGCCTAGGGAAAGCTTTGCCTACCTGATTCCCAGGAAAATAATGAATGTCAAGAGATTCTGTTCTTAACGTACAGAAAAAGCTTTAAGAACATGCTGTGAAAGGATTAGGTAGAAGACTTCTACTAGAGCAGTGGTTCTCAACCTGGGGGTCGGGACCCCTTTGGGGGTCGAATTACCTTTTCAGAGGGGTCGCGACGAGCCTCCTGCTGCCCTTCCCTCCCACCTCCCAGCTGCTCTGCCCCCGTGGTTGGGGGTCCCCACAACATGAGGAACTCCGTTAAGGGGTCGCGGCATTAGGAAGGTTGAGAACTGCTGTACTAGAGCTCTTCTGTATTCATGTTATATAGAATCTTTGAACTAGAGTCTGAACGTGATGCTCAGACTTACACAAATACGTATCTTCTGCATATCCACATGCAAGAACAGTTAAACAGGAACAAAGAGAAAGGAAGGAAGGAAGGAAGGAAGGATGGGAGGTCAATGAAAAACACACTTATTTGCACAATGGTTAAGAGACAGCCCTTAGTTCCAGGAAAACGATTTGCTATAGCTGGCAAGTGAAAACTGTCTCTGCATGGCAACTGTAATGTGTTAAACTAGCCTTAAGAGTTAAAGGTTTCAAACATCTTCTTGCCCAAAGTGCACTAAAAAATGTGCCCAAGGGCACTACCCTCAGAAAAGATAAAGGATAAGTGAGTTTTCAAAATGCTCTTAACCTGTCATTACCAGTATAGGGAGCTAATGGAAAACTTGCTTGTACAAAATGGTAATTTGTTAAGGTTAAAGGTAAATTTTTCTGGCTGAGGTCACATCTTCACAAACCTTCTTCATTCCATCTTCAGATCTGACTGTTCACACCTTTTCATTCCTAATCCATTTTATTGGTGGACTTTCCATTCAGGAAATTTCAAATGTAGGGTGGAAAGTCCACCAATAAAATGAATGGAACTGAAAAGGTGTGAGTAGTCAGATCTGAAGATGTACTGAAAAGGGATTAAAGTGAAGATGTGACAACAGCTTCTGTGTCAGTATGTTCCTATTTCACGAAATATAAAATATGTACTGTTTAGAAAGCAGGAATCTACAAAGGAGTATCTAGGCAAGGTACAGTCACTGCTATTTAGAAAAGGCCGGATGGCTGCTCATATGGACATATCTATGCAGCCTCCTTGGCAAGAATACGGAAGTAGCTAACCATCCCACTTTCCAGGAAGCTGCTAGGAATCAAGTCTCAGGTCCCCTGATTTCCTAGCCATGCTCTACCACTGAACTAAATCTACCTTACACTTGTATATGACCTATGACTGCTTAGGTCATGACCTTAGTAAATCAGTATAGTTTTCCCTCAGGAATTGCTGATGCATTAAAGATTTTGAGTCAATTTATTTCTATTATCCATAAGCCAGATGAAGAGAGAGAACAGATTGTCCTCAAATATCAATCCTGCTTTCTATCTAAAACGTTCATTGTTAGCTTTGTCTCTAGTTCATAAACCCTAATAGTACACACTATGGATGCTTTTTAATTTTTAGTTATAAGTACTGGCAACCAACTATTAGCTTCAAGAGAGAAATTCCACTATAATTATCATTTCACATCACAAATATTCTCAAAAAAGTCACCACCTTCTGTAGAGTTTAGACTGTCCAAAGCTCATGATCACAAGAGGTATCTGAAATGTGGTCAGCACAAGAATAACCTGGAGAAAGAGGGAAAAATGTATTAGTATTAGAATTTAACAGCTGATACTGATACCAAGGCCCTTTCTGTATACATTTTAATGCAGTATAGGAAAGGGCCCAGAGGCCTTCTTTCCATACACTGTAGCCTGCACAGGACCAGGCTACGGAGCTCAAAATGGTGTCCCAGTTCAGTTTACTGGTAGATCTCAATATTGAGGCCTATTGGCATACCAGGGGGAGACTATATTCCTAGAGCCCTGCAACACATTATTTATATGATAGACTTGCACAAGAAAATCAAATATGTAGTAGAATTCTGACTTAGTCTAGCAAATCACAAAGTTCTGAACAGCAGCACTTTATTACAGCATGCAGATGATGCAGGCGTGGGTAAATAAAAGAATTTAGCCAGGAAGAGACAACATAATAAGTGAATATCACAGTGCCCTCCCAGGGAAATCCCTGAATAGAAATGTTGGTTTACACTATAGCTACAGATCAAAGGTCCATACTGCATTCTGTTTCAAGGCTTGTTAACAATCTGACCAGGTGTCACCCTTGAAGGTGGGTCCTAGCTAATTTCTCTTCTCTCGACAGCATGAAAGTATATTCCAAAGCAGAGGTGTGCAAAATACTGTTTTGAATAGAGTCATTCCTCTATTTGGGGCTGAAGTGTGCTATGTGGAACACCTAGGATAACACTCTGCAAGCAAGCTCACCTGCTTCTGTGTTATTTATCCTTTAGAGAGCTGGAAGATGCTAAAAAAGACTGACAGAGTCCAAAGCACTTGTCACTGCACAATAATCTTACTGTGTACTGCAACATGATATCACTTGGCCCTGATTCTCAGATTTTGAGAAGACTGAGAGAAGTAACACAGAAGCAGTTCAGCTACGGTAAGTGCTCACTTTGCTCCTAAGGGAGCTTGCTCGGTGCTCTACCTTGCAAACTCCAGATCTCAAGCAGAGAGGTATTACTGTTTCAAATGTTTTATGAAATCTTCAAAATGGTGTTTTGCACACCCCTGTTCCAAAGCAGATGAACACAAGATATCTTTTGAGTTACTTTGCCTTCCCTCTCTCAAGGCTGCACCTTCCTCTGAAAGAAACAACAGGGACAACAATAAAAGTGCTACTTAGTACTCTCACATGATACTTTGATAGCTTTTTCCTGAAATATTAGTCTTCCTTTCTGGACCTAACACTTTATATAACTAGGTAAATCCTGTATAGCAGGTTTCTCAGCAAGCAGGTAATCTTCCCATCTAGAAGCATGAGTCCATCAAATTAGTATATTACATATATGGTTTTTGAAGCCTAGAACTGTACCATAAATTTATTAATAATTTGGCAAATTAAAAACCATTATCATAAGGTTCCTTTGCTACCATAAGATTTTGAACCCTTTTTTAAATATCATTTATTACTTGCATCCAACATTTCTGCTCCATAGGGACCCCAAGGCAGCTAACAGAAAAATAATTATGAAGCATATTTCAATAAAGATCTCAAATCACAGCATACAATCTGCAGTTAATATAACAATGTTCAGTGTTAACTACTGTACAAAAGAAACATGAGGCCTATTGGCACGACGGCCTCTCGAACACGTGAAGGACACCCTGGGACAGAGCATTTGCTCTGGTGGCTGGGTGGTTCTATTCTGAACTGCCCCATCCCATCCCAGGGTATCCTACACGGGTTCCTGGTGTAGAGCACGAAATCGTGCTCTACACCCGTTCCTGGATGTCCCAGGATGTCCCACAACTGTTTGGGATGGAGAGCATTCGCAAGCTACATCCTGAACAGCTGCAGGTCCTGGCCTCGGCTGTCACCATTGGGTCAGGTTCGACCCAGGGGTAGGCAGGCCTGTCTCGTCCCTTCTCTGGGTTGCTGCGTGCTCTAGGTGAAGTGATCAGGTGACCCAGAGTCCACAGGAGCTCCCCGGCACCCACCCACCCTGGGCCACGGCCTACCCGTTCTGCGCAGGCATGGGAACTGGCCAATCAGAGGCAGCGGTGCACACAGACGCACAATGCTGCCAGCCAAGCCACACCAGTCTGAACCCGGCTACGAAGAGGTCAGTGGCGTGTGCACACACGTCCCCGGGTAGGCCGCGGCCCGGGGAGTGTCCGGGGGGGGGGTCCTGTGGGTTCTAGGTGACCCAATCGCATCACCTAGAGCACACAGGAACCCGGGAAAGGGACGAGATAGGCCCGCCCGCCCCTAGGTTGAACCTGAACCAATGGAGGCAGGCCTGGGAGGGGTGTCCCGCCCCCGCGACGGCCTTTTCGGGCCAGGCCACGTGGGGGTAGACTCCACATTTGCACCTAGGGAGGTAGGAACGTGTCCCCACATGTTCCTTACCTACCTAAGTGTGAATGGGGAATGCATCTCTGTGTGGCCTACGATCCTGCCTCCAGCAAAAGAAACAAATGTTCCACCCTTCAAAAACTGTGTCTCATGGGCTTTCAGCCTGCAGCCTGCATATCCCAGGCTAACAGTTTCAGCCCAGAGCCCTTTTGTCTTTTTGGGCCAAGCAGTTGCTTAGTAGAAGTTGCCTACAGAAATGGTGGAAACACAGGGAAGGGGTGAATTTTCAGGCAAAGTAACAAATAATCCCTAGTCCTATTGAGCCAGTTCCATTTTGGTCTACTATCCAGAAGTTTCTGAGCTACAACTCCCATCTTTCTTCTTATTAGCCAGACTGGCCAAGGTTCACGAGAGCAGAAGTTCAGCAACATATGAAGAAACACAATCTGGCCGCCTGTGTTCTAATACAACTTCCTTTATGGTTGCCAGCAGACCTTTACAGTCCATTTTTTCATGAAATGAAAACCAACCACTTTCCTCACTGATCCATTCTGCAGTTCTTTGGCAAATGTTGTCCTGTAAGACCAGGCACTTAAAGAGGGTCAGCAGAATCAAGAATACTCCAACTTTGTACCAAAAGACTTAGTTCTCCCTGTCTTTAGACCATTATCAATAGGTGCTTATTGCAGATAATGTATAAGACCAAAAAATATAGCCCATGTGTCTTTAGCTTGTAAGCCCACAAGACGAGACTTTAAAAAAACTTCTTAAGTGGATATATTGAGGAAAGACTAGGGAAACATACTGTCAGTAGTTTACCAAGCACCAACCTAACCGATGCATACACATTCTGGATCAAAAAGAAGCAATGCAGAAATATTGGCAGGGATAGCTAATATCTACTAATCCAGTTCCACCCATTGTTTCACATTCTGTTCAGTGTTTACTGTGATCTAACTGATGCAAATTCAGCTGTAAAATTATGCCACTGCAATTGGCTGTTATCTTGCTGAAACTGTCATCCTAGTGATGCCAAAAACAGTAGCATGCCACCCAGTTTTTTCACTCCTGGGTGGCACAAACGATATGTCTACTCAGTGTCTAAAATAAACTTGCCAATCTAGTTGCCAATCAAAGTGTAAAAACAATACAACTCTGAAAGCACTGCAAATCAGAGAAGAGCATGGTTTGCTGTTAACAGGGTGTGTGTGTGTG
>MTQE01001134.1:61304703-61333801 GCA_014337955.1 Aspidoscelis marmoratus | reverse complement strand
ACAGGGGCGTTTGTTTTTATTCAAGGACAGAAATATACATAATACTGATAGATATGGTAATTTAATATTGTGATGTATCACTGTTTAAAGTTTGGCATAAACATTTGCATGTTACAGTTCAAAACACGTTACATGGCATGCATTCTGAAGTTCCAAAGTTTTCTGAAAGTGCAACAAACAAACTTGCAGCAATTGTATTTTCATTCCTTTGTACTGCAGTAAACTAATTTGTTTACTAAGTCAAGCAAACTATCCAGGGTGTCTGACCCATAATACCTAAATAGGCAGCACACCCAGTAGCTCAGAGCCTGAGTCATCTTTCCTTTTCTCCTTCATGCATGTTTCAGTTCAGTGCTGTCTGACAGATGCATAATCTATTAGGTTCACTGGGGTCAGTTTCCATGTGTGCTCACACAGAACTGCCAAGAGCTCTCCATAGTCTGACACTGGTACCACTTCCATTGCCTTGCCCATTGCTCCACCAGGTCTAATGGACACCAGCCACCACTGCAAAGCAACAGTGCAGACTTGATGATATACAGTAATATGTATATATATACTGTATATATACACAGTAATATAACTATATATATGTATATATACAGTAATATAACTATACAGTAATAGTTTTCTAGCAACACTTCTAGATATTTTGCTCAACTCAAAAAAACTCTTATTGCTGCATTCTATTTGTGGAGAAATAACATCTCTGCAGAGGATATGAAGAAAATGGTAATGTTTCATCATCTTCAACAAGGCCACAACACTGAGGCAATTTCCAACTTCCATCCAGATTAAAGTTAGAAACTTCTTACTAAATCCTCAGTGAGTCACCCATTACACACAACATCTACACAAAGTCTCCCTCTTTCTCTAGCCATGAGTAGAATGGTATTAGCTAAATGAACCTGAAATAGCATCTGTAGGTAAGAGATATACTCTTTATAACTCCACTTTCTGTGTGGGAAGATCAGAACAAAAGTGTATTTAAAATACTCTTTAAAATACTTTAAAATACTCTAGGGCAGAATTCTTATTCAGTACTGTAGCCAAGGATACTTTACTTGGGATGTTTTAACCTATGTTTTAATCCAGCTTCAGTTCAGAGTGAGAAAACACAACAGCAAAGTGACTCGCTGTTTTCTTTCTGCATTACCTAATGTGGAGGTGGGATTTTCTGAGTTAGACAATGCCATGCGGAAAGAAAACAGCTTGTCACGTTGCCAAAGTGTTCTCTTACTCTGAAAATGGACTGAAGCTGGATTAAAAGGTGAATACAACCCAATTTCCTCCCTCCTTGGCTGCCCACGCTTTGTGACAGAACAAAAAAGGTTTGCCAAATCTGAGTATAAAAGTATACATGAGTTCTGCATTTTAAATTCACTTTCCTCGTAGGATTAACCCAACTGGAATAATGAAACAGCAGTTGCTCCTGCTGGCTCCCGGTCTTAAATGTTTTCTCAGGGTAACCAGTATAGATTGAAAGACAGTACATTCTTAAGGTAAAACTAGTGCAGTACAATATCCAAAATCATGTCCATTCACAGCTCTCAACTATAAAATGTTAACAAAACAGAAAAAGATACTGTAGCAATCAAACTGGCCAAAGTGGATATTCTGCTGAGCGAGGCCCACAGTGAGAAGGGCCCGGAAATTTTGCTTTTGCTTTTTTTTTTTAAACAGCCATTATGACAGTAGATCCAAATTCCTGCTAAGCAGTTTGCAGCCAAGGAAAATCAAATAACTTAATTTACATTCATATCAATTATAATATAAATATAATAATTATTTTACACTTACTACTTAATTGTTGGTCTTTGACCATGACAAAATTAAAGCCAGCGAATGAAGGGTGTTTTCCCACTAGCACTAAGTACCCATTGAAGCACCCATTAAGGACCCATTTGGCTGAGAGCCAGATGACCCCATTTCCACCACAGACCCCATTAGAGACACATCTGTTTCCACCACAGCTAGGGAAATCCGGATTATATGGGTCCTTCAGGACCTATAATCCAGATTTCGTGTAGACCCCATTAAAGGGGTCTACAATGGAGTCTTCAGCCATAAAATCCAAATTATAGGGAGCCTGTTTCCACTGCAATTGGTCAATGGGGTCTAGAGGAGGCTCAGGGGAGGGAGCACCCGGGGGGGGGGGTGCCCCATAATCAGAACTTAGAAGTCCCTGCGAAGTCCCTCCAAAGTTGCCTTTGGAGATTAGCAAAGGCTCCGCAGAAAACCCCCTTGCGAGAGCAATGCTGTAGTCAAGCGCTCCGGAGGATCTTTGAAGTTAGCGGAAGATCGTGATCCGAAGATCCTCCGGAGCCTTTGACAGCTGCATTGCTCTCGCAAGGGGTTTTTCTGTGGAGCCTTTGCTAATCTCCAAAGGCAACTTCAGAGGGACTCTGGAGCCTTTGCTAATATATGAAGGCAACTTTGGAGATTGTACCCCAGCCCCCAAAATGCCAGGGGTGACAGGCAGACCCCTTGTGGGTAGATCCAAATTTGCAAATGGGTACTCCAGTGTTTCCACAGCAGGCAGGCTAGCACCTATTGCTATCGAGTGCTAGACCACCCATGGAAACACACTGGGTACTTCCCTTAATCAGGATCTACTAGATCTGGATTAAGGGAAGTACCCATTCCTTAGATCCGGATCTTCTTAGATCCACATCAAAGGAGCTCAGTAGAAAAACACCCAAAATTTACAGGTAAATTCTTAAAGGTGATTGAAGAATACCTCACGGCTGTTACACTCTGTCTTTACAATTCAATCTAAAGCTGTTTTAGGCATATTTTAATATAAATTTGAATTCATATTCAGGAATTTTTTTCAGGTTGAATGGACAAGAAAGATTTCTCACCAGGCATGTGACCAACCACCTGCTCACTTGACCCTTGACCCTCATGGCTTGTAAAAGCTAATCCCTTGGGAATGTCACAATGAATCTGGAGAGTGGTGAATGTGTTATTACTGAAAGGAGGATTGTCATAAGAGGTGAATATGTCAATAATGAGCCCCTTGCTAAAGAGGGCCTTTCTTGGCCCAATGGCATCCTTTTGTGATTATCCCTTTCCTAACCAAGATTATTACAAAGACGTAAGGATATGCACAAACAAGTCCATTACACTGTTCGCAGCATATGAATCCATCAAAGAGGGCCAGGTTTGCAAGATCTGACATTTGCAAAGATGAGGGACAGGTGAGAGCTTATTATGGTGAAAGATAAAATTCACCTGCTTCTACCGCCTTCCTCAGGCTCTCTGTTCCCCTCCAGCTGGGAAGGACCAGGGCCACAAACACTCTTGTGATGATGGCATGGCATGGCCCATTGTGATCCTGCAGTTGCTGGGCTTTCATATGGCCCTTCCAAACCTGAACAGAAAACCCATAAGGGTCATGGTTAAGCAACTACTGGGATAAAACTATCAGGATCTAATCTGGTCTGGTTTTAGGATAGACTTCAGCACACAAATTGCCTTGGTGACTCTGGCAGATGACCTCTTATAAGAATAAAGTAGTGCCATCCTGCAAGGAGCACAGGAAAGGGTACCATGTAAAATGTCACTAACTAGCATGTTACTTAGTTAAGTAACAAAACATCTGCAAATGGAAAATTCAGCTCAAAGAACTCTTGAAAACTCAGTTCATCTGTCCTGAGCTACAGATAATCACCACTGTAAGAGAAGTAGTATCCAGTTAATCTGCACTTATGGCACCTTAAAAGATAGGCTCCATGAATTAAGAATTAGAGGGACTGTATTATAGTGGTTCTAGTCCCACCTGTAGGTTTATTTTCAAAAATAGTACTGTAAAGTTTCTGTTCAGGCCAGTATTTCACATCTACATGAAGACTTTGGGAACTCTTTCAGCATTTTTGGAATGAGGTGTCTTTAGCATACATATAACACCCAATTCTATCTCCTCTTTATAGACTGAGTGGTGCTTTGAAGCTGTGATGAAATGGATGAGTCACTATATTACATATGAAACATGGTAAGAAGAACAGTTTTGGGCTTGGCAGTTCTCAAGACCACAAGTTGACTTTAACTCTAGTACTGGATGAACTAGCCCTTTCCCTGTTATCTGAGGTCCTTGGGCTTCAGACTTGAAGTCAACTTCCAGTAGTATCAAGTTTTTGCTGAAAGCCTAGGAGACAAAAGGAGGTGGCTTTTGGAGTATTTGATTGGCTGCTAAGCTTCATGTTTAGTCATTATTACATTTTTAACTTCAGTCTGCATGGTCTTCCTTTCTTTGCTAAGGGACTATTCTACCCTATCTACAATATGTGTTGCATTTTCAGTCCTTTTGAATAGTGTAAAGTATTTGAAATTTGTTCAGTTTAGTTCTGTGACTTACCCCTGTGCTGTCTCCAATCCAAGAAAGAGATACTGAGCCGCTGAGATCATTGAAGACACGCTGTAAAGGGAATAACAAATATAAGTCACTCATCCAAGACAAAATTAACTTAGATAAATTTAAAATAACGCTCTGTTCTATGCCATTTTGGTCATGTCTCCACCTACCTGTGGAGGTACCCAGAAAAGTGACTTCTGTCACTGTGTCTCTACTTGTGGCAGCAGAAAGTGCCTTTCATGAACCATGATGTCATATTCCCAGACATGATCACCAACACGGGTGCCATTTTGCAGGATACGATTTGCTGCCTTAAATGACAGCATTTTGACCCACTGCTGAAATGATGTCTCCATCCTTGCAAATGGGAATGCAAAGATCTTTTTCCATAGCAGACCCTGTCACCTACCCCACATGTCCATTACAGAGATGGTTCACTAAACAAATAGACCTAGCTTTAATCTCATATCTTTTGCTTTCTAGTACTTTGTTTTTTAATATGTTTCTAAGCATACGTGTATAAAAGTACTTGTTTCTTTCTTTTCTGGTTTTGGTACCATGCTAAATACATCTCAAGTAGTTTTTTTAAAGCGCTGAAGTAATTTTCTTTCCAATAAGATATGTCTAGATGTCCCTCAAATACAGTTCCTCACTTGCCTTCAGGTATATTTGCTTTCCAAAATGCTGCTTTTAACAATGGTAATGATTTAGTCAATCAATGGTTTGGACAATTTTGCCCATTACCAGCAACATACAAGCTCAGTGGTTGTGGGCAAAACCTGCAGATATACTGCATTTCACATATTTTTTGTAGATCTGCCACCATTACAATCTTACTCCACTGCACTTGCCTTCAAAAGACCAGAACCAAATAGACTGAACTAAGTATAATGGACTCTGATAGAATGGATGGCTTTTGGTATGAAACAAAGCTGTCTGCATTAAGACAGCCTGTTCATTTTCAGCCCTGATGCTGGCTCTGAAGCTCACACCAAGGGGGGGGGGGGCTCCAAAGGTTCTGAAAGCCCAAAAGACCCCCTGCACTAGTGTGTCTTGTTGCACCAGCACAATGGGTCCCCTGATATACCATCCTCTGGTCTATATTTCATCCTAGTACAGCTGCCGGTTCAATCTACCAACATGTGCAGAATCTCCCAAAACAAACACATCTATATAACTGAAATGGTAGCAATTTTCTTTTAAACATGAATAAGTGTCGAGAGATACCTGCTAGACATGGCACTTCATACATACACAGTCCTCATGCCTAACGTAAACCTGTAGCAGATGACAGAGGTTAGCAGGAACCACAGAAGTGTTACAGAAACCAGCTCTGGATCCACTTCTAGAGCTAAATATAGTTCCTATGCATGCAGCTGCACATTAAAGGACCACTAAAAACAAAAATACTTGTCTATATGAAGCTGAGCAGTGCACACAAATACTAAAAAAAGAAAGCTTAATCTACATACCTCCATGCACAAATGCACACAGCCCAACATGCTGCATAGCCCAAATATGCCCTCCAAGTAAGAACTTAAAGAAATACAGATACCATATCAAAAATTGCATGTCCCCATCTATAAGCCCACAGCTATCATTCCAACATGCTATGAGGTTGACACCACAGTAAGCACAATGGAGATGCTTTTTCTGTAGTAAAAACAGCATAGCAATATAAAACTTTTTTGGGGGGGGTGGCTTAAAACCTTTCTAGCAGCAAGGCATTGACTCCTCCAGAGGCAAAGATGAAAAGGAAGAGGGCTGAAAAGTCTGTGGTTTGAGGACAATATCTAAGTGCTGGACCAACTCAAAGAAAGCAAGGGTTCACCGTTAGAAGAGTCTTTGAGGCCAAGGATGGATGACAAATGGCTCCTAGAATGGATGCCTAAGTACATCTTTCAGGCTGGTGGGGACAAGCAGGACGCCTCTAAGGCCATTTGCTGTGATTTGAGAGTAGCAGAAGATGGTTTGCCCTTGTTCTCTGCTTGAGATGCCCATGGGCAATTGGTGGGCCACCGTGTGACACAGGATGCTGGACTAGATGGGCTGTGGCCTGATCCAGCAGGGCTTCTCTTATGTTCTTATTAGGACCATCAAAGATATTGGTGTTGGTCCTTCCTCTCTGTCCTGCCACCAGCACCCAGACCAAACAGAAGTGGGGTCCATTTTCCAAGTTTCAATGATTTCTGTGAAACATGGGTTACTTCTTCAGTGTGCCACCCTGGCTACGAAGCCAAATAGGAGGGAAGCCCCCTTCTCTGTAGCCAAGATGCCTTCTTAGCAGCTGCCTAACAAATCTCATTTCTTGAGTTCCCAGCCGTCCCTTTGTACCCACACCTTGCGCAGGAAGATATCAAAGTGAGGAAAATATGTTTTCCCTACTAAGTTCAGACACCCAACTTCTTTCCTGTGATTAAGAATCATGTTTGGCATCAGTGTTTGAAGTGGGGGGCTCATATCAATGTGTTTCACCACTGCAGCCTGTGAAAACTCTTGGTCTAGGTCTGAGGGGTTCACAACTCATGTGGCATTAGTGTGTATAGCACTGTAGCATGTAAAACATTCTTGTCTGCATCATTTGTCTGCTCTGCACTGCGTCTGCAAAAGACTGTCTGAGTGAGGACATTTTGTGTGGCATCTGTGTGGTGCAGGTTTCGGTCATGGTATATGTGTGTTCTGACACTGCCCCATGCTAGATGTTCCAAAGGATGCAGGGTTGTGCTCCCTTCCACAGCACTTCTCAATTGACTTCTATTAGGAACCCTTTCCCATTCAGTTGTGTGCAATTTTGAAAAATGTAAGTCAATGGAGGTTTTTACCACAGATTCCCTAGATTTACATTGAAGTCCACTGCTCCCAGAACACAGATTCTCATAAAGCAACATTTTACCGGAACAGAACTTCCACACTGTAGGAGGATCTACTATGTATCACTACAAATCTGCTGCATTTAATCTGACAAAAAATAAACGGCAGGCATCATCTCAAAATTTTTTAAATGGCTTGAAGAAACAAAGTTCACAAATATATTATTTAAGCTCTGCTTGCTATTTGACACTGATATCAATTAGCAAATATATAACAGTATTTCAGGTTGGTATCCTTTCAAGTATCCATCTGCTTTTAATTTAAAAAAACATTCATACAAAAAGTATTTTTTCTAATGCCTTTTTAAAATTCTTGCCTGCTTTTGTTTATAAAAGGAGAGGAAGAAAGAGGGAGAGAAGTTTTAAAATCATCCTGTAAACCAAATCTGAATTCCTTTAATCTGAACAGAAAGGTATTATTATTACGTATCTGCTGCAGACTTTGCAATTACTAATGGAAAAAGCTTGATGCTTTCTTGTCAGCTTCCAGTTTAAAACATCCCTTCAGTCAAAAAAGCTCTTATTTTCTCCTTAAAGTGTCTAACTGCACTGGTGTGCCTGAATTCATAGTCAGGCTGCAATTACACAGTAGTAAATTGTTCTCTTTCAAATTGCAAAATTATTTAACTGATTATAGCCACACAGTTGCTATAAGCCATATACAAACCTCTAAATGCTTTTATGAGATAAAAGCACTGAATTTCATTGTAAGGTTCATTTCTGGCATTTTTACTGCATCTTCCCCCTCACCCAGTACTCAGGACAAATTCTCTTATCCATTTTATCTGTACAACAACCCCATAAAGTATGTCATCAGCTTTGCTTTCTCAGAAATGGTATATATAGTCCTTCTGTAGACTGAAATATAACATTGGCTTTTATGATTATCTTACATAACACATACTATCCTGTTATTTGCAAAAGGAAAATGGTTTAAAATATTCTTTTAAAAATGGGCAAATATCTTGTGCCAGATAACACAACCTTGCATAGTTAACTTTTAAACTTTTTTTCTTAACTTAAAAACAAGATTTTGAATTGTTACTAATAAAATGACCTTTCTTTTCTTTTGCTGCTATTACTGGATACCATCCAATCAGTTCTAACTCCTGCCTGACATAGACTTAACTGAGTTGATCATGCTGTTGTATTTTATTTCATCATTCTTGAGTCTTCTGGTTCTGATTGCTCTGAAGATATCTGATCAAGGAAAAGCTGTTGTCTTTTCTAGGTTGTTGTTAGGTACACCAGCATCTCTTTTCTTGGCAAAGATAAAGGAGTGGTTTGGCACTGCCTACGTCTAGAGACAAACTGGGAACTGAACCTGTGACACTGCTTTCCAGGGAGTTTGCTCTTTCACTGAGCTTCATCCATTCCCTCTTTCTGGATAGGCTGAGTCATAAAAATCTGAGGGAAGGAAAACTTTCCTTGAGAGTAAAGTTCAATAGAGTCCGTCATAACAGTTAAACAGAATCCACCCCACCTCTTCAACCCTGACTTGCCAAAAGCTGAAACCAACATACACCTTCCAGCTCCACAGTTCACCAGACGCCACTGACCCAGGATGTCCTCTTTTTCTTTTAATGCTCAAATACAATAACCCTAACAACATTAACAGTGGTCCCAGTTCAAGCAAAATGAGCACAATAACACCAAACTTAACAGCAAAAATAGGCATCAATGAACACATGCACTTGACTTTCAGATAAACCAGGCAGCACTATTTAGATTTCAAGGTTAAATCAAGGTATTAATGTGTGCACCTTCAGTCAGGTCAGTTTTCTTCTAGGTTTGCACAGAACTGGCTGCAGCCTTACAGAGGTTTCCTATTAACAAATGTTTTTATTCCAATTCCTGGTGCCACTTCATTTTAGCTGCCTTGGCTTCTGCCTTATCATCCATCATTGTCCGTCGTCTCCAGATCACAAATTAATCCCTATTAAGTATATATCGTTATTGTTAATTAAACTTGGTGGGTAAATACATAAGATAAAAAGTTAAGAAACATGCCCTGTTTCTTCTATAAGGAAGTGGATACAGGTATATAGCTACTTAGTTGCGGAACACAAAACAAGGAAGTTTTCGTATCCCAGGAACTGGCTTGAGCCCAGAAAAACTGGTCTGACCAGCTTATTGAGATCAATGCGCTTATAAAGTTTGTGTAGAAGACTGCAAAGTTTTTCCACTTAATCAAAATACGAAATTCTTCATTATCTCTTGCAGATTGATACCACTCTATCTCCAGTGGAGTTCAGGATAGTAGGGACAGCAAACACGGTTTATTTTAAAGTAGTACCAGCATACACAAGCAGGAATAGTTCAATGACAGATCATCCGGTTTGCTTTGATATATTTTATAAGAAACTGTAGATACCTGTTTTAAATAGTTAAGGTCCTGGATTCCAACCCCAAGACCTCCCCAGACAAAGGCAATAACAAACTATTTCCATTGTCTTGCCAAGAGACTTGCATGGGTATATTCCTATAGTTACCAGGAAATGAGCAAATACAGTGAGCCCTCCTTCCTCTTTGAGGGCTTGTTCATCTAGTATGTTATACACACTATCCTCCTGAAAGAAAATAAATGTCCTCTGGTGCCTAAGCAGACAACCTGAACACAAACTCCGATGGTTTCCGGAGACGCCTGTGGACTGGGAAAGAAGGAGTCCCATGACGCTTCCCATATGATCAAGCATGAATAAGCATGAAGTGTAAATGTTTAAATCTGCAAAACAAAACAAAACCTGGAAGGAAGGGATGTTTTGAGTGTTATTCAGCTTTCAAGGTTTAAAATCTTTTTAATTGTTTTAATTGTTTTGCTGACTATGCTTTGATATATACTGATACATATTGAAACTACTTCCTGACTCAACTGTTGCTTATCTAAGTACCAAGGCCAAAAATGATTTGTTCTTCTTAACTGTTTAGGAATTTTAATGGCCTTCTCCCTTGGCTTTTCTTATCACAGCTACAGAATAACCACAAAACTGCCAAACCTATGTAAATTTAATAGATTTAAGCCACTGAGACACTCTTTACAAGAGCAGTAGCTAGGCAGGGAAACTGCTGGAAACTTAGGTCATTTTCACGTTTACATGAGATGTTCTGGGGCCAGAACTGGGACAGGGTGGGCTGCCCCAACCTGGAATAAGCAATCCAGCCAAAGCTGGGACACTTTGTCCCACTCCAGTCCTTGCTACTGCCACCAGAGAACCTTTGCAGCAAAGCTTCCAACATTTGCAGCCTGGCCGGTTTTGTGGCAGATGGCTTTCCAGATGCACTTCCTGGAGCACTGTGAAAACGTGTTCCCCATAGTATACAAGACCACTGAGATCTACAACTCTACTGGGCTACGGCACCATTTCTGGCACCCTAGCCTGGTCTGCAGTTCATCTAATGCAGACAAAGCATGACAGGGTATTGAGGCTTGGCGTAGTCCTTATTTCAAAATTTGTTCTGGAATAAAAGGCAGAGTTGAAAGGCCTTCAGATACCAGGAAAGTCCTCTAATGAATTACACTTGATTAATCAAGGGGTGTTTTTCCACCGCAGCCCTTAGATCCGGATCTAAGAACATCTATTTAGTAGATCTGGATTAAGGGAAGCACCCAATGTGTTTTCACAGGAGGTGTAGCACCCATCAGCAATGGGTGCTAACCCACCTGCCGTGGAAACACTTTTGCACCCATGTGGGGAATCCGGATCAACCCCCAAGAAGTCGGTCCGTCACCCCAGGTGTCTCTGGGGACAGGGGTGTGTAATCTCCGAATTCCCAGCTTTGGAGGGATTTCAGAGTCATTTCGAAATCATTTCAAAATGACTCTGAGGTCCCTCCGAAGAGATCGCCAAGGACTTCGGAGAAGCTCCAGAGCTGTCAGCGTGGTCTGTGCGCTATTAACACAGACCGCAGGGACTCCCTTCCGAAGTCCCTCCGAAGAGATCAGCAGAGACTTCAAAGCCACTCCGGAGTCCCTTCGGAGCGCCTCTGAATTCTGCACTGATCTCTTTGGAGAGTCCGGTGGTGAGACTGCGAAATCACTCCGAAGATGGGACTTCATGGCTCCCCCCCATGGGTGCATCCCCTCCCCCTAGCCTCCTCTAGACCCCTGTGGAAACAGACTCCCTTTAATCCGGATTTTCTGGCTGAAGACCCCATTGTAGACCCCATTAATGGGGTCTACAGAAAATCCAGATTAAAGGGCAGAAAGTACCCATTTGATCAGGATTTTCCCAATTGCAGTGGAAACATTCGGGTCCCAAATGGGTGCCGTGGTGGAAATGGGGTCATCCGGCTCACACCCAAATGGGTCCTTAATGGGTGCAAAAATGGGTACTTTTTGACAGTGGAAAAACACCCAAGATCCAAACCAATTGTGTATTATAGATTCCCCCCCCCCCTAAATAGGACATCATTAATGCAAATAATCACACACTAGAAGAGTAATCTCTAGGACCATGGTGTATTGATTATTTTGTACCAGAACAGACTGGAAATAATTAAAGATGTACACAAAGATTTTCTGTGTGTTTGGTTTGAAGCAAAGTGAGAAAAGGCTGGTTTGGTTCCATTTCAAAGTTTTTCTTCAAATACAGTGGTACCTTGACATACGAGTTTAATTCGTTCCATAACCTTGCTCTTATGTCAAATCGCTCGTATCTCAAAGCAATTTTCCCATTAATCCATTCCAGCTCCCAAAACACCACCTCAGTTGTTTTTGTTATGTACTGTACTGTATTTACATACTCGTATCTCAAATTTTGCTCTCATCTCAAAGCAAAATATCACTCGCTCGGCGGCTTGTATCTCAAAACACTTATATGTCAGGGCACTTGTATGTCGAGGTACCACTGTACCAGTGTGTCTGATTCAAGCCAAACACTTTTGAACACCTTCAAACCACGATCATCAGGGTGTTGCTCACTAGGTTATCTTTGTTTCAACCCAAACCAGTTTGTCACATTTCTACTAATAATCTAGTCTCTGAACTAAAACAGTACATGGGATACAAGTTTCCTAAATAAATGAATGAACAAATATTTTGAGCCATTTACTGCCTCTTCCAATACATCATCAAAATCTGCAGGAAACAATGGGGGGTTTTCCACTGACCTTCCTTAATCCAGATCTAAGATGATCCAGAGCTAAGGAATGGGTCCTTCAACTAATCTGGATCTAATAAATCATTATTAAGGGAAGTACCCAATGCATTTCCATGGGTGGTCTAGCACCCAATAGCAATGGGTGCTAGCTTGCTCGCAGTGGAAACACTGGAGCACCCATGTGGTGAATCCAGATCTACCCACATCATGCCCACCCGCCACCCCAGGTGTTTGGGGGGACAGGGGGTGCAATCTCCGTAGACACTCCGTAGATTCTTCGAAGATTCTCGAGAGCAGCTCCCGAGAGTCGCCGGAGCTTTGTCATAAACTCCAAAGATTCTCCGGAGAATCTCCAGAGCTTTGCTATAAACTCCAAAGATTCTCTGGAGTTTTGCCATAAACTCTAAAGATTTGCTGCAAACTCCAAAGATCCTGCGGAGCCTTTGACAAAGGTCTACAGGAATGACATTGCTCTAGCTTGGGGTCCTCTTTGAAGCCTGTGTCGTTCTTCGGAGCCGGCTTCAGAGATTGTGCACAGGCTTTGGAGCTTTGGGTTTTGGGGGGGGGGCACCCCTCATGGGGGTGCCACCCCAGACCCCATTGCCCGATTGTAGTGGAAACAGGCTCCATATAATCTGGATTTGATGCCTGAAGACCCCAGTGTAGACCCCCTTAATGGCAACTTCAGAAATTGCACCCCCTGTCCCCCCAAACACCTGGGGTGACAGGCAGACCCCCCCTCATGGGTAGATCCAGATTTGCAAATGGGTGCTCCGGTGTTTCTACAGCAGGCAGGCTAGCACCATTGCTATTGGAAACTAGCACCCATGGAAACCAGGCAGGCTAGCACCCATGGAAACACACTGGGTACTTCCCTTAATCCGGATCTACTAGATCCGGACTAAGGGAAGTACGCATTCCTTAGATCCAGATCTTCTTAGATCCAGATTAAAGGAGCTCAGTGGAAACACCCTAAGTTGCTTTTTTCTACTAAAGCTTGCCACTTCTCATTTGCTTTGATGATGCAGTGTTGTGTAAGTAATACAATATACAGAATTTCTTATTCCTCAGTGGTGGATGCATTTTACAGATACAACTAACCACACTTAGCTGTGTAACCATTCTAATTCATAACTGTGTGTCTTCCTTAGCCTTCCCACCATCACATGCTTATTTCAGTCTTCCCGTCTGTTTTTGCACTGATCTATCACCCAAACAACCTTCCTGCCACTAAGGAACAAAATGTACATACGATACTGCAAAATAAAATGAACTGACTGAGACTGCAAATAACGTAGCAAGGGTTTTGTTCTTCTAATAAATATGCTGACATGCTCATTTATATTGGTAGCAAAATCTATGATAAGATTATTGTATTAAATGTTCCATTCTATAAATAAGATAAGCAACTTCTCTTGTTCATTTTGACAAAATGAGAATTTTAAACAGTAATTGCTACTGGATGAGGCCCAGCAGTAAAGATTTACACTTGGACATCTGTAGTACGTATATTCCAGTGAGAGTTCATAGTCCTTATTTATCTTCTTTTTGATGTACGTATATAAAAGTAAACCACACAATTCCCTAAAGCAAAAAAACCCAAAGTACAAACCCAAAACTAAACAGGAGCGGTTCTGCCAAAGAAATAAAAGTAACCCAATAGGGTAAAAGTAAAAAAGACAATGTCTGCCCCAGTCACCAATGTAAATAGTAACTCAAAATGCAAAACTGTAAAGCAGAAAAGCAATTATAACTTCTGAAAGGGTAACAATACCCCACTAGTTAGTTTTACTGAAAAATACTGAAAACAATATAATAATACTTAAATAAATATAATAAAATGTAAAATATGAAATATAGGAGGCCAGACGCATTTCAAACCAAAAGTCTTCTTCAGTGGCCTATACGCATTAAAAATAATAAAATACAGTCATTTGAGTTTTGATTACAAAAATTTAAGTAACCCAAAACATATCAAATTTAATGAGATTTGGAAAAATTCTCAAGAATTTTTCCAAATGTATTGCAAAAACTATACTGGAGTCATTCTGACACTTCAAAAATGAAATTCTGAGGAGAGAAACTTTAATGTACAAGGGAAAATTCCAACAGAGATGACAAAAATGGAGCTTCTGAATTACATTGCTTTTAAAATGTTTGAAAACCTACAGGGATGGTGTCACAGCTAACACTGGCTCTCTAGTCTCCAACAGGCACCACAGACAGCAGTGACAAGACAGTGAAAGCAAACAATTACACATTCTTCCTTGGGCTCAGACACCCAAGTTCTTATAAGACTTGATTTTAGAACTGAGCTTCACACAAGCTTTGCATTAAAGAAAAGAAAAATAGCTTCATGGGCTGAAGGGGACAGCAGGCACCTTTAGCCATGTTGATTTATATTTTACTTTCTTTGAACTTTTAACTAATATTTTTTTAAAAATACAGCATTCATGAAAATCTAGAACCATCTTTGCAATACTGTATTAGCCTGGTGGAAAAACTATATCAGATAATTGATTTGTGATTCATTGTTCGTATAAACTATTTTAACAAATTATTAACCATATACTTTGGTATATTTTGAGGATTAACGATTATCTCACTTGAATATTAAAAGGCATATAGGAACTTCCACCTTGTGAAGTTCTGGTATAACATATTAAATTAGTATTTACTCAATCCACATTTTTTTAATTTTGGAGGAGTGTGATAAATAGGCTGCAGAAAAAAACTTGGGAAGGGTAATTTTAGGATAGGGAGGTTGAAAGTAGACAAGGGGTGTTTTTCCACTGTCACTAAATGTACCCATTAATGGGTACTTAATGGGTACTTCTAGTGACAGTGGAAAAACACCCAAGGTCACAAAATCATGTCAGATAAGGTTATTCTATTTCACAATTCCATATATGAGTGCAAACTATAGCTGGTGGGGGCTAAACTTTATGTGACAGACTAGGAAAGGGATCTTGGGGTGGACAGCTCAATGAAAGTGTCAACCCAGAGCACAACAGCAGTTAAAAAAGTAAATTCAATGCTAGGGGTAATTAGGAAGGGAATAGAAAAACAAGTCACTAGCATCATTGTGCCTTCTTAAAAATCTATGGTAAGGCCACATTTGAAATACTGTATACAATTCTGGACACTACACCTCAGAACATCTAGACAATATTCAGAATGCTCAACAATGTTCCTCACCAAACTAGAAGCAGATAGGTGTTGTAAGGTTCACTCTTGGATTTTATATTCACCAATGAATCTGACAAAGATGGCAGCAGAATTCTTAAATTTATAGATGGCACAAAACTTGGGTGGGATAGAAATATCCCAGAAAACAAAGTCAATGGGACATTAATCAGGATGAAATTTAGCAGAAACAAATTCAAAATGCTGTATTCCAGACCAAAACAAAACCAAAACAAAGATACAAATATGAACTTGACAACAACACAAGTGAAAAAGATGTTAGAATTTATTTGACTTCAATCTGAAGACAAACCAGCAGTATAATGTGGAGGCAGACAATCAGGGTTTGGAGAGTATAACCTCCAAATCATAGAAAACAGGGAAATTCTGGCCCTAACAGACTCCACAGTAAGTACTATATTAAGTTCTGTGGACTACACTTGTAAGAATTCTCCAGACAAGTTGAAACAAGTTTCAAGTAGGGCAACGTCCATTTCCACACAGACCCAATAGGTGTGCATTTAGTATGAAGTTGCTACATACCTTCTGCACTGACAACCCCATTAGGATCCTGTGAGCATTGCAGAGTTCCAGATTCAATGGGGTCTTCAGGCCCTTAAATCCAGATTAGTGGCAGACTCCTTTAAAACAGGTATTGCACCATGAAGACCGGATTCCAGAGCACGCTTTCGCTGGCATGCCAGCACAATAGGGTCCAGGGGCTGGTGCCAGCTCTCCCCACCCCCCACCCCCGGCTACATAGCAGCTACGTAGGAGGCTACACAGCTGTGTCTCCCTGTCACGCCCAGTAAGAAATGGAAGTGACGCTTGTTTGATGTCTGCGGGCAGCACTTCCTGCATGGGGCCATTTGGGCACTCAGGATGCAGTCTACAATGTCTGCACGGCATCCCTGTTTAGCACCCCGTGAGGATGTATGGAGTCTTTGCTAAGACACAGAACTACTTGGACCAGATTCCAAAGATCCAGATTTCCTTAATCCATATTGAGTGCAGAAATGGCCAATAAAGTCTTAGGAAAGATTGAGAGAAACTTAGTTTGAAGAGAAGATAGAGGAAAAACATGACAGCAGTACTCTTCAAATGTGTGAAAAGGATTTCACAGAGGACAGGATCATAATATGGAATGCAGGACACAGAGTAACAGGCTTAAAAGTTATAACAAGGCAGGCTCCAGCTGAATGAGGAAAAATATTTGCAGTAGTTTTTTTAAAGTGAAACTGTTGATCTAGAGAGATAATGATCTGTAAATTGGACTAAAGGGTGTATTCTGCAGTTGCATGAATATGTGACAAGCCAATTTTGGAACACTTAATACTTGCAGTGCAATCAGTAATAGTTTTATGGTGGAAAGACTGAACAAAAGGGAAACAATCAAAATGGTCGTATTACATTTATGGACAAATGAATTTTCAATTATTGAAATAAATTTTTGCTTTTGTACATGTCAACTGCATATGATAAAACGTTCCCTCCTTTTTTATTTCTACTGCTATTATTTAAGCATTTTGTGTAACAAACAAGATTTAAAAATATAAAAAAAACCAGCAACAAAGAAACCAATGATATAGAGAAATAGTGGGCACTAACTTGCTAGATGTATCCAAAAAGCCTTCAGTCTGAAATGCTTTGATTTGGATTCCAGCATGAAACAAGGTGGTGGAAATGATGACCTAAATGCTCCTTCAAGCTCTATAATATCAGAAGAAATTGCATTTAAAAAAGACTTTAAATGCAAACAATCCTAAACTTATATATAGAATATGAAAAGAAATACATTTAAATAAGTAACAATCCTAAGCACTTGCTTATAATGGGCACACAACAGGACCAACTAAAATGCTCACTATAGAAAATACATTTTTGACCAAGTTCATTTCAAATCATAAATATAATGAGAACACAAAGTTTCTCACTGAAAATTTGTCTTCCAGAAAAACTAGGTATTGTTGTTGCAGTTTGGATACAAATATTGACCACTATCAATTACTGATACCCTAACAATGCCATATATTTCTGAGGCTTAGAAAGAGTTTAACAGAAATTTTGTTGTGGATTATGGTAATCTATCACTTTTGATGAACTCCATGAAATTACTTTTGTTTTTAGACACTATTTATGGACTGTTTTATGCACTGTTTCAAGCTCTATCCATGAAGATAAAATTTACAAGCCTCTGGGTATCTAGGTGGATAAACATTTTGAACTTCTTTTGGCCCTTGAGAATCCCAGAGGAGTGTCAGGGGCAGTCTTTCAGAAAGCATTACTGAAATGCTTCTGAGCTGCACTCCTTGCTACAACTCAAGGCCAAGGTGTGAACATGTGCATCTGCCAGGAGCACAAAAGTATAGTCTGCAACAGAATCCTAGATGCTACAGGGGGCAAAACTCCAACAGGCATCCACTGGCACTCCTAGTCCTTGGCAGTAATTCCAATTGCATTGTGGGGTTGTTGCAGGCAGCACTGCTACAGTGTTCCAGGTCTTCCTTGTCCACCCCTGAGATGGACTAAGAGGCCTCAGTGTAATCACAGCCTAAACACATTCAGTGAAGGTGTCTGATGCACCTCATTCCATAATTTGGGGGCTACCACTGAGAAGATCCTCTCATGCACCCCCACCCATCTAACTTCTGAGGATGACAACACAACCCACCAGAATTCTTGAGAGATGAAATAACAAGGCTATTTCTCTGGTCCAACTCAAGTAGAAGAAAACGAGAAGATTTTAAAAATGCTGTCAATCAAAGGATGCATCACTTTTTTTGTAATGATTCTATTATGTGTCTATGAAAATTAATAAGCTTTTTTAAAAAGACAACACAACCAAGTGGGGCCTTCTGGCAGAACTTATAGCATAGGCAGATATGTATGTATGGAAGTGTTCTTTCAGATATTTGGGGCCCAAGCCATTTAGGTGAATGTTAATACCTTGAACTGGGTTTGCTAGCAAATTGACTACCAGCATATTAAAACAGTCCAGTCTGCAAGTTACCAGGACATGGATTACTGTGACCAAACTGTTTCTGTCTTGAAACAATTATAGCTGGCAAACCAGCCAGAGCTGTTAGAAGGCATTTCTGCACCTATCCTTTCCAGGGTAGTACAAGCCCACTGAGAACAGAGTGACTCCCTACTTCATGGTACCAAGATCCTGTGGCACATAATACGTCCCTTTTGTCTCGATTCAGAAATGGTAATCTGTCTAGCAAAAGAAGAAGAGATGAAACTCAAAGGTGGAAATTGGGAAAGAAAATTTTCATTTTGAAGACTGGGAATTTACTGAAAATTAATGAAGCTATGGTAAAAAAGAAGTGAAGTTAGGAAAGCCTTTGGCTTAACAGAAGTGCTCTAAAGCTAGCTTTGAGATTCCATAAATACTTGCATCATGTAGTGACTGGAGAAAATGTGGAAAAAAGACTTGAGTCAATAATAAGCCTAACAAACAACAGTTTCTGCCAGAGAAAGCCTGGCTAGTCAAGACTAATACCTGAAACAGCTATGCTTTCTCTTTCAGATACCATAGGATTCTGAAACACATCTTACAATTCCATCCAGACATTACAGTCTCCAAACAGGGCAACTTGATATATTATTTTCTTTACATATTTGCCACTTTTAAAAAAATTATGTGTGATCACATTTTCATTTTTATGTATTATAACAGTATCCTTTCATGAGTAAACCTTATGACCAACAACTGTCACATTAGCAACATAGACTAAATTTATTTAGCAATTATCATTCACCAGGCAAGGCAGTTGTTTCTGCATGTCCAACAGAAATCTGCTGATTTTAAACAACCACCAAAAATTCTGTCAGTACATACTAATTTAGGATACTGACTTAAATGCATATGAGAAATTTCTGAGTTATAGGTAAGGTATGCACCTATAAAATCAAACATATTAAATATGCTAAAGATCCCTGAAACGTCTGTCTTACAGGTTTCAGCATGTGATTGAAAGCTTACTATAGCGAGCTTTATTCCTTTACAAATTAGTATCTTGTATTAGATGTGAAAGAAATTTAGCACAGCTCTGACAATTTTTTTGCACTTTATTTAAGGATATATAAAGAAGCAAACACAATAACAGCGTAAGTGTAAACAAACTTATGCTATGGTTCTTAGATAAGGAAGAAGAAAGGAACCTCAACACCCAAATAAAGCATCTAGGGCTGCTAATACCTCCACAAGACTGAATTCAAGAAAGTGCTGGGGTTCCCACATTTTTTCTTTAAAAGGCTACTATTTTTCTCGCTGTGCTTGATTATCCCATGTTTAGGTAATTTGTACCAGCACAGCACCAGATCCATCTGGAAACTGCACTGTTGGCCAAACCAATCTGACTACCTCTTTGGGGCTACAATGGAAAAATGCCAGTGGTTTTTCTTCTTTAAAGGCAATGTTTCCCTGTGTCATTTGGAAAATATCAGCTTTGCTTCCTGATGCTCCTTAGCACCCTTTGACTTTTACATAGCCCAGTAATTTGTCATTCTTTTTCCAAAAATAATCTGCATTACAGGTAGATGAATGTATAGAATAGTGGTTTTAGAAAAAAGAAATTAAAGGAGAGGAACTATTTTAATTCTCAAATATTTCTCTACTCTCCTTTTTGCAGTTTGCTGATTAGCTATAATTACAACACGAATTTCAAAACATTCCCTCCTTGCTTCTTATATTCTTAAGTGTCATTAAACACAATACAAGGCTGCAGTCACAACTGATATTTAAAATGGTCTCAAGTAGTCGATCCAACCCAAACCCCTACACAAAATATAAAATTAGCCTGTTCCTAACCCACAGAGTTAAAGTTAGCAATATTACATGTTGTTAAAATATCAACAATTTCTATTTGAAGTTTTAACACTCAGATCAGACAGGGATAAAGGACCTCGTGTACCAAAAAGTCATATAAAAGAGCCTTAAGTGAATGTTAAGCATTCACTGTTAAATAAAGGTAAGGCCCTTAGTCTCACAGGAGACCAGTAGTTAGGACTTTTACCAGTGATTTTCAGTCTGGCTATGTCTTCCCCAAGGGTTATAAACCAAGACATTCAGGAGTACAAAAAAACTGAATATTATTAATTACAAACATTTTGCTAATAGAAAGGGTACAATTTATGGAACTGTGCTGCCAAAGAATACACAAGTTAAAAAAGGTTGGGAACCACTCTTTTATGTTAAAGCAGCCCTATGGCTGCTTATCCGATTGCTAAAGCAATGGGGAAGTTATGATTAACTCTTTCCTTTGGCAACATTTCATCAGTTTAAAGACACATCTGTTCATCCCGCCCAGAAAGGGATGCCATTATGTATCTATGCCTCAACCTCTTTGTGGGGCAATTTGGTCATCGAGAGTCTCTCTGATCTACAGGTGCGGCTCTTCCAGTCTTTCCACCTGTGCGTTTCAGTCTGCATTTCCACACACACAGCTGCACACACAACATACTTGTTCCTGTCAAACTGCCAACACTGGATCTCGCTAAAAACACCTGCTCGGGTCCAGGTCCCCTTGAATTGCATGGCGACTGGGCTGGAATTTCTTCATCTAAGTGCCACAGGAATGTATTTATTTTGTGAAATTTGCATTGTTATCCTGCCCCGTACACAAAGTCCTAGGGCGGGTTAGAGTAACAAAAACAAACCACAGAATGAACATACTAAAGACAGTAGCTTGCGCCTGAAACCTAAACTCTCGTCGGCCCTTGGGGAACTCTGCCCATGCTCAGAGACACTGCCTTCCCCGTTCTTCGAAGCTTAGCTCTGGTGTTCGAACTGAACTGATGCCGACTTCGCCCCAGGTCTCTGCCTCTCCAGTCGCCTCAGCACAAGCGCCCAGCCGTGCCAAGGATCCCCGCCGGTCCCTCCGCGCCTCCCCGCGCCGGGGCTCCTCGCTCACCTTGTGCGTGTTGTTGCTCAGCGCCTCTAAAGCGAAGCCGCCATCCCGCGGGCCGCATCCCGCCTCCGGGTCAGCCTCGTGGGTCTCCCGCCGGACCCGCAACGCCCTCGGCTGAAAGCGGAGCTCGCGGCTGTCGAGGGGAGCCGCCAACAGCAGTACGAAGCCCGCTCCCAGCAAGGCCGTCACCTCCATCTCCAACAACAACAACCGCCGCCGCCGCCAGAGAAACTCCGTCCGCAGAGCCTGGGAGACTGCTCACCTGCCGTCCCACCCACCGACGCCTCCATTGGCCTGCCCCGTTCAGGTATGCCGCTGCCATTGGCTGCCAGCGGTGTCAATCTGACCTTCCGTCAAACACCACCCACGCCCATCTGACAGCTTTCCCATTCGCGGGACGACCCCAGAGTCTATTTTCTAAGTGGCTTAGAGAGCTGCCAATCGGAGTAGGGCCCGCAGCAGTCCGTCCCATCTGCTAACAGTCATTGGCTGTCCCTACCTCAGTCCTCTTCTTTGGGTTCTCTCGCTGGACAGCATCACCCCACTTTGAGGAGCACCTTGCCCATTGGCTGATTGCCTGCAAACATTGTTCCCCCCCTCCCCTTACAGATCCTGCTCAGAGTGATCGCATCCTCCGTGCATCTGTGTTCCCATTGGCCAGAGCAGGAAACCCGGCGTCGTCCGCCTCTCTTTCTTTTCCTTCAGTTGCCTGGTGCAAATTACTACAGGCAGCCCTTTTGGCTTCTTAGAGAACTGAGATCTTTTAGTAGGAGGAGGGGAGAAGACCCTTGGAATACCAATGCTTATCCCGAGCAGCAAAGAGGTGGGGTTCGAGACTGGTTTCTGCGTTCATATCTAAATTTTAATCCGGCTTCAGTTGACTTGCAGATCCCAACAGCAAAGCGTCCAGCTATTTTCTTTTGGTATTATCTAACTCAGTTAGGTCCAAAATTAGGGTCTGTACTTGGAACGAACTCCCACCAGTTATTTATACCAAAAACAAAATACTCTTCATCCCTTTATTCACTGGTCAGCAAAGCAAAAGTCTGTAACAGCACTATTTCTGCGACAGCAGGACCCTGCACAAAAGATTCAGCATCCTTGTATAGCTTTCTTGATTTCATGGCAGCAGCTTATTTCCTTGTTTATTCTTTACAAGTTAATCAGTACTTTGTACTTTATAGCAGATTATTGTACAACTGGTTATGATACAGCTAATAAATTTCTCAGTATTTTACAGTCAAGAGCCAAAGTTCCTGTTCTGAGCATAAGTACAGAAGTGAGCAGCAAAAGTTTGCTAAGACAAAAAAAAAAATTATGAAGATTATTGTTTTAATAATGTTTGGTTTTAAATGTTGTTACCCACCTGGATAAATAAATAAGTAAATAAATAGATGCCTTATGAAGACAAAAATGTTGCCTTATGAAAATGATTTATAAAATGGTATTGCTTATGCTAAGTTGAGTACCAGGCATCACACACCTTTGGGTTAGATAAAGTGGAAAGAAACTGACTTAGGTGTGAACACAGCATGGGGAAGCCCCCCCCCTTCATGTATTGTTGCACCACCTAGTTATTGAAATAACGAAACAGAGTTAATTCTGAGCAGAACTCCAGTGCGTGACAAATCTGTGTCACTCCTAAATCCATTCACCTTCTGTATACCTGGTGATCAGCCAGATCAATGATGCATGCTTGCCAGTTTTGCTATCTTGATGTCAGAAAGTATTTGCCAGTTGGATCTCTGCCTCTGACACATTCTTGACACCTCAGTATCAGATATAGCTGGAATTGGCATGGATTTGATTGATTTCAGACAGTGAAGGATAGAACAACAGTTGAAACAGAAGTGACAAACAATATTGTACACAGCTATAGACAGGAGGTTGCCATTCCTTATGGCTGTGTAGTTTACAGAGCTCAACTTTATTTCACTCAAATTCATTTGAACACTATATTCCCTCTTTAAAAATAAATATATCCCATATGCATATGCTTACCTCCCCTTTGCTCTCCAGAAATGTCAGACTGATTGTGCTTTTCAGTGATTTCTCCTCCCACATTTTCATTCTCCCCACCCCCCACCCCCAGTAGGCATTATGTTTTTGTATACCATAAATTAATATAAACTGTTCTGATTATCACAGACTCTGAGTTCTTTCCCATGCTTGATTTTTTTTAAAATCCTCCTTGTCTCATGGATAGTTTATCTCACAGAGGGACTCAGCATTCTTATCACTTCTCTGGTTCTCTTTCCTTTTCCATTGTTCCTCATGACTTGCAGTGGATTCAGTAAGCATTGGAAAAAACAAAGGATGTGTCATAGAACTTTCTGATTTGTCACTATAGCATTTTGCAATAGGAAACGGTAATCTCAGAGTCAAGAAATTTTAATTAAGGGGTGTTTCTTGTAATTTTATGCTTTAAATTAACTATAAAGATACATAGGATGCAGTCACAGTAGGGCTTTCTCTGTAGTAATACACATGATCTGGAATAGTCTCCCCTTTGATATCCATAGGGCAGCTACACTTTGGTTTGAAAGAATCAGTTGAAGGCCTACCTTTTTACCCAGACCTTTCCAAAGTAAATGTTTCCCCATGCTTGGTTTTAATCATCTTTTTTATAATTATTACAATTTTAGCTGTTTATATTCTTTGTAAAAAAATTTGAGATTCTACTTTAGTGGAAAGCAGACAGTATATAAACATTATAAAGAAATAAATAATAAACAAATATGTAACTAATAGTACAGCAGTACTTTAAAAGAAAAGCATTTGTTTATGGCTCATGCCCCTTTACCACTTTAGAGTATTTCTGTGTTTTCTATACCATTTATTGTGGTTCATCTATAAAATGTATATTCAGTAACAACTGGCTTAAGTTCCCAACACAATCCCAATTCATAACCAAAGCATAGTTGATTACTTTCCATTCCCACTTTTTACAAACAGAAAAGCACCTATATTTTCATTAAAAACCAATCGGCTTTCTAAACTTTAGCCACATCACACATGTCCATGCACAGCACAATGTGAAATAAAGGCAAAATGAAGTTTGATGATAGAAATTAGAGAACACAACATGGAAAGACTCTTTATCAGAAAATATTCAGTTTTATCAACACAGGATGTGCTGGGGGCACTCTTGAAATAAAAAAAAATGCAAGAAACAGATACCACAAGATACTAGCTCAGTCCTACATCTTGATTCTTCAGAATGGAAGTTGGTAAATGTCAAGAGATTCTTGAGTAGAGCTTAGCTAATAGTGACTGTATGGACACATCACACAGATTACATCGGGTATGCAGATGTGATTTGCTAACACCCTCTTCAGGGAAGATTCACAGAAAAGGATTCAGAGACCTGCCAAAAGGATGAAATTTTATTTGGACTTTTCATATATTTTGAAACTCAAAAAGCGAACTAACGGTGGTTTTGAGTACTACAGTGTAGCAAAAGGATTTTGAAAGTGTGAACCGAAAAGTATCATGTAATGAAAATTATTGCAACATGAAACCACATATGAGCAGGGGAAGAGGAGAAAGATTGTAGCAGCATGTAAGAAGAACCAAGCAGTGTGGAAATATCACACAGTATGTGCTTTTACATTTTCCACGGACAAAAGAGGAAGAAAAACTACCCAAAGACTAGGAGTAGAATTGTTCAACTGTAATAACTGCCAACAACAACAAAAAAAAATGAAAAAGATAGATTAAAAGAAACATAAAGTAACACTGGTAGCATCTATACAAAGGCTGTTAATAACAATAAAGAGAGGCGGTTACTAGTATCTGCTAGATAACAACACAAATCGAGTTTCAAGACCAGCTTATCCAGTATGATTCTCCATTAGCTGCTGCTAGGTCAAAGCAACTTCTGAATTGTTCACATAAGCAATTGCATACCGCAGAGCATCCTTGCCTTTAAGGGCCTGCTTTAGGGTTGATGCAAGAGATTCAGCCACACCAGACACAGAGCTTGGGAGTGTATAGAGTGGCATGGCCTGGTGCGCTGCAACGTAGTCATACACCAACTGAAACACTGCCTTACCCTGTTCTGCCCTGCAGCACCTTCAGAAGGAGTCAGAAGCAACCATGGGGTGCATCCCACCCCACTTCTAGGCCCTGCCCAAATGCCCCCAGGCCCCTCTGGGATCAGTCACCACTTCCTTGCTCCAGGCACTTGAACTGCTTGCCTTACCTGGATCAAATCACAGGTGCCCAAATGGATGAATGATTAGGACCTCTTGACACTGTCTTTTCAGATTTTCTAAGTGATAATGCTGCTTGTTATCCTAATTTGTACAAGAATAAGTTTAGGTGATGAAACCTTAAATCATGGAGTCTTGGAGAAGATGTATAATTTTGAGTACCTTATAAACCCCACCTAGTTTTACAAGCATAAACAATAAACACTAATCCATTATCTAATAAACAATTGAGAAAGAACACTGAAGACTGGACAACAATCCAGAAATCCATATATTTCTCTGAATCTGTTGATATGGAGGTGGTGGAAGGGTGCTGAATCTCACTCTTGCTGAGAGAAAAGCTTTAGAGTTGACAGCAGAAGTAGCTCCTAAAATTGACATCCATCTAGAGGAAAGCTTCGGTCATGTCTATGGTGGCCCTTGGGGGTGACAGAAACCCACCACATATCGCAAAACAGACTATGATAGTAGCTGTAGTAAAGGTCAGGAGTACTGAAACAGGATATTCCAGGTAAAAGCAGCAGGGCCAATGTCCCTTTCATGCCAGCTGTAGTTTCATGCTGGTGATGAGTATGCCAACCATATGTGGACTTCTCACCTTGTAGATGCCCCTTACATTTCTTTATCCAGCAACATATAACATTGGGTCTATATTACCATGACTTCAATGCAGAAGAGGATGCAAAATAGAATTGCTTTCTCCCACCTCGTATGCTCTCCATTAGTGGAATTCACATGTCGTTGGCCATTTCTGGCTTTTGCTTCTCCCATTGCTGTTAACCCATGTGCTCTTGCTTATGTGGTAGGGATGTTCACAAAAGTATTTTTGACATTTGAATCCGAGTAGATTCTAATGTCAAAAAATCCGATTCAATTTGGATATTTAAGATCTGAATGTCATAAAATCTGATTTGAATCCACAACATTTGAATCCATACATTTGAATGTTAGATTCCTATTTAAAGATACAAATGCCAACACCATTCGTATCTGTTATACTTATCTGTGCGCATTCCATAAAAGTCTCATGCCTCCCATATTATCATGTATGCATCCCGTTTTAATCCCATATTTTAAGCACAAGATACGTATAATTTTTGTGCAGATTCTTATATGACAGATACAAATCTACATATTTGAATTATTCAAAAATCCATATCGGATTTTAAAAAATCCATATTCGAGTTTAAATGTTGACATTTGTTGGATTCAAATTGAATTTTCAAATTTTCGAATATTCATGCACATCCCTATTAGGTGGTCAGTTAGTTGTCATGAGACATGATATCAGAATTATGACAAAGTCTAGATCTAGTCCCAGTCTAGCCAAAAGTTTTCTTAACAGGTATGACAGCCATGTCTTTCAGTCTATATCAGACACTGTACAAGAGGGATCAGCTATTTGTACCTTCAAATATGTCACACAACGCTGTATCCAAGAGTCCAGACCAAAACATTTCTGGAGAATAAATGCATAGCCATATATCCTCATTCCAACTTTTTACTTTACTGGCTGGTATAGTTCTCTAAAATGTCCAGTGTATCTGACTGCATTCTATGGTGCTCTAGAAAAAGTGGTTTGTTTTTGGTTTGTTCTAATCCAATGTCTTTCAAGCAGGAAAAGCCAGAAGAGGGCTTCATTTCAACATAAAACTGTAACCAACAGAATACCGTTTTGCTCTCATGCTGCATTTTTCAGGAGAAGAAACAGAAGTAGTTGTCAGTCATCAGTTAATATGTTAAACCCAAAAGGAAAAGAACTGAAGCTTGTTTGGCTTCCTTATTTAAAATTACTCTATTCCCAAAAGGTCTAGAGGGGACTTAATTAGTACTTGGACAATTGTTGGACATATACCCTAGTTGCAGTCTCCCTCAGAATAGCTAGTTGTATTTCTATTCATAATTCTTTTATGAGTATTCTTTTATGAATATTCATGTGAATATTTTATTCATAATTCTTTTATTAGAGCATTTTATTAAAATCATTATTCTGTATTGTAATATACAGAAAAATGTTTCAAAAGTTCCAGAGTTCCAAAACAGTTGTGATACAGGGACATTTTATATGGCTGTGAAGTGTCCCAGTTTCTTATGGTAACCCTCCAACTCTCTACAGCATAGAATGGTCAAGTTTAGCATCAGCCCACCCCTGGCAATTTTATTTACTTTATAAGCATGGTGGAGCTGGAAATCTCATACCTTTTGTTTTTGGACTGGCACACTCTTTTTCAGTCATTAACTAAGATCCTGGATACCTGAACAGTTTGTTGAGCAGCCATCAATTCTGTAGCAAGTAACAGATGCACAAAAGATTGCAAAGCAAACCAAGGAACTGGAAAAACAATGGACATTTTCCTTTAGCATTATTTTTTATCTAGTTGACTGTTTCCCTAAATGACATTACTAGGGCTCCATTTATTGGATAAATGCACTGAACCATGACTTCAGGCTAGTTGTTCACAGAAAAAGCACTATACCTGCATGCTTTATCTTATATACCTCAGCTTCTATAAATGCATGATACTCAGATTTTTAAAAAGCTAGGAATTTGGCAGAACCAGTCCTACTACTAAACAAAACGATGGAGAAAGCTGAGTGGAGATGTCTCAGAAAATAGACCTATCTGTAGCATACAGAGAGTTCCCCACTTAAAGCAAACCTTCTCTCCCTCAAGTTTTGAGAAAGACACTGTCCCATTACTGGTTTTAAAATACGATTCACTTACTGATCTGTCCCACTTGTACAAGGGATATAAACAGGTGCCAATTTTCATGTTTCCTCAGGCGATAAAAGTTTATTCTTAGGGTGCTTTCAGACACAGGTTAAAATCTGCAATTCTCCCAGAATTATATTTAGAATGCCACACACATTCCTCTCACTCTCAATATAGTTCTAGGATACTAAGGCAATATCCTGAAACATTGCTATTAGGAGAAATCCACCAATGACGTTGTACTGGCAATTGCTTACCTTTGTCTGCCAGTTCCTTGTATTATTGTTCCTGTTGCAAATGCCTGGATGCTGGCTAAGCACAGGAATAAAAAAACAGAGGGAAGTGGGTTGGTGCTTGGAAAACATATAGGTTTTTGCAATAGGAACAATAACAAAAGTAGCTGGCAGACAGCGACAAGAACCAAGGATTGCCTCCTGCCATCCCTAAGGCCTTCCCTGGAATTAAGAATAGTGGTTCATACCTCCTTGTGGATTCTCATGTCTTTGGAGAGCTCTTGAAAGATCAAGGTGTTTTTCAAAGATTAACAATTCAGTATCAACTGATCCTTGTCATCTCTCCAGAAGAAGACGATGGTCAGCCTTCCAAGAAAACCGCATGGTAGTAAACAGGAGTTGACTCCCAACTCAAAAGCTCCTCCCAAGACATCCTCCACGGGTAGTGGGAGGGGGGCTTCTTGTTTCAGTTTGAACTTCAGTTGAGAGTAAACTCCGTGGGAGGAAGATC
>MTQE01001134.1:61285262-61300654 GCA_014337955.1 Aspidoscelis marmoratus | reverse complement strand
GTGGCCTGATCCAGCAAGGCTTCTCTTATGTTCTTATGTTCTTATCAACATGTCAACATTCCAAAATCCATATTGCTCCTACTTTTTTAGGACTAATAGAACATCATAAAATAGTGTACAAACTTTTGACCCCTCCCTCCCAACACCCCCCCCCCAATCTAATGAACTGATATGAATACAAGTGCTGGGGAGATGGGGGGGGAGAAAAGTTGTTGATGAATTCAGGTGTCTTAGTTGTTATAAATGTTTCAAGATGGAACTTGTATCTTATTTCTATATCAAATTACAGCAAAAAGCCTTTGGGGAAGAAAAAGCATGCTGTAATCAGTTTATGTCTTACAAAATATAAAAGCCAGCTATTACTCTAGTCTATCTCTGTCCTCAGGCTAATACTGATTTCTTGACAGAAGGAAAATAAAAATAAAGAAAATCAAAACAGAGAATAACATGTCATCTCCAGCTAAGATAAAAACCCCTTCCTCCAAGATAAGAGTCCTACAGCTGAAAAGTTTAATTTGGTAAAGTCAAAGTAACAGAAATAATTCCTCAAAGCAACATTTTGTCTAAGAGGTAACTTAGCTGATTTTGGTTCCTAAACTTTATTTTTTTTACCCTCATTAAAACAAACTTCATTAAGTATTCACTGTGTTGCAGAATGTTTAAATGTCAGATTTGGACAAATAATTTGAAATGTACAACCTTGCTAGTGTTAAACTCCAGTGTTGCAAACAGCAGGACTACAGACATTTCTGCTAGTCTTGTTTGCCTTCTGTACTTGAGGCTACGCTGCTGATACGATCTCTCATCAAAACATTAAAGTTCTTCTCTTCCCAATGCCATTTATGAATCTAAGAAGGATTATCAAGTAGAGTTGCAGTAAAGAGCTGCTTTCTATACAGTTCAGATAAAGAATACCCAACTGCCATTGTTATGTCACTAGAGGCCCATGGTTTCTCTTTCTCTGATCTTGGAGAGCTGAGAGGTGTACAGCATTCTTATATGCCGTCAGTCTTGAAATTCTTTCTAAACTGGTTCACAGATATTGAAAAATTAACTAATCTGATAAGAGATTTATCGTTGGAGGAATTTATAAAAAAAGTTGGCAAGCTTATTGACTACCTACAATGGCAAGAAAATGACTTGTTAATTGCAAGTTTTGCAGGCTATAAGAGTTGGTTTTTATACCCCACTTTTCTCACCCACTTAAGGGGATTAAAAGCTGACAAAGCTTGCTATTCTTCTACCCACAATAGAACATCCCGTGAAGTAGGTGGGGCTCTGAGAGCTCTGAAGGAGAGAGCTGTGACTAGCCCAGAGTCACCCAGCTGGCTTCATGGGGGACTATGAAATCAAACCCGATATTCCCAGATAAGAGTCCGGCTCCCTAACCACTAGACCAGGAGTCCACAACCTTTTTTGCGCCAGGGACCAGCTTCCTTTTCCATGGAAGGGCAGGGGGGGCATGACAGGGCAGGGTGGGGTAGCTTGTTGTGGTGCCTCTGCGGACCAGCAAAAAAAACCCTACAGCCTGGCATCTGTCCATGGACCTGTGGTTGGGGACCCCTGCACTAGGCCAAACTGGCTAGACAAAGTGGAAGATGAGGAGGAAAAGTTTAGGGAAGCAGACTACTAGAGCTATGAAGCACCAAGGAGGAGACTGGGAGTCATCAATATAATCAAGAGAATAGCAATTGTGTAATTTTAATTGTTCTTGATAGTGAATGTTTTAAATTCTTTTGAGAAAACAACAAGAATATTTTTTTTAAAAAAAAGATAATCTTTCTAAACTGGAAAGTGGAGGTAAATCACATAAAACACCCAATTAAGACATTTTCCTTAGAACTGTATCATTAGAGCAAAGTAAAATGAAACAAACAAAGAGTCTAGTATGTGAAAATATACTGGACACGTTCCTTAGTAAACACCTTAATTTTTTGTTTGCTTCTCTTGTTGATTTTAATAATGTTTTTGTCCAACTATTATGCTTTGTAGACCGCTTTAAGATTATATTTTAATGGGAAGTGGTACAACAAATATCATAAAGAAATTGTAGGTTGTGTGCCATCAGTATTTATAAGGACAAACCCAAGTTTGGGATCATATAAAAAAATTCAAAATCTCATATTAAAGCAAATCCTTTATGAATATCTTTACTGAACCATCTAAAATGTCATGAACAGTGTCCATAGCATGAGGAGGAATAGAAATTGACTAGTAAAGTAATAGGACAGATCATAAAAGAGAGTAAGAATGGGACAGTGAGGATATAGTAGTCATATGATAATACATGGATATGTAAAGGTCAGATTTCGAAGACGCTGTCATTTTGTTAAAAAAGTTAAAAGAAATTACCCAAAGCATTAACATTTTTAGTCAACAGTAGGGCAGATCTAGTAACAGATTTTGGTCACAGCTAGTTTAAAATGCCTTGTTTGAGTTTGTGGTCTTGGCTTACAGAAATCAATATTATAACCACGTTAAAACTCTTACAATCAAACAGAATTAGTGTAGATGCATTTTGAAAGACATTATTAGCTAAGGCCACTAACTTCTGAGGACCTACAAGCCACTTGTTAAAAAAACAAGTAGAGACATGAATTCTTTTGTACTGACGCATGCAGATCTTTATAACATACTCACCCATGTATTATCCATGGTTAGTAGCAACAAATACTGTATTTGAACAATGTGATAAGCACCAAAGAGCATATTGCAGCTATTTTCCAAGTAAATTTACCTGAATGTTAAAAATTCAAGTTTGCTAACCTTGCAAACAGAATGGACAAAAATAATTTAAAAACTGATGCTCTTCCCCAGGGCTTATGTGGAAGGGTAAAGTGTATAGGAAGCCTGTGACTACAGTGCCTATAAGATTTTTTGTTTAAAAATGTTTCCTGGATTGAGATGATTTTGAAGACTTGACTTTTTGGTACATACACAGCAAGCAGAAGTGATTTATTTCTGCTGCTTAGATGAACTATGAGAACAAAGTCTTGTTTTTTTTATTTCGTTTGAGCACACAGCAGGATCACATGGTGCCTGGTACCAGCAACTGCATTTAAACAGAATATAAAAAGCCTTTGTATCAAGTGTCAGGGGTAGCCTTTGTTTTTGCACAGACCAAGCAAAATATTGGTAAATTTAAAAAAGACCCATTCTGTAACCTGAAAGAACGCAAGGAAAGAAACACGTTTTCCCTTATTCTTGTTTTTCCATTTATCTTCATGTCTTTAGAGAGAACAGATAAGAGCCTGAGGTAAAAACATAGACATGAATAATTGAAAACACTCTGTGAACACTTGTGATGAAGAAATAGGTATGACGCTTTAGGGAAGCAAAGCATGCTACACATTTGACAGCCTTTGATGACTGGAATCATTTAGTGACTAGTGGATGAATTTAGATCATGGAGAACAGGGTCCTCTTCAGACAAACCAAGAACATTTACATTTGTAGGTATCTTAGGCTGACTCCCACCAACGCAAACCCAGAGCAAATCCGGATTACTCTGCTCCGGATTCTGCTCCGAGTTTAGCTGCAGGCCGGGAACAGCACTGAATGCACACTGGGCTGTTCCCACACCTCAGCTGCAGCCGGGCAAGAAGCAGTGAAGCCGACCAGCCACAAGCAGGGGCAAAGGGAGGGGAGAAGGGGAACGATGACAGCAGCGGCGGAACAGTGGAGGAGGACTGACCGTCAGGGGCTATTGCAGGACCCATCACCGCCACTTGCTCCCCCGCTGCCTGGCTGGCCTGGTTGCTTGCTCCGCTCCTCAGTACCTGCTTGCCTGACAGTCGCCGCCCCTCAACCCCATCCGTCCCGGCCCAGCTTCGCCACCTCCCATTTTTGCCCTATGGCCGCTGCCACGCTTCGTTCCCACCCCGGCGACCGTACAGCCACCTGGCAGCCAGGAGGCACCACACCACACTACCCCTCCCCCCTCACCTGCCTGCTTCTTCGCCGCGGACAGGTAATGAAGCCACTGCTGCTGGCTGCCCTCCTTCCCTTTAATGCGAGCCAGCCAGAAAACCCCTGTTGAAAAAGGGGTTTTAAATGCAGGGAAATAGAACTCACACGGGAACAGGGGGCTGGACCTGGAATGGATTCGGATTGCTGGGGGAGTTAATGGAAACCCTCGATGGCAAATCCAAATCAATTCCACATTTTACGCCTTTAGACTTGTCAGGGAGAGATTTAACTTCTGCTTTATATTGCATACCTCAACCCATAGTGTAGGATTGTCCTGTGCTGTGTCCACTGTTAAAAGGTGATTAGAAAACACAGTAAACCAGTCAAACATAAAGCAGTTTCTATCCTTATTGCAAAATCTTTGAGAGCACACATGTGTTACACTTTACAGTACTTAATCGCAACTCTCAGGAGTTGATTACATCTCTTGCTAGTAACTATTTTATAATATAGTTGACTGCTGCTATGAAATGCTGTCCTCCAAGCTTTCAAATGAAAGGCAGTGTTTTGCGTTTTTTCAAGTACTCTGTACCTTACAGCTTCTCATCCTAACTTACTCAAGATGAAATATACCTTTTTGTTGGCTGCTTCATTGTACTGTACACAGAATACAAGGAATGGTTTGGTCTCAAAACAATGTGGGATTTTAAAATGATATTTTGAATCATTTGACTATAGGTATCAGACAGTCAGGCTAACTTCATTAACAGGCTGTTCATCTGACTAAATATCCAACTTACGGATTTATGTGAATATGTCCTAAAATAAAAGCACCAAAAGAAAATACCACGTCGGTCTCAGAAGTGAACATGAAATTAGAAGGCCTGCTTAGCTAAAAGTTAACCCCCTGCTTTTGTATACAAGCAAATAATACGGACTTTCAGATTTACAGTATATAGGTGGTTTGATTCCAAAAGGAGTGAATGCTTGTGGCGGTTGAAATAAATGAATTTTTGCCTTTTAAGAACATGTGTTCCACACGAGGGAGCTGTAGCATTCAAACGACTACTAATAGGCAGCTTCTGAAACACATGTCTGGGAGTCTGGTTACAAACAGAAAAGGAAGAACGCGCAGTAGAGTTAGTAACATTAGATCAGCAAGATACCAGACACCACCAATTGCCCTATATAAGTGAAGTCCCATACTGTAAACTTAACTGTAGTTGACACTATAAATACATTTCAGTAATTCAGTTGTGCTGTACTGAATTTTCAAATGCAGTCTTTAAAGTGTGGAAAAAAATGGTGAGTAGGTAAGGGGTGGATTAAAATGTACTCCCCAAAGTGTATCTTGTTCATGGTGGTTTACTGCCCCAAGCAGCTGTTCGTTCAGTGCTACTGATCACGTCTGAGAACATCCTTTCTAGCCACAGAAGCTACCATGAGCATGAAAAAAGAGCTGGTCAAAAATGGAAGCTGAAGCGGCAGCCAACTGGAATGCGTCTCCGAAGCATGGCTGTAATGCCAGGCACTGAAAAGGGAGCTGCAGCACACAGACACATGCACTTTTCTCAGAAAGGGACACGCGCATTTCCACTTCTCTCGTAAAGCACAGAAAAATGAGGAGTTGAACTCTTCATGCATGGCTACATTTGTAAAATGTCCCCATTTTAACCATGATTCCCATCCCATAATTTGACCACAGAAGAAAACACAGTAAGAGTAACAAAATGATTTATTCTAGTTTCCTCTGACTGAAGATCTTTTTTTTATGTACAGAAACTGTAAAAAAATCTTTGAGCCTTTGTTTAAGAGCAGGCATACGTGCTGCTGAAATAAAGTTACGGGCACTGGAAAAAAACTGAAGAGTCAGTTTGCAGTGATCTGGGAATGAGGCAGTTGGGTAGGGTCTTCCCCCATCAAATATCTTTGATGACATCCTCAAGTTCTTCTTTCGTGTACATATGGAATTTCTTCCCAGGTTGCACCGTCGCAAGCTGAAAGGACAGAGGTAAAAGGTTACGTATACCTATATGTCTTAGGAAGCACTAAACCCAAAAGCAGACTGATTTTTGTACTTGTAACTTGTAACAGTTGGTGTTAGAACATAAGAAGCACATCTAGTTCAGCCTCCAATAATTGCTTCTGGGCATTTTCAAGAAGACAAAAGCAAAACCTTGCAAGTGGCCTTTAAAGGCATCCTGTCTATCTCTCCAACCTGGAGGCAGTACCTAGGCATCACATCTACCATGTTTCCCCAAAAATAAGAGAGGGTGCTCCTAAACACATACTAGGGTTTATTTTCAGGGGATGTTTTACATAACACTTATATAGGGCTTATATTTTGAGCATACTGAAAAATCACGCTAGGGCTTATTTTCAGGATAGGTCTTATAGCCACTGATAACATCTGTCCTCCACGGATTTCTCTCACACGTTCTTAAAGCTACCCAGGCTGCTGATGATACGAAACCTTTTGCCTTGCAGGTCATTCAAACAGCTACTTAATACTAAAACAGCTACTTAATACTAAAATGCCTTTTAGAGGAAACAATTTTTCCATATCAAGGGCAGAACCAAGATACTTCCACTGAGAACGCTTGGATTCAGTCTCACCTTTTTCTTTTTGTCATTTTTACTAAGGGAAGCACAATAACTTTTACTCTGTGCCAATCAGGTGTTGACATGAAGTGCCTGGTGAATGGAGAACAATCCCAAGCAGATAAGGACAATGTCCCTTCTAAATGTATGAAAAAAATCACACTCAAGAGATGAGTTGAAAAACACAGTTTTTCTCTATTGTTCATGCTACAAAAATGTAGGTATCACCTTCATGTTACATTTATAAAGAGGTAAAGAAAGTGTGTCTCTATTCCTGCTTCATTTCATTTATTATTTTTAAAAACTTTCCAAGGGTTCCAAAGCAGGTCACAACAATAAAAAGGTAAAATATATACAATATATCTAAAATGTGCTTAAAACATAACCTACTCTCCCTCAGAGGAAGCCAAGTATCAAAGACCTGGGGCATTTCTGCACTTAGCTTCCCTAACTTACCTGCTGCATGTAGGTAGGCATTTGTGCTTGCCTGAGCCTTCCTGCAATGGAAGCCTACAGGTTCTCACAGAAAGCCAAGGACACGCTCACAAGTGGCTCCTTCCAAGAAGTGTAGCTGCACACATCCATGCATTTTGCCTGAGAGGATCTGTATCCCGCAAATGCTAAAGGGCACAGGCAGGAGCGAAATGCCTACCTGAGGGACAAGCACAGCTTCAGAGGAACACAGGGCTGGCAACAAAGGCCCAACACAGCAGAAAAGTCTGACACATGTTTTACAGCATTGTGGTAGGTTCATGGGAATATGGGGAAAGGGTGCAAGTATGAGGAGAGAGGGAGCAGACAGCGAAAAGATACTTCTCTGGACAAACTGTTCTACTGAGGTCCAGTTCAAGTTTGTTACAAAGTGAACTGATCAGAACCCAGTTTAGCACATCTTTAATGGAAACTGCATGCCTCTGGGGAGCAAGGGAAATACACCGTTGAAAGAAGCAGCTATAGTAATTGATAGTTCTCTGTGCAGCTCTTCATAAAGTTCCTTCACTAACCACTCTAAACAGTGGGATCCTGCAATAGACATGTGTTAAATTTCCAGGAGCTCACAGCAGAAATACAAGATTACATATCTAAAACTGGCTATACATTCCTGCTCCAATTTTCAAAATGAAGAGAAGCACAAAGCTGGAAGGCAATACTGAAGATAACAGAACAGGCTCCAAAATATTAACAACCCGGAACAATATCACAACTGCTACCATTTGGGCAGGAGGGGGTCAGTATTTTCTCCTCAAGGCTAAATGATGTCAATAAACACCAATGGACCAGTGATAAGTACTGTATTTTAAAATACACCAGTGACACACAACTCAGATACATATGCAGGTGCCAATATCATTCTCAAGAGCATAAAAGGCATACCTCAATGTTAGTTGCATTCAGTTTTTCTTCCATAACTTGCTTTAGAATTTTAAGAGATGACTTGATTGCTTCTTTCAGTGTCATTGACTGTAAAAACAAATCGTAAATGTTAAGGATATGGTGCATTAAATCTCCATCCTGAGCTTGTCCCCATTTGTGCTTGGAAGCTTACCATAGAGACCTGGTATTTCTCTCTGGAGTTCCAACTTTGGAAACAAGTGTTCAGCAGTATAGAAAAACTGTTCCTCAGACCAGAGTATTGCTTTACAGGGTTATTTAGGAAGAACACACTTAATACTGAATTCTCCCTTCAGTGAATCTACTGTAGCGAAGGGGAAGGACAGCAGCACCGTTCTCAGTCTCACTGATTCAAAAGTGCTTCCCACACTGCAAACACTCTTGGAACACTTTTTTGTCTCAGCTGCACCTCAGTGTGCATTCTAGTCTCAGGGCACACATGGACACCACTGCTACTAGCCACACACACTGTAAATGCTAAAGGAAGGTATGTCATATCATAGGAACAGATTCTATTTATCTCTTCAATTTAGAAGATGCTATGGATCTTGTCAGTCTACTGGATATTTCTTAGAAGTAATGAAGCTTTTAACACTGAAAGAAGTAGATGGGTTTATTTCCAACAAGTGGCAACAGCTATTTTCCTTTTAATAAAAAAGATTGCAGACCAAAACTGTGTTATCAGAGAACAAGGTCAGAATGTTTTCTTTATTTTGGTTCCTTTGCCAGGAGACTCAAGCCAGAAAGCGTCTGTAAGACTAACCAAGCAAGAGAGATACACATTTTAGATTTCATGATATTACCTTGTGATAAACTTCCTGCAGAGAGCTTTGTGCTCCTTCTGAAGCTGATCCAATTGCTCTTGCATCACATTGTACAAATGTTCCTGAAGGATCCATGTGAAATCTACACAAGAACAGAAAAATGAGCAAAAGATTAACATGCAAAATAAATTCCCTATAAAAGTTTCAGTAACATAGTTGATGTGGGATGGAGGGCAGCCTACAAGCTTGATCTCTTGTGACAAGAACCATGGCTTAGCATGTGTTTAAGCATCTACAAACCTGAGAGATGTCCTGAGCTTGGACACCTACCTCTATTCCTTTTGGAAGGACAAGATAAGGAATAAAGTCAGGTTAAATTTCTTATCCCACAATTCTGGGTTTGGTACGCAATATGAACTAAGAATTAACAGTTTAAAATAACATTCCATTGCAGCAAACAACTCAGCTGAAAATAAGAGGCACTCTGGGATCAAGGAGATATACCTGAGGAAGCATCAGACAACCAGACGTATTTAGGAGAGATGCTTATAAAATTAACATTGCCATGTGATAAATGGACAAATGTAATAAATGTTAAATAGTTTGGGTTTACATATATAACCAGAAAGATTAAGGGATTGGAACACCTTGATCCTTTACAAAACCAAACTGCAATGATCTTATATACTTCAATTAGGGGTGTTTTTCCACTGAACTCCTTTAATCTGGATCTAAGAAGATCCAGATCTAAGGAATGGGTACTTCCCTTAATCTGGATCTAGCAGAAGTACCCAATGTGTTTCCATGGGTGGTCTAGCAACCAATAGCAATGGTTGCTAGCCTGCTTGCTGTGGAAACACCGGAGCACCCATTTGCAAATCAGGATCTACCCAATTCTGGTGGAAACAAGCTCCCTATAATCCGGATTTGATGACTGAAGACCCCACTGCAGTGGAAATGGGGTCATCCGGCTCTCAGCCAAATGAGTCCTTAATGGGTACTTCAATGGGTACTTAGTGCTAGTGGAAAAACACCCTAAGTCACCTCTTAAAACACCATCTTTCTTCAACCTGAAAGATGGCACTTAAGAAGTGACCAAATTGAAATATATAAAATCATACATGGTGTGGAAAAGGTGGATAGAGAAAACTTATTTTCTCTATTACATAACATTAGAACTATGGAACACTATAAAGCTTAGAAGGACTGACAAGAGAAAGTATTTTTTCACCCCGAGAGCCATTTGCCTATGGAATTTACAACTAGAAGAGGTGACATCAATCAATCTGGATACAGACAAATTCACAGGGGACAGGTGTATTGATGGCTACTAGAATCAGTGCCTAGGTACTACTTCTAGGCTGGAGAGACAGACAGGGTAACTCTAAAGGCTGTGTGCAGGAAGATGAGAGCAGGTGAACTTTTTGCCTTTGTCTTCGGTTTGAGAATGTCTCAAAGCACTTGGTGGCCACTGTGTGATACAGGATCCTGGACTAGATGGGCCATGGCCTGATCCAGCAGGGCTCCACTTACGTTCTTATGCACAGAAAAGGCTTACAGTGTTATTTATTTTATTATCTGTATTTCTATCCCGCCCTATACCTGACGGTGTCAGAGTGGGCAACAACATTTAAAATAAAATATATTAAGACAGAATATTTTAAATCATATTGACATCCTAACCATGCCTACTCAGAATAAAATCCTATTGTGCTCAACTGCACTTGTTTCCAGAACTGCATTGTTCATTACAAAGTTATTTTTAAAGTACATAGTCTCATAGGATTACAGCCCACTTTATCATATGATAAAATTACTCAAGAACAATGACATGTCACAGTATTTAAAGAATTATCTTCAGGATCTTCTTCTGAAAAAGAAGTGTCTCTCCTTTCAATTACTGTTTATAATGGGAAAGTTATCTGCAGCATTTGCTACACACCTTGATCCAGTAAACGTCTACATAAAGATATTAATGCTGTTAGTGTTCTATGAATTCATATTCATCATGAGCTCAGAAGCATACCAGATCCATATACAGGCCAGATCCATTCCAGTGTTAGTACCCAGCAAACAACAGGAACACCACAAATCCACAGGTTAATGAAAGACTTCAGTATCTATCCTCAAATATATAAAGTTGGTTAACTCAAACATTAGGAAGCCAAGAACTCCTCCAATCATTTAAAGGAGGGACAACTGAGTTCCTCTCATTATAAAATCCAACAGGGAAATAAACGTCCCTTACACTTGAAATCCTATATTGCATTATGTTTATGCTAACTGCACCAATATTCAAAAGGTGCTGATATCAGCTTTTTAGTATAAAAAATAGATATTAATAGGAATCTGGCATGCAAGGACACGATACTGAGAAAACTGCTCTCCTCCAGCAGGAACTACTTTCACACCATCTCCTATCCTCTTATCTTCATATGCATCAAATCCAAGGGGAAAAATCCATTTCCCAAATGGGTAATGCAGGAAATAACACAATGGTGTTTCCTGCTGATATGGAGCTCTTTCTTCAGCATAGGTAAGCTTATGTGTTAGGTTTCTATCTCCAGTCTGAGGCTTCTGACAGGAAGAGATTATGTTTTCATGCTTTCTAGAACATTATCTTTACTAACAATTTTACTTTAGTTTATTTTCATATATTTTTGTTGTTTGGATTGTCATATTTTGAAGGTGGATTCTGGAAATGCAGATGGAGAAACCTAGCAAGAAGCCTAGATAACAAATGGAGGAAGCCACAATTGTCACAGTGATGGGATAAAGGTGTGACAGGAGAATGGGGACTGGCCTGCATAAGCAGGAACATGGGCCAAGAAGATAGGCTTTTTGGTTGTAGCCCATTCTTTGGAACTCTCTTGCAATGGAGATCGGGATGGCTCGCTCATTAATGCTATTAAGTGTGTGTGTACGTGGGCGCATAAAAATCTTTTTTTGTGTGTGCGCCTTTGGAACTGTTTAACAGCAAGAAGTCCCCGACAAATTATCTCAAAGAGTACATATACTGGGAGAAAACTGGGAGAAAAGACTTGCCAGACACTGACTTAACCATGATGGGGTATAAAAGGGAAGCAGATGAAGAAGTGGGTGAGACACTTGCTCCTTACAGAAAGTTGAAAGCAGAGCTTCTTCAATACACATAATCCCACCCCCACCAATCTGACCTTTTGTATGTTCAAACATTTGGGTGTAAAAAACAGTGTTCCTCCTAGAAAAGCATCTACTAAAGAAGTTCATTACACTATCCTGCAAGCCAATTGCAATTCTATCATAGTACACTGCCCCATTATAGTTAACTTTGTAGTGACAATAAATATGCTAAGATGACTAACAGCCTCCAGTGCTGCCTTCACAATATTGTTTCTTACTTTGGGTGAATTCATGCTTACCTGACTGGTGAACCCCAGGGACATGCTAGCACAATGCACTTGCTCTTCAGAGAGATGCTTCTATATCAAAAGTGGCTCCACACATGCCAGAGTGCACATTTTTGGTCTCCACAACCTACTTAGCTGCCAGCTGGAGAGTTCCCTTCACACCTCTTTCGGATGGAAGAGCTGCAATGGGGCATGTGATCGTGTGGCATAGGTGCAGTTGTTCACTGCCTCACCTGGTAATGGCAGTGATTCACACTTAGCTGGCACATAGTCACGTACCAGCTAGGTTTTGAATGCTCTGGGTGTCCCAAAATGTAGATGCCCAAAACATTCTACACCTTTGCCTCCCATGGCAGGCAAAGTGTGAAAAGGCTCAAAGTCTAACAACAGATCTGTCACTACTTCACAGTTTGCTGTAGACATTTAACATAAGATCAAAATAAAGTAGAAAACCTTGAAGAACTAACTTGTATCACAACTATCTGCACAACAGTTTTAAAAAATAAGGTTCATAAGTCATTATTAGAATATAATCATTCTTAGGACATCGGATCGTCATTTAAATTTTGTGCAGAGCTCTTCACAGTGCCCCACATCCTTTTCCAAATATATTATAAGAAGAGAGTGTGCAACTGAACATGTACAACTGACAGGGAAATAAATCCAAAAGATAACTTACAGCTGAGGTCCTTTTTCATCAACTCCTCCAAAAAGTAGTGCAACACCAAATGGTCTGGACTGAAACACAAGCACAGAAGGATTAAGACAATCATTATCAAATAGTTTAGAAAGGTGACAACCAAACCTTTGCACTCTGTATATAAATGGTGTAAGTGCCTACTTACCATAGCACCTGGGTCAGCATCTTCTTCTCCAAACTGTAATGCTAAGTTGGACACCGCCTGTGTCACACTCTCTACAGTCATGATTTCATTGTATGTAAACCAGTGATTCTAAGACAAGAAAGATCGATCCTTGTGCAGTATTTTCTTTTTAAATGTACACAATCCTCAAAAGATTATATCTGCACTTCCACTCTAGCAAAACACAATATCATTAGCATCACAATAAGTTATGGCTAGGTTCATTCGTTTTGATAACCCAGAGCATTATTAGCCCCATCTGATATAACAAGCTTAGATAAGGAGGATCCGGCACTCCTTCCCCACTGAACCCCCTAGCAGCTATTTAGGTATTATCTCTGTCACACCAATGCCATGATCTTACAGCTTCTATAACTTTTAAAGTCTTCTCAACATTTCCAGGGAAATGACTTATATGAATAGCCTTCGAAAATTGTGGCACCTCTTCATTGGAAGAGATCATTTAAAGAGTCTTCACAGTCATAAAGAGGGAAAGACGAAGCACTTGTCTGATCCAGAGTTTTCCCATTCCCACTGTCTTAGTCTTCCTTCTACAGAATGTTTCACAGAGAAATAAAGCACCAACATGCTTCAAAACTCTAAAGCCACAATTATAGGATGCACTGTTACAGCTTACAAGTATATGAAACAGAAAACACACCATGACCCCCTTTTCCTTCAATATGTAAAATGTATCTTCACAGTGAGGACAGTTCAACATTGTAATATATTACCTTGAAGGATGATGCTGTTACTTTCACTGGATACACTCAAAAAGAATTTCTACAACCACCTGCTTTGGCTTAGATTCTCAAATGAAACAGGAAATTGGCTCAATTGCTAAGAATGGCCCTTTCCAACTCTACAGTTCCATGACCCCCTAGTATTCAAATAAATAGGGAATTAGATATAACTTAATAATATTTTCTTGATCTGTTCAAGCTTTATATTTCCACTGTGTAAGGGCAGAGTTTCAAACTAGAGTCCCCATTCAATTCTACAACCATATGTATATATGAAATACCTGACATTAATAAAGCAAGTAGAAGTAGATTGTATACACATCTGCAATTAGGTGTTACCTGTGTCTCAACTCTTGCCTTGTCAATTAATGTCTTTGCATCAGCTATTAAACCACTCATTGCACAGCCTAGTGAAAGAGAAAATCAAGTTTCAGAACACTTTCCAAAAGTGTCTCATAAAAAAGTTAGCAGTCAATAGGAAACGGAAGTAACGCAGAGAAGGAAATGTTTTCCAGGAAAACACTGTATCTCACTGACAATGATGCTAGATAATAAGTGACAAGGAGATAAATAAAATATTTATTTATCAAGTTTACACCCTCTCTCCAAGCATTTATCCTGTCTTTCAGCTGGAGGTTTCAAGGCAGGACATCTATAACATTAAAACGTACAAAAAATGTAACTGAAAACCACTGAAGCAGGTTCTCTTTTAGTGTGCACGCACCTGCTGCTCAATGACATTTCTGTGCAGCTCAAAGGACAGCTGCCTGCCCCCATGCTCACTTGCTTTCAAAATCTCTTTCCTTTCTTCTTTGTACTTGCGAAACAGAAAAGGATTCTGTAAGCAGGCAAATGGACAAGTGAAGGAGCAGACAGTTGCTCTTTGGTTTGCACAGGAGACCTCATGGAGCTGCAATGCATTACAGCTTAGGGGTGCAGCTTATTCAGTCTGTAACCAAATGATTATTTTTATGCTTTAAGAAGAAGAGTTGGCTTTTCTACCCCACTTTTCTCACCCATTTAATGAGACTCAAAACAGCTGACAAAGCTTTCTATTCTTCTCCCTACAACAGACACGCTGTGAGGTAGGTGGGGCTGTGAGAGCTCAGAAGAGAGCTGTGACTAGCCCAAGGTCACCCAGCTGGCTTCTTGGGGGACGGCAGAATCGAACCCAGTATTCCCAGATAAGAGTCCGGCTCCCTAACCACTAGATTTAAGGTTCCTGAAATCTTGACAGAGCAGCAGCTCTAGATAATACCTAACTAATTTTTTTACACAGTATGAAAGAAGAAGAGATTTAAGATGGCAAGATAAGCCACTTGGAAATTCTCAACTTCCTGTGAGAATGACATTGTTTGATTTTAAACTAGATTATATATCATGCTCACATGGGTGGATAAAAGAAGTCCAGCAACTATAAATACAGACGCTACCAAGCAGCTTCCCTCAGATATTAAGAATAATGTCAAAAATAGGATTCCATTGTTGAACCTTTATTCCATGTTTTGTCCAAAGAGCCCAAGGCAGCACATAATACCATCCAGCCCTCCATTTTATCCTCACAACAACCCTGCAAGGTAGGTTAGCCTGACAGGCAGTGCTGGCCCAAGGTCACCCAGTGTGCTTTCATAGCTCAGTGGGAATTCAGGAAATCTTATGTTCTAGATCAGTGGTTCTCAATCTATGGGTCGCGACCCCATTGGGGGTCGCGCGGCCTTTTCGGCGGGGTCG
>MTQE01001134.1:61269390-61285148 GCA_014337955.1 Aspidoscelis marmoratus | reverse complement strand
ACCCCATTGGGGGTCGCGCGGCCTTTTCGGCGGGGTCGCCGGGGGCTCCCGCAGCCCCCGCCACGCCCCCCGCCGTGCCGCCGCTGCTGTGAGGAGGGATCAGCGGTGGCGGCATCCCCCGCACTTGAGGCGAGGCGGGCGAGGCGCGGAGGATGGCGGTGGCGGCGGCAGCATCCCCAGAGCTTGAGGCGAGGCGGGGAGGATGGCGGCGGCGGCGGCGACTGTGGGCGGCCCCGGGCGGCTGGGCTGGCCGCTGGGGGCGGGCGCCCGCCCAGTGCTGTGCCTGCCTGCCTGCCTGCCTGCCGGGCGGCCGTGGCGGTGGGGGGCGCCTGCCAAGCACCGCCTGGTGCCTCGCCGCCTGCCCCCTTCGCCCGGTGGAGTCCGGCGTCACCCCCCCTGGGGAGGAGTTGAGGGTCGGGGGGGGACTGAGTGTGACGCCGGCGGCCCTGGCCCCACCCCCGCCCCCGGGGTCGCGGAGGCATTCGGAGCTGCATTGGGGGGTCGTGGCATTGGCCACGTTGAGAACCACTGTTCTAGATTGACAGTGCAGACACTACACTGTACTCTTACTGATAAGATATTTAGCACACGTTTTTAAATGGACCTAAGATACAGGACACTGGTTTACTGTGGATACACACAGAATAGTTAGTTTGGGAAAGTAAATGGGAAAAATGAGCTATAAAGAAAACAAGAACAAGTATTACTATAATTACTATTACTATTATTATTACGTGCATGCCTATGCAACAAGGCATTCTGAAGCAGGGAGCACATGGTGGCCTAGTGAGTGTGGCTTCAGCACAGACACTGGCTAGAGATCAAGCATTTCCATCGCAATCCCCTGCCCTCCAAGTTCTAATTTTGGGGACAAGCTTTCACCAGTGAGGTCAACAGAAGCCGGTTACAGCTGCTGCTTCCCACTCCTACAACTATGTCCTGCTGGCCAAGAGCCTGGAAAACCAGTGACCATTACCATGAATATGAATTCCCCACTAAATAAAGACTGCACAGAGTTCTTTTCATGTGCATTACAGGATACTTTCTCATTAAGTGTCCAGTGCAGGAAGGTTTTTTTATGTTGATGGTGCAATTACACTACCAATTTTACTATGATAATAAATTAGGCTGTTGTTGTTTTTTACCTATGTGAGAATCTATTTCTACAATTTTCTCAATACTGCTGGGTTCCATAAGCGGAGAGGTGATCCTCTTCTCCACAGCCAGGCAAACTCCCTCTGATGTCTGAATTCCAATCGCTGTGGAACCAAGCTTTGAAAAAGGGAAAGAAAATAATCTTTATAAGAAAGAGACCACATTTTCATTATGCAAAACAGGATAGTTACATGAGATAAATTAACTTTCAGTTCTCCTAAATTTAGTGAAACGGTTTCCAGGGATTTTATAAATATAACCAGGGTAGGCTGAACTAAAATATACTAGAATGAAATCCTGTATCTGAACAATTCAGGTGAGGGGCAATTCACACACCTGAATCTTAAAATAAATATAAAATCTTTAATAGCTTATTTGCATTTCTATCCTGCCCTATATATGAAGGTATCAAGGCAGGTAACAACATTTAAAACCAAACACATAAACTTTGTTTCAATATTTATATGTTATTTCTTTCACTTGTAGTGTCATCAGTGTTGTTTCTTCAGAATTGAACTACTGTCTTTGATTACCTAGTTTGTTCGTTTGTTTTTGGAATCTGCTTAAGGATTCAAATTCATAACTATACACCTATTTTGCACCTGATGCAAATTCTAAGAGATTTTCAAGCAGTAATCTATGTACATCACACTGCAAAAATCCATACTGAAGGTTCTGAGCAAAGCGTAAACTGAAGCTATCCCTTCTTTAAACCAAATCTAACAGCAAGATCCTTTCCACAACAAATTTTAAGTGATTCTGCAGTTAGGACATGCCATGTTTATTATTTAGCCTTGCAAGGTAAGCAGCATAAAAACTAGTAGACAACATACAAAAATTAAAGTATCTCACAATAGTTTGGACTACTATATCCAGAAAATAACTTGCATTTCTTTCTATGGTTGATTTAAAAGCAACCAAGTGTGCTAGGGGCCAAGTTATATAAGATCATGCATATGTTTTTCCCCCTGAGTAAATGTAAACTCTTAAAAACAAATACCTTTAAAAACAAATTAAAAGCACTCAGAAGATTTAACTAATGAACAAAAAAAGGGACCTTCCCGAGCCAAGCACATTTTGAAGTGTTCCTAAGAATTTCTGGTCAGCAGTAGGCCAGCTTAGGGATTTTTATGCTTCCAGCAGTGCCTCCTTGGTTACTGACTTGGACACTTAGTTGTAAGTAGGGATGACCTATTCCACTCCAGAATGCCGAGTAGAGCAGCCACGATGCTGGTCCAAGTCTTCCCTAGACTGTGCAGCCAGTGGCAGAACAGTACAGGCCCTTAGGAACCAAGTAAGACCCTGAGGGAATCAAGTAAGGTCCTGAGGGACCAAGTAAGACCCCGAGGATGCAATAGGGAAATGGCAGGCCACAATCTGGTGCTCTGTCAGGGAGAAGGAGATGATGGTGAGGAAATGATCCAGGACATGGCATGGTGCAATCAGTGCCATGGCCTGGCACTGCATAGTGTTTCATGAGATGGAGAAATGGTAGGTATGATGGGGAAAGATTTGGCGTATGAAGGAAGGGTTTGCAATGATGATGCTGGAGTTAGATTTGGGTTTTCAGTTCACCTCTTGTTTGTTTGTTCAGGTTTGTTATGATCCAAACTGACCAATTGGCATGCATGCACATCCCTGGTTGTAAAACGTCTTGAAGGAAAAGTCAGTGGGGCATCTCCAGGTTGACTGGTCTGAGGTTAGCTGACAAAGGCTACACAACTGTCAGGATAATCTCTGCCTACAGACTTACTGGGAAAGCTCATCATTTGTCTCACTTGCCTTAGGACAACAGTAGAGCTGTTACAGAAAGTGAGGTAATAAAAAAATATTAAAGCTTGCAAGTAGGAGTCATGAAACCAACGGAACAAGCGGGGCAGGATTTCTGCTGCAGCAGGTGTTCCTATACTCCAGCATGTTACTACAGCACCATGGAAATGGCTACATCCAGGACACTCAGTTGTCACAATTATGTTTGCCCACTTTCTTCACTAATTGGAACGGAAGTAAAAGTAAATTGGGCTTTAAACTTGCTGTAGTAAGATAGAGATTTAAAACTCCTATGTCCACCATAAAGAAAACACTAAAATTAAATACACTGCAAATCCTGAATGTGTAATGGCTTATCCAAGGTAAACAGTGATATTCTATGGTAACTTCTTTCCCATCCTAATTATGAAACACAGCAAGAAAAAAAATCAGGAAATGCTAGTTATTAGTTCTTGCTACCACTGCACAGTGCTCAGATGGCCACAGAAAGTTTAAATACAATAGAATTTAAAAATATTTAAAAGGTATATAGAGAAGGGCTGAGAACATAATCTGTTAAAAAGGAAATTATTGCAAATGTCTTTTTATTTAGATTTCTATACCATCCTTGGTCAAAATCTTAGGGACATGAACAAAATACATGAACTTACAACCTAAGAAACTATAAAATGCACACATTTATCTAATCTACACAATATTCATATGTAAATTTAGAACATAAAATTTATAAAACTGAAAAATATAATCAGAGAAACACTAAGATAGGAGGAAAATACCCAATTGGTCTCCCAAAGTTTGGTTAAATATTAACGTATTTCTAGTAACTGCCCCAGGATACAGGTGATGGTTGTTGACAGAACCACTAGGAAAGTTTCACTGGAAGATCTTAACAGACAGATAAGACTGTATGTGAACAAGTGTTCCATCAAATATCGGGTATCCAAGTGTTTTATCCAACTTGGAACGTCAGAATAAAAATTTTGAATTGAGCTCCAAGTGAATCGGCATCCAGTGTGGATCTTTAAGGACTGGACTAATATGAACCCAGCGAGAAAGTCAGCTAGACTGAAACCAAGATGCATACATTTATCTCATCATCTAAAGGTCCCAGCGTGGGTCACAATAACAAACAAATCAACCAACAAACCAAAGTCCAAAGTATACTTAAAATATAATCCTCCCTCACTAACAGAGCTAGAATAGAAGGAAGCTAAGCAACAAAAGCTTGAATTAAGAGGTATGCTTTTATCAAGTTACGGAAGATGTAAAATGTTGCTGCCTTGCATATCTCCATTAGGATGCTGTTTCAAAATCTGGGCCCATCATATAAAAGCCTTCTTGCATGTCTTACACATCTGAGAGCAGTGGGACTTGCCTGCTCTTTATACTCAGGCAGGTCTGTGTGGAAGAAGGTGCTCCTTCCGATATTTGGGGCCAAAGCCATTTAGGGCTTTATATGTTAACATCAATATCTTGAATTAGGCTTAATGGTGAATAGGTAGCCAGTGTAGATCTTTCAGAACTGGTATGATGTACATTTGGCCAGAAACTCCTGTCAGCAGCTGAGCTACTACATTCTATGCTAGCTCCAGTTTCCAGACCTAACTTCAAGGTTCCCATGTACAGCACATTGCAGTAGTCTAGTTTGGAGGTTACCAGAGTGTGAATCACTATGGCACCACCACATAGGCCTCAAACAGCAGTAATGAATCCAGGGACACCCCTGGATCACACAACTTTTCTTTCTGAGACTAAAAAACTCCATCCAGAGTCAGATTCCCCTTAACTTCATGGACTAGGGACCCCACGACACAATACCTCCATCTTCTCTGGATTCAGTTTCAATTTATTGGTCCACATCCAGCCCATTACCGCCTTCAGGCAACAATCAAGCACTGAACCACCTTCCCTGATTCAGAAAGAATGGAAAGACACCTCACTCCAAAACTCCTGATGATTTCTCTCACCATCTTCATATGATAATAAAGAGCACAGGGGGATAGAACTGACCCTAATGGAACTCTACATGAGAGTTTTCAGCACATTAAACAAAAGTCCCCCGTTACTAATTTCTGGACTCTACCTCAGAGATAGGAAGAGAACCAGCGTAAAACAGTGACTTCAAATCCCAATTCCTGAAGTCACTCCAGCAGGAACTATAGTCAAAGGTATTGAAAGCCATTGAGTGAACAAGGAGAACTAACAGGTTTGCATTACCCCTGTCTCTATCCTGATAAAGGTCATTTGGTAAGCGTGCAACTACAGAGCACCTACTTTAGCATATATATTGCTAATGTTTTCCAAGGGCTAAAATTTGGACCATTACTGAAGTTTCCCATTCCAACCCATTCAGCCTTAGGAGAATTGCTTTTTCTACCTTTATAGCTTCAATGGCATATTCAACCTGGAATAATCTTCCCTCTGGAGAAAAAGTGTTCACACCCCTAGAAATGAAAGAAAAAGTTGAAATTCACAGTTTAAACTTTTGCATGCAATTCCTAAGATTACAACCTGAGCTAATAAAATTTGCTTATTTAAGCCCTGTAAGAAAGAGGTAAATGCTACTAACATAATCCTAACTTCCAAGATGTGATGATCATTTTCTTAAGAATAACTCCAAGAACAGTTTGTTGATTCCAAACACTACTCAGGGAGAATGAAATGAGGCTTTTGTTAGAAAACAGGACATCATTTTTGTATTTTGGAAAGTAACACTTATATTAACTCATCCTCCACATATGGCACCTTGGCAACCTTTGGAGATGGAAACTTCAACCCTAAACTCCACATGTATAAACACTGCTGTGAGAAGGTGCACATTTAGTGCTGTGAAGACTCATATTGAAATTGTGGAGGCTGAGCCAGAGAAGTAATGTTTACAATGAGCAGCATACATATTTCTTCTTGTGGAATAACTTGATGAATCTTCATTGTGGGCAAGGAAGACTGCCTCTGGTCTCCAGAAAGGACCACTTTCAAGACTGCATCCTTAGTCCTATAAAATGAACTGTAAATTGTAAATAAAAGGCTAATGCCAAAGGGGCTGCCTGCCATAATCAACAATACCCTCCTATTTCCCATAAACACAAGAACACCTACTGTTCCCCTCTACTACCTTTTCCTGAGAAATTAACTTTGTAAAACTTGCTTCTTTATCTAATTTAACACTATCTTTCAGCCTTTATTTTCAACATTAATTTCAAAGTCTCTGTACACATTTATTCATCTGTTTTTTTTACTACCACTATTTGATGTTGACATATTCAGTATTTAAACAGTACTTAGCTTCAGCTGAGTGGACAGGGTGAATCATTCATAAGCTTTTTTCCATCCAGTCTCGTCAAGTGAAAGCAAAAGCTAAAGACTTATCACTATGACTAAGGAAACAGGCTCAGAGGCCTTGCCTGTATGCCTAGTCCCGATAGTTAAGCTCTATCCGAAATGTGCATGAATGAGCAGTTTAAAACTCTTGTCAGCCTCAAAACATCATGCTGGTTTCATTTGTACTTTTAAACAGCAGGCAACTGAAGCGAGGGGCAAAAGCCTCACAACTCACGATGTTTCTTTCCTCCCCACTAGGTATGCCCACAGAAAACAAGTTGGGCCTTAGGGAACATACACTTTGGAAGCACAAGGCTAACCTATGGTGCAAGTAAAAATAATGTTAAGTTTGTGCCGAAGCCGCTCAAAGGAGTCCTCTTTTTACCATCCCTGTAGAAGAGTTGGCTTTTCTACCCTGCTTTTCTCACCCATTTAAGGGGACTCAAAGCGGCTGACAAACCTTTCTATTCTCCCCACAACAAGCACCCTGTGAGGCAGGTGGGGCTGTGCGAGCTCAGAAGAGAGCTGTGACTAGCCCAAGGTCACCCACCTGGCTTCATGGGGGAGGGCGGAATCGTACCCAGTATTCCCAGATAAGAGTCTGGCTCCCTAACCACTAGACAAACTGGCTCAGAGGAGATTACCTTCTCCACCTGCCTCTGTCTGCATCTTCCTAGTAGGTGGAGGGGGGGGGCAGCAGCAGCAAGAGGGGGAGACGCGACCTGCAAGGCGGAGACCTCGACTACAGGCACACATCTGCTTCAAAAACACATCGACTCTCCTCGCGAATGTGAAGATGCACAACACTGCCATGCGCTCGTCCACGGCTTCCCTGACTGCTCTATGCCAGGCAGGCTGTTCGCCGTTGCTCAGCCATTCCGGCAGGGAGGAGGGAGCCTCTTTGGTCCCCGGGAAGGCGGCTGAGTGGAGGAAGGGGCGCCCGCAAACCCCGCAGGGACCCCATGGGAGGAACTCCCAAACTCGGATAACATTGCGCGCGACTGGAGGCGAGAAAAAGGCGCCTTCACGCCTCTCCGCAGGCAGAAGGAGACCGACAGGCCGCCAACGGTGACTCAGCCCCGGGCTCCGGGGACCAGGCCGCGCTCTCTTCCATCCCGCCCACACTCACCTATCGTACTCGGACCGAGTGAGGAACATGTCGGCGGCGGCAGCTGTTGCAGCACCGGAAAACGAACGGGACGCACGCGGGACGCAGAAACTACAAGCCCGAGTTCGAGCCCCCCACTCTAGGCCGCGGTTGGCTGCGGCCCTGTCAGCGGTAGCACCCGGTTTCAGAATGAACACCGCGCATGCGCAGAGCCACGCGCCGCCCACCGCCTTGTGCCTCCAGCCAATCGGACTCAGAAGCGGGATCTTGTAATGCCGTCGTGCAATTGGTCCTCGGGAGAGCTTTCCTAGCGAGCAGTGATTGGCTAGCGGTTGCCATGCTTTATGCGGGCCGTCCTGCAGGTGCCTGAGGGAAAAAAACTGAAGCAGGAATTCCCTTGTATTTAGAGTGTGGCAGGTTAGGAGCAGCTACATAAGAGCTGCTGCACAGAGGAAAAAGCCAGGCCAGCAGACCTGAGTAATTTCAGAATTCTAAAATACATATTTTCTGGACTACAGCTCCCATGTTCCTTAGCATCCTTTGCTGTATTCATGGGAATTGTAGTCTAGGCTAGAAGGCTAGCCTCACACGACCCAATCCCGGCCGTTCTTCTGGTAACTATAGATTACGAAGCATTTCTTGCTTGTGGGATCTTGGGTATCTGTCCCTGCTGGCCTCAGCGAGGGCCACGGACACCCACACTCCCAGCTAAAACAATAAACGTTCCTCTTTGAGGTTTGTAATTTAAGGATTGTGAGGAGAATTCTGATAATGGAGATCAAATCTTAACAACGTTCAGAAGGAAGTGTGAAGAGACACGTAGAAGACGGTGAAGTCTACGGATTGGAAAGCAAGGGCGGAAATACCAGCATAGAGGGCTGGAGCAAGAGATAAAGCAAAATGGAAGTCTAGAAATATTTGTAGCAATGAAAGTTGTGCTCTAGAGCACAGTTATCACGTTTATGTCAAGCCGATATCAACTTATTTATTTATATCCGAAAGTCCTAGGGCAGGCTACAATAAAAACAGTATAAGAACAATGAAAATTCAAATCATTAAGTGATTGAAAGGGGAAGGACACCAGTTAGGTCTTCAGTCTAAGGAGGAAGATAAGAGGCTTGATCTGCAGTCACACCTCAAAGGGAAATGATTCCATAAACTGAGGCTACAGAGAGCCCTCCTCTATGCCTACTACATCTTTAACTGGTGATACGAGTCTGGAGAGTCGCCCTCCTACAGACAGGTCTGCAAGGAAGCAGGCACTGCACTCCTTTAGTTGTTGCTTTGTAAGTCAATATTAGGGCCCTGGAATGCAATTTCTACAGTTTCTGAAGCTTTTCCAGAAGAAAACCATTGGTGGATGGTATCAGAAATGCTGAAAAATGAAGAAGGTAGCACTGTCTCTGCTCCTTTTCTGAGAAAGGTGATCAGTTAAGGTGTCCAAGGCAGTTTCAGTACAGTTGGACCCCTGTATCAGTGGGGATACGTTCCGGCTCCCTACCGTGGTTACCTGAAATGGTGGATAGTTGTAGACAGGCCTTCCAGTTCTGGGATCATGCAACCTCAGAACCAGAATAGGCGTGTGATGCCACCAGACACCTCCTGCCTGCCTCCTACCCAGAACCAGAAGGCCTGTTTTGGCCTCCATAGAGTGTTGGAATAGGTGCATGATGCCACCAGAGCCTGTCACAAAATGTAAGGGGGTGCGTGGGAAGTAGTTATGTAGTTTTTCTTTAAAACTGCAACTCATTGTCTGAAAACCATCATAAACATTTGCACATATACAGATGTCCAACTAGCTGGTCCCATAGCTCACCTCAAAGGGCTATGAGAATAAAACTACGTGGCCCAGGAAGCGTGCCATCTGCAGACCTCCCATGTTCCAGAACAATGTCCTTGGACCTATTATGCATCCAACTGAAAGTTTACAAGAAATCTGGATTAAGAATGTCCTTTATCCAGATCTGGCTCTGTCCAGTACGGACAGTCAGACCAGTGTGGTGGGGCCACCTTGATCCACATTAACAGGCAGATGAGGAGGCCCAAACTCTGGATTAAGAGTTTTCTTAATCTGGATCATCAAAAAGGGCCTATGTCTGCCTTGAGAACTCTTGAAGAGTGAAACCAGTCTGTATGTCATAGAAGTATCATTATGAACCAAGTGAGTAAAATAATGACTGAATTTTTCTTTAAAAGGGAGAGATGATCAGCTTAAGTATAATTTGGATGATGGTGGTACTTGTTATAAATACATGCCTATAGGCATGCTACAACTTAAGTCTCAGCTTGGTACTTATTCAGTGGGCACAGGATCAGAGCATGAGTACATGCTATTTCATCACTAGCCATTGCTTCATTGGGTCAGCAGCAGTAACAGGCAAACTGTGACACAGTTGGGTTTGGTGAGCTGCCTCTGAAATTCAAGATGGGATGACCACCTATGCTAGCTGTTTGGCACTCTTTGGGCGCTGTTTGGGCACACATGGGCTGGGCACGGGACCGGGAATGCATCTTGGGCATCCTCAAGACATTCCCGGCAGTGTGGGACAGGTACAGGTTGGGGCATCCCCATGAGAACCATGCCGAACCCTGGTACGGGGGAGCTGCACCACCGCTCCACCACCTCTCTCCTCATTGGAAGCCGGATTTGATGTCAGCCCACGTCTGTGCTGCATCCCTCCCTCGCTTAGCAGCACTGACAACCAGGACTGGGGTGGGAGGCATGGAAACAAGTTAAAATAAAGCTTCATTCATAATAATATTTTTTTAAAAAAATTAAAACACCAAAAGCCACTACGAGGTTTAGTGGCAATAGGCGCTTGAGCAGTGTTGCGCACCTCTGCTCCCCCAGGGACTGCGAGAACGCATGTCCACTTTAAAAGGCAGAAAATCAAGCCTTTATTTATGATCGCCTTGCCGATTGGGGAAACGGGGGTTGCAAACGGAACAGAAATCAAGCCATTATGCAGCCTGCCTTGGCATTCTTGAAACGGGGTTGGAATTGCCTCTGTGGAAATGGCAGAAAATTAAAAAGCCAAGCTGTTCTCCAGCCTGCCTTTGCGATCGGCATTTTAAAAAGTCAGTGGCCACTATCTTCAATGGACAGGGCAGGGACAGCAAGCACACCCCACCTCCCCGTTAGCCCACAATTGTCCCAATGTGCACTCCTGGCTTGCTGAGCAATGCGTGCCGGTCCCCCAAACCATGTCGAGACTTTTTTTTTCAGGTATCAAATTTGGCACCCTTCTGGCACAGCTTGGGGGGATTTGGTACGCTTTTTGCGGACCAAATCCAAAACACAAGGAGACGAACCTTGCTGATCCCGCGTTCAAAACCGTACCAAAGTTGCATGGGGACATGAGTCACTTCCTCTATAGTCATCTTGGGGTAGCCAGGCAGGACTTGAATAAGACCACCTGCTCCACCATGCGAATTTCAAGTGTAAGCAATGGGAATCACCTTGTCACTAACCATAAAGAACACCCTTTCACCACAGACACTGTCTTTTGGGCGTGACAAGAACTGTTTACCAACTATTGCCCATTTTGATCAGATGTGGTAACAAGTTGTTCCAAACTGAATCACCTCTGGGTCCTTACCTTTCATTGAGTCATGTAAGTACTACAAAAACACACTGCTTATCACTACAGGAATTAGTCAGCTACTCTTATCTGCCTAGCAAACCCCCAAGAAAGCCTCTTTGGGACCATCAAGTGGCAGGGACCAGAGAAATGCAAGAATCTACTCATTTGCATTTGCTGTGAACCCAGTGCTGCTGTATTGGGATGAAAAAGTGGTGTTCTTGATGAAATATGCTGTCCTATCCACTGGTTTACATTCCATTCTTCTCTTGTCAGCTGTCCTGACTTCATCGTCCAAGAGGACCCTCTTGTTAGGCAGCTGGTCACAAATGACAGCTGGACTCTTCACCCCTTGGTGACCGATGTGGAACAAAACATGCTTCTAAAGAATTCCTCAGTTGCTCTACCTCCCCAGTCCTCAGCTGACCTACCAAGGCAATTGCTTTCCTAGTGTTTAGCATGGAAAATTGCAGCTTGCCTCTAATTTCTCCAGGATGTCATTAATCGGCAGACTCCTGCTCCAGCAGGCTTTGGAGCAAGAGTACTGTGGAGTTCCATTTTGTGGAAATAGCTTGGAAGATCAGATGTTCCAGAAGATGATGGTAGAATTTTCTTTCCTTGAGCAGGGCCAAACTTCCCTTCCTTGACACTGTGTTCAAAGTAGCCTGTTTCTTATGACGTCCATCTATAAGGGCAGCTGTGGCACCTTCAGTAGGGATGTCTGTCCTGGTCCCAGTCATTGAAGGGTCAAGCATCTCTGTCACAACTAGGTTTAGTGTGCACCATGCAATGGAAAAATAAACAGAAGTTATTCAGCTACCCTAACTATGGTCCTTTCTCCATTAGGCCTTATTATGTATTATGTCCCAGAATAGGAACCTGCTGTTCATATGCTAGTGTAGACTATGGCAAGACCCTGCCCGGAATAGTTTGCACTTGCAGGTGGATAACAGGCCCCTGTTCCAGGACAGAAAGGGAGTATATTTCTGATTTTCTCTGAGGGTGCTGTACAACCACTGCTTCCCCATGTTCAGACACTGTTCTTGTTTTTAGTGTTTTCATTTTATATCTTGTTTTTGCTGACATAGCCTGCCCAGAGCCCTTAGGGTATATAGGGCAGAATAAAGATACAAACAAAGAAATCATAAAATCCATCCGCTTCAATATCTGTGGCCAAAGGGAAACACTTGTGGTGTGGTTGCTATCCATTACTTCCACATGCAGGATCACCCAGGCTGTGTCTTCACGGCAACCTTATCTCGGATTCAAAATGTTTTCAGTCCTCGGAGTCCGCACGGCAGTTTGGCTTAACACGCTTTCCCCATGTTAAACCACCCCAAAGCGTGGTGAATCTCAATCCTGATTTCAACAGGTCTCACTACGGATCATGTACTTGAAACATTTTACATTTTTACTGTGTGGACAGTACTGTTTTAAGGGATGAGAATCCATGTTTAGGGTTTTCCTCTCCCAATAGCTTGCTTCCAAAGACAGTGATTTCAGTTTAAAAATCCACTTAACAGCAATCGCTACACTGTAGTGATGGAACCACTTCACACCTTGATGGTTGGAATAACAATGTTGCAATTTTGCACAATTCTAAGAGTTCTCATCTTTAGAAAGTGAAAGGGAGGAAAGAAGCTGAGGTTCTGTGTGAATGTTTAAAGCAAAGGGGCTTTACTTGCTGCTGCTGCTGAGCAATGGGGAGAGGAGGGGAAAGAATTGCTGGCTGCCCGCTGCCATTTTTCCTCCATCCTCCAGCCACCCAGTTAGGCTCGGTGAAGGGGTCCCTTATGGGTGGCGCATCCATGCCAGGAGGAAGAGGGCGGGGCAGCCCCAAAAAGCGGCTTTTAAAAAGTAGGCACTTGAGTGCCCCCTTGAGTCACGTACTCCACGTAGGATCCTCAGAATCCGGATCCAACGCGATTAAGCTGAAAGTAATGGGAACAGGCAAATTCGCGTTTGCATCCCGTTCTATTATTTTGGTTTAAGGAAACTGGATTAAGCTTTTAATGGGGATGCGCCCCCAGTGTTGCACAAAGAGCAGGAAATAAGTGTGTAGCTGGGCTTCTTCTGGACCAGTATCAGCAGTCATGCTTCTGATCACAGATACTTGAGCCAAGCAGCCTGGAGCAAAAAAAATGAAGTTTTCTTTTACTTATTTGCTTATTTATTTATATACGGATTCTCATGAAAATATAATCCCAAAGTGTTATACAAAGAATTAAAAATAGTTAAAATCATAATAGTTATACAAAAATATAATCAAAATCAAGAATGGGGGACCCAAATAGAATTCAGGGTGCAGATGACTAATTAAAAATCACAAGCAGATACTACTACATTAATTGACTGTAATAGTACTTTTAGTTACTTTGGTCTCCTTTATTTCTCTGTAATTACTGGAACTTTAAAATAAAAAAGATGAAATATGGGTAATGTATGTTTTCAAGACATATATACTTTTTCAAATCCTTCATTTGTACGTATTTGTATTTAAGCATCTGTGTGAGCAATTGAGGCTTTATTTTGTTTTAATACATACAGTTATTGTTTTAATAATGTTTGATTAGAGACCTTCGGATATAGGGTGGGATAAAAATTTATAAATAAATAAATATATACTACTATTACTATTCAGAACTGATATATACCCAAACACTGGAACATTACTGAAGTTGCTATTTTGTATCAAGATAGGGATACTGTAGGGCAGGCGTGTCAAAGATACGGCCCGCAGCCGCTGCCCGCAGCCACAGCTGCCACCCGCAGCCACCCGCCGCCGCCGCTGTCCTCCTTGGGTGCAAAGGAGGCGAGGCGAGGTGAGGCGAGCGAGCGCGCAGCGGGACCCTCCACTGCCCGAGTGCGCGGGCGCCACCATGGACAGCCAGCCCCTCCTCTGTGCCCTAGCCACGCCCTGGCCATGCCCCCAGCCCCTCCTCTGTGCCCTAGCCACACCCCCGGTCACGCCCCTGGCCACGCCCCCTGGCCACGCCCCCTGGTCCTGACAGTACTTTTTTTTTTAATCTGGCCCTCTGCAAAATTGAGTTTGACACCTCTGCTGTAGGGCAATGGTTCTCAACCTGTGGATCACGACCTCTTTTGGGGTCAATCTACTTTTTCACAGGGGTCGTCTAAGACCATCGGAAAACACATAGCAACCAAGACACCGCTCCCCTATCTGTCTCCAGGTGGGTCCACCCACATAGGAGTACCTGGCATGATGACATCATCACGCCAACCCCATCACATACACCCCATACAAATACAGTAGAGAGCAGCTACTGTGTAGAAAGCAGCGGTACTGGAGATAAAATGATACTTTTATATTCAGCTGTGGTTGACATGAATGCTATGCTTTAGTTATGTTCAATTTGTAACGATGAAAATACATCCTACATATCAGATATTTACATTACGATTCATAACAATAGCAAAATTACAGTTATGAAGTAGCAACGAAAATAATTTTATGGTTGGAGGTTAGGGTTAGGGTTAGGTGGGGGTCACCACAATATGAGGAACTGTATTAAAGGGTTGCAGCATTAGGAAGGTTGAGAACCATTGCTGTACGGCTTCTCTTGGACCCACTGTGTACTGAAAATGGCCTTAGATTTTTACAGCAGTGCTGTGGTGCTCATTAAGAACTTGCTCAAAAAGGAAAGAAGAAGTTGAGAGGTATGAACTATAGGGACTTTCAGGACTGCCTTTTCTGTGGTGGCCCCTAGACTCTGAGACAGCCTCCCTCTTGAGGTTTTCCAGGTACCTACACTGTATAGTTTTTCAGCACCTGGTGAAAATATATCTTTTCACCCAGGCTTTTGCTGTTTAATTAGCTGTCCTTTTAGGGTGGGAAGGAAGGGGGGGTTAATATTTTTAATTATGTTTTAATATTTTACATGTTTTACTTTTATTGTAACCCACCCTGGGGCCATGGGGTGAAGGGTGTGATATAATTTTTTAAAATAAATAAATGTAAGTGCAAAGTTTGAAAGTCAAACAATTCAGTAGATCAGTTTTGTAATGTCAAGATGTCGCTTCTTGCAGCACTAATGTACCTGTATTTCCCATCTATGATAGTGCACCCTTGATAGTGCAGGTGATCTTTTAAAATAATTGTGTATAATAATTTACCCTCTTGTGGTTAGCATTAATATCCCATGTTTTTCCAGTTTGTGAACATTATCCCATTTCTTTTAACAAAAGGAAATCTTGATATTTAAATCAAAACAATCTTTAAAAATGAAAATTGTATTCCTCTGCATACACATCCAAGAGTTTAATGGAATAGAACCTATATGTTAAACACTAAAGAAGATGGTCTGCTGAAAAAATCAGATAGTATGCCTGGTTTTAAATAGGCACACGTAACCATGTGTATGCACAGAGAACACAAATTAAAAATAAGGATGGATATATAATTAAGCAATTAATAATGGCCACTCAGGTGGTCATTGTATATGGGTCTTTCTCCATTTTCCCAACTGGTATGGTACAATAATACTATGCTAATCTTCATTCATTCATAGATTCATTCATTCATAGAGCTATACTAGTTGAGTAAGATAGTGGCATGGCAGCAACCATCTGTCTTTTGAGTGCTGGATAAGCCTCATAATGGACCAGCAGCACTCAAAGTGCAAATGGGCAGGGCAGAGCAGCAATATCTGACACATACCTTGATGTTGCCATGGCTATATGGATGCTGTGTGCAGTTGCACTGCCACACTCACTCACTGCAGAACCCCTGGATGCAGAGGATGCAGACGCAGCAACCAGAGGGATTTTCGCACTGCAACGCGTTCCAAACGGAACGCGTGCAG
>MTQE01001134.1:61216672-61238785 GCA_014337955.1 Aspidoscelis marmoratus | reverse complement strand
CATTAATGGGTACTTAATGAGTACTTCTAGCGACAGTGGAAAAACACCCTTGGTTACAGACTTAGATGAATCTCTGCCCAGATTAAAATATGATAGAAGTTATTTGTATATGTATATGTAGAAATTTCATTGATTAGTCCTTTTAGTAGCCTAAAAATGTAGATGAGGTGGGCATGAACACCATATTCTAAAATGTGGCAAAGTGAGTTTTGAGCTCTTTGGATAACATATAGATACTGAAGGAAGGTAAGCTATGAAATAGATTCCATTATCCCAGGCCATGTTAGATTCCTCTTCCACTTATTATGAATGCGTGACCAGTGCAGACCACCTGTTGTTGATGATGGTATTGTGTGAATGGTGCCTTGCTCTAAAGCATCTTTTCCTTCCAAGTGATAAGCTTTGTTTGAAGCAGGGGATCTTATCAAATTTTATGGACTTGGTAAACCAAGGTTGCATCCATACCCAAGAAAAAGGGGGGCTCAGAAGCAGCATAGAGGTGATAGCATCAACACTATAGTGTCTCTAATCCACATTAAAGGGCAGAAAATGACTTTGGAATGTGGAGTGTAAAGATGGGATGGGAACACTAGCATCTGCTTGAGATCCACTTTTGTGCTGCTTTTTAAAGTGGGTGCAGAGTATCCAGCAGGGATAGAAGCTTTATTTCTGAATGTCTTACCTTCTAATCTAGTTCCTGCTCTGTTTCACAATTTCCCAATACATCTGCCCCTAAAGTTGCAGAGTTCACATCTATGTCAGTCTAGGTCAGGTCAGAAGTTGGATTGTTGCTTTTCACTGTTTGAAGCTCTGTTAGGGATGGCTGCAGTCTGGTGCTGGTTCCCTTCCTTCCCAAGATAACGAATACTTTGATGCAAGCTGTGGTGCTATCATTAGCTCCTAAATAAATGTAGACAGGATCATATAGTACATGAGTGAGGAGTCACCTAACAGGACTGCGGGATGAACAGCTTGTAGGGGTGGGTTTTTGGCATTATGCTCTGTTCCATTTCTGCTTAACAGTGCAGGATGGGATGATAGCAGCTGCAAAGAGTTACAAGACCAGAGATTGGCCTGTCAGGGAACAGGAAAAAGTGAGACACGTGTGGACACCTAGATCACTATTGTACTGAATACCTGATCTCTGATGAACTTGCCTTGACCTCTTGCTGTAATCCCTGTTTTCTTATATTCCTAAGTATTGGAACTAGCTGCAGCTACAGTGTAACCTCTGCTGAATTTGTATATATAGTTTATGTAGCTTTGCCTTTTCTCCATGCCAGTTTTCATACAGTCCAGTTTCAAACTACTTTATTTTTTGTACTGCAAGCAATTACTTGTGCTAAAGCTGTAGTCCTTGCCTATGAACTCCACCTTTCACATGTCGTTCATTTATTGACAGAAAATTTACATCCAGAATTCCTAATAGCTGAAAGTTAGGAGTTCTGTTGTCTTACCTAGTAATACTGAAGTGTCCCTATTTATTTATTTCGAAATATATCTCACCACTTACTTATAGCTCTCAGTCTGAGTCACAATAGTCAATAAAATGATCTAATATAAAACATTAATAAAGGGAATAAAGCAATATAAAGCATAATTAAAATAAAACTCTGCTTCCCTGGCAGCAGAGCATTAGAAGGGAGCTAACTATTAAGAGCCCAGGTGAAGAGGTATATTCAATCAGACTTTGGAAAGTCATATAATGTTGGCAACTTGGCAGTTGGGAGGCATAATAGAAAAGGCCCTCTTACATCCCACTATCTCTTCAACCTCTGAAGTCACCTTAATACTAGACATGTCTGTATGGGAGAAGGAACTCTTTTAGATATTCATCACTTAATCCATTTAGGACTTTATATATAAGAGTTAACACCTTGAATCAAGCAAACAGGCATCCAGTGCAGATCTTTTAAGACCAGCATAATATCTATTCCACTGAAGACACTTGTCAGCAGACTTTGAATTACTGTGTTCTGCACTAATACTAATTCAGCTTCCAGAATGTCTTCAAAGGCAGCCCCATGTGGAATGAATTTCATTAGTCTAGTGTGTTGGTTAGCAGAATGTGGATCACCATGGTCAAATTGTCTCTGTCCTGGAAAGTCTAAAGTTGGTGAACCAATAAGAAATGGAGCCTTGATAGGAAGCACAAATCATGCCAACTGGAAACTCCCTCGGAGCCTTCAGGAATCCTTCAGACTGGACTATTTCAGTGAATTCTTCACTCCTGAAGTAAGAAACCATTAGCCCAAGGTTCATCCTTCTGTGACTCACTACAGATCTACATATGAATACCCTGCTTTCCATAGCTAAGATCAGGTTGAGAGTATCAGGTTGAGAGTATGTCTTGTAATATGGATTGAATCCACAACCTACTGAAAGCTCCGTGATTGGCATGGAGGCCAGTAAGTCCTAAGCTGACCAAGTTAGAGCATATGCAGTGTGGAAACTAATGTGGTTCTCAATAGGACCGGTGTTACATTGATCCACTAAAACTGGCACTAATGGGTTTTAAGGGGCTGATCTCTTCTCACACTAATAATGAACCATCTGTTCCCAGGCCTGCACTGCCATTGTATTGATATGTAAATAGTACATACTCAGGTTGAGACAAATGGGGGGAAAACTGGTCTCTGTTAGTGTATGCATAGCTCTTGGATGGTGTAATGTGTTAAAGTGGAATAATCTTATTTAATAGAGAATAAATTCCAGACTTCTGTTTATGCCACGGAGGGACTTGTTCTTGATTGTATGTGACTCTGAATTACTCAATCACTGTTTCCCAAGAAGAAAACCTGTTCAGATGGATGAAGTAAATGTTGTTTGAACTGGGGATGATGGTGAGCTTTAGCCAAGCAAAAACTTTGTAATGTATTTTGTTAATTCACTTTTTCAGTTGCTGTAGTAGAGAACTAAAGGACTACATGAACTCCTGAGGCACTGGCATTCAGCAAGTAGATTCTTGGGTACTCTGAGGAATTTTCTGGCTGATATAGTTTCTGCTTCTATTTTGTTATGGTATGGAGAAATGGAGAAAGGCTATTCTCTTGATTAGTTTTTAGCATTCTCTCTAGTTCTGTGGAACCTGGTATGCTCCTTGGCTCCTTATTTATTTATTTATTTATTTGTATTTCTATTCTGCCCTATACTCGAAGGTCTCAGGGTGGGTTACACTATTATATTAATCTTAGACAGGTCCCTGCCCTCAGGCTTACTATCTAAAGAGACAAGAAACAAAAGGAAAATGGCATGGGAGGGAACAGCAAAAAGCAAGCACTTGAGGTCTTCAGTTCCAATTCTTCTGCTCAAATTTTTTATTGCTGGAATTTTCCTGTTTTCTTTACTTTGAATTTTCTCTTCATTGATGACAAACCGGATGATGGTAGAGATGGTCAGCCAGAATCTACTCAGCCCCGCCCTGCTCGCCCTCAGGACCAGCTGATTTCTCAACTGGTGGATCGGCTGCCGTAGTCTCTTTGACATCTTCTGATGGGAGCAGTTGGAAGAGGGAGGAGGCACTTTCGTGAGCAAGGTGGCAGACCTCCTCAAACTGCTTCCTCTCAACTGCTCCTCTTAGGCAAGATGGTTCGCAGCCTTGTGATGGCAGTTAGAGTAGGGAGGGCCACTGCCGGGAGCAAGATGACAGAGCGGCCCAGCCTACTGCCTCTTCTCCACTCCTCTCAGGCAAGATGGTTTGCAGCCTTATGGATCTGTGACCAATGTGAAGCTCTGTCTGATGAAAGAAACAGGAAAACTTACCTTTCCCAGCCACCAGAGAGAGCATTTGCACCTCTTCTTGTGCTGGGGGTCAGCTGACATACTGCACAAGTACTGACATACTTGTGCTGGGCTGGCATTCGGCCTCAAGATGGCGGCATCTGAACATGTGTCCAGACCAGGTGATTGTCCAGGTGCATGGGGGGTTGTTTTGGCATGCACTAGCATTCAAAAATGTGAATGCTAGTGCATGCCAGTGGGGATGCACTATTCCTGTCCTGTGGATGGGAATGGTCCAGATGCAGAAAGGCCCCAGGACTCCATCAATTTTCCATCTCTGTGACTGTGTTATTCACCAATATTCATTCAGTGGCTTAGAATTTAAGGCACCATATTTTTATGTCTCTGTTTTCATCTGCAGGATTCATACCAGAGAGTAGTACAGGGACACTCTTCTGTGGCCCTCTAGGGCTATTTGTGTGTGTGGTGTTCCACATACCACCTTGTTTCCCAAGCCCCTTTGTCATCATCATGAAACTGCTCAAAGAGATCAGTGCTGTCAACATCCTAATGTTAGATAACTCTGTCTCTGAATTTAGAGGATGCTGTCCAAGTGCTGGACCATTAAACTAAACCTGAATTTTGACTAGCTCAAGTTTTTCCTGGTGAGTGGTGCCTGGGTTGGATAGGTGTAGCTGGAGGTGAAGCTTCACTCACCTGAAAGAGTTAATTCATAGCTTGAAGTACTTTTGGAGTAATTTATGTCACTTGAAGCTCAAGCAGTTGAAGGAGTGCTTATGAATAACTCTCCTGATCTGTGAACTGCTGGCTTTTCAAATTGTAGTGTACGTGCTCTTGTAATGTCTTACTGAGGCTATCGCAAAGTGTTCTGCTACACTAAGGGCCTGTTCATACTTAACCTGATAGTTGTGAGCTGTGGGGAAGTACATTCTTCACAGCTTCTTCCGGAGCAGCTGGTGAGCTCCCAGTCACTCCTAGATGCAGCGTTTGCACTGTCTGGGTGTGAATGCTGTGAGGGGGTGGGGTGGTGCAGTTTCTGCTGCACAATTGCACACTGTATTGCAATTGCCATGCCAACATCCCAGCGTGTGCTGGATGTTGCTGCAGCTGTTGCCATGGCAATCTGACCAGGCCAGTCCTGGCCATCCACACCTCAAACATTGGTGATGAGATTTGGGACTTTCCCAGTGTAGATGCATCCCACTTGTCAGATCTTAGTCTCAGTGGGATTGTATTATTATATCATGCCATTAAATCATTGCAAATAGATCCTTAAGGCTGTTCCAAAGCTAGAAAGGTTATTAACCGGTATCAGAAAATTGTATTATATTAACAACTGGCATTAGAGATTTGCGCTTGTTACATTTTTTCCTTCCAGACTAGTTCTAACTTAAGATTCTAATTTTGGGGCCTGTTCACACTTGGATGTATTCTGGAATATATCTCAGGATAGGGGTCTGTTGTCCACAGGTGAATGCAGACTCTGGAAGGCCTCACTTGGGGTCTGCTGAAACCTGCATTAGCATACAGAGATCAAGCCCCTATTCCAGGATATATTCCAGAATAAAGCCAAGTGTGAATAGGCCCTCGGTCAATAAAGGTACAAGATTTGGACTCAAGAAGCAGAAGGCTTCTTTTTTCCCCGTACCTGCCAACCCTTGACTTAAAGTCTTACTCATAATTCCATTTACATTTGCAATTAATAGTGTTAGTATGCCGAGTGGGGCCTTCTTAGTTGTGGCATCTCTGGTATGGAGTGTATTTAGGTATTGGCTTGAGTCCTGTGAAAACTTTGGATTTTGGTTTTGTTATTTTGTGCTGGAGGGTTTGCTGTGTATTTTGAGTAGGTTATTTTCCATACTGAATATCGTCAGGATGTTTTCTATACAGAGAAGGAAGTTTTAGCTTGACTTTTTCCTTTAACAGTGAAGAGATTATGTGTGCTGCTGATATTACTCCTGGATAAAGAGCTTAACATGAGTGCAAAGCATGAAGCTGATATTATTACATGCAAACTTATTTCATTAGTGCAGTACTGAGCTTTTATGACTCCAAAGATAAATTGTGGGTTTTCTGAGGCTTTGGATAGTTCATAGCATTTGGTGAAGCTAGGTTTGTTGTGATGCATGACTTCCCAGTACCATGATTTGATTTGTAACCAGAATTCTGTTGATTCTAAACTTTTTATTTTCTTCCTCCAGTTGTTTGCCATTTTTGCCTTTGGAGCCTGTGGTTCCTTCAGTGCAGAAACAGGGGCAACTGTAAAATGCAATGCAGAACCTAAAGAAACAACTGCTATCACAGTGCAGTTTGGATATCCTTTCAGGTAAGGGGGGTTCTCACTGCATGCTATTCAGGAGATCCTTTCCTTATTAATATCTCTTCATGGTTGTGATTCTAACTCCTGTTTTGACTTGTCTTGAACAAGGTTGCCTTGATAATGACACTTAAGTTGCAAGATTCTTGCACGATGGTCTGCAGTAGTTGTGCTAGATGATCTCCTAGCTTAATTTTGTGGTTCCATGTGCACATTCTGCCTGGTTATTTTTTTAACAAGTACTTTACTGAAGGTGTTGGTCTTATTTATCCCAAGTAGACTCTGACCTGGATGAGATGCAAAAAGACTCTTAAAGCATGTTGAAGAACTTGTGCATGCACAATAGGACTGTTTGTTTTTATTTGGACAGCAGATTCTTGTTGAAATGCCTCAAACTATTGGGAGTCCTTTTTGCTTCAAAAGCAATTTGCCATGCAGTGTGGGAGGCTGTTGATCAAGCTGTGGAAGCCTAACGTTGCCCTTGGTTGCACACATCTAATCCAATGCCTTTCAGGTCTTTCTAGCACAAAGAGTTTTAGAGAATATTATGACACTGAAATACAGATTAGCTAAGAAGCAAACCAGTATATGTATACCTTATTACACTTTATAACTAATACCTTATTCAGAAACTCCCAAACAATGGCCACTATTTCCCTAGATGGTGAAGAACCAGTCGATGGTTCTGTCATATAATCTTGCAGAGTATACAGGTGAAGAGTGTAGTTTATTCTAAGTTCAAAAGAGGATCTGCTGCTGATGTTGTTTTGACTTGAGTTGTAAGAATTTTTTGGGAGGAGTCCATCTGATTCTGCACTGGCTGATATACAGGACCAGCAACCGTACTAGGAGCCTCTGTTCTGCACACTGGTGCACTCTAAGGAAGGCCCCGGGCCCTGCTCCTCCCATGTGAATGTACAGGCTGGGATGAGGTAACTTGAGCACTGAGGACTCTGCTGAGGCTTGCAGCAGGGGACACACAATGTTTGACTTCCAGCACCATTTCTGGCCCATCACTGCAAATACCAGCATGGTCTGTTACAAGAAATGCTCTGGCACTCTGCATGCTCTCAGAGACAAAGATATTTAGAACTATAAGTTTGGCCTCAGACATGTCACTGGCAGCCAGTCTTCTCGTAGGGAGAATAAGCAAGGGCAATATTGATAGAATTGCTTTTATATGGCAACTTTCACTTACAGAAACAAAGCTAAGCCTGGGCAAATTAGTGTCAAAAGTAGGCAACTTGAATACCAAATGGTACAGTGAAACTTTAGTGAGGACATTAATGGCAAGCCAAGCTCAAAATGAGAATGGAGAGCTGGCATTTACTTAGGGAGACTTGGAAAGAACCAACCAATCAGAAGGTGTTGTAAAGGAGAGCTGTGGAGCTCCTTTCCATAGTTAAATTTAAAAACCTTCTTAAAACACATGGGGAGTAGTGGAAGGAGTGCTAATCACCTTCCCCTTTCCTCGTCAATCAGCTTTTCCATAATTTTGCCCTTTCAGATCTCACTCCTGATGAATTAGGAATTAGGGCACCTGACTGAGCTACCACTTTTTTCTTTTAATCAATGAACAGCTCACTTTATTTTGAGATAGAGAAGAAGTAGGAAAAGGAAAGGAGGAAGCTGTACTGTCTTTCAGAAATCTTTGATTGGGGTAATACTAGAACCCGGGGGTACTCTATGAAGCTGATGTGTAGGAGAGTCAGATCAGACAAAGGGAAGTATTTCTTCACCCAGAGGGTCATCAGTCTATGGAATCTGTAGTTAGGAGAGGTGGGAGCAATCAGCCTATATGGCTTTAAGGAAGGGTTAGACAAATTCACGGAGGACAGGTGTATCAATGGCTGCTAGAAGGGATGCCTAAGTACATCCTCCAGGCTGGGGAGACAGGCATTTGTAGGGATTCAAGAGCAGGTGAAGGCTTTGCCTATGGCTTCTGCTTGAGATGGCCAGAAGCAATTGGTGGGCCACTGTGTGAGACAGGAAGCTGTCTAGATGGGCTGTGGCCTGGTCCATCAGGGCTCCTCTTGTGTTCTTATGAGGACAGGGGTGTCTTAGAGAGTAGAACACATGGAGAGGACTCACTCAGATAAATTATAGTGAACAGGTACTCCAGCAAGAGGTATGTAGGTCAAAAGATTTTTTTTGTGCATCTTGTAGATCTTGTGCATCTTAGCATTCTGTTAGAAATTTGGGATAATGTATCAGCTACACCTTGGACATAGCTATGGCGAATAAGGAAAAGCACTTATTTAGTCTGTATTTTTCATACTTAATATTACAGTATGTACCTTCACTCTGTAGTGCAAATGCTTACTTATGCAAGTGAAATTTTCCTGCTCTAATAGGATTATGTTATTCTTGTAGCACAATCACTAAGGCTAGTTTTACAGTTTCTAGGAGAGGCTGGAGGCAAGCATCTTATCTGAGTAGATTGAAAAAGAAGTGGGGGGTGCTGATGGCCAACCATTCCGCACTGGCCAGTATACCAGTCCAGTATGAGGCCTAGACCCTTTTGAGGCCTCTTGTTCCACACTCTGGAATGGAACAGAAGGAGCCTCACGTCCTACCAGGTCACTCCATCTGCCTTTGGCACAGTGTAGCCTGGTTTAGGCAGTCATTCGCCTCTTTTAACAGGCCTACCAGTGGTCCAGGGGGCTTTGGAAGAGAACAGGGGGGCATGCAGGAGGTACACTCTGTTCTGGTTTAGAAGGGGGAACCATTTAGGTGACACACTAAATTGTACTGAGTGGGGGTCTCTGGACCTCCAAGGCCAGAAACGTCATTCCTGGCCATTGGAGCCCTCACAGCAGGCTGTGAAGCATGAACTTTAGAGCAATGGGGGCCTAGAGCAACAGGATGTCCTAGTGTGGAAGGCCCTGTTCCAGGACAGCTACACCAGGGACCCACTTCAGTTGGAGCTGTTCATCTGGAGCAGTACAGCCACTGCAAGTGTGGAAACAGGCATAGACTATTGCCTGAGCCACAAAATGTTTACACTAAACAACAAGTGTGATGCCTTGGCCTCAGTCCCATGGCTTTCCATAGTCACTCTGTCCTTCCAGCATTGTCCTTGTGTTCTAGTCAGACACGTGTGCTGCCTGTATTCTGGGTGTTTGGCTCACTACCATAACATGACGGTAAGCTTGCCATGATTGGAGCTTCTACTTGCAATAGCATTCTGGGGGTCATGACAGGGTGCACAATATCTGCCTGTCAGTTCTGTTGACCCCATGGCAGTTCCTGCCCTCCTGCCCTAGATCCCAGTTTTTCCAGGAGCCATATGAATGCAGCCTGAGAGTGAATCCCCTGAGGCTGAAGGGCAGGGTAAAATACTATAAAGGTATAGGGCTTAAAATAGTAAGACCATCAGTGGAGAACTTACTAAATGTCAGTGGGTCAATTTATCAGTCATACAAGTAGTCTTTGCAGTAACCACTGCAGACCAAAGTCTGACAAAAAGTGACCCACCTGGCTGAGCCAAAATTACTCCTCCACTGCTTGACATTTTTACTCCTCTTCTTCATCTACTTATAGATCAAAACTGCTGTGCCAAATTCTACCTGTCAGGCAGTAATGTACTTATGAATTCTGGGTATGGTGTGACTTGCTTTGGGAGAGGGGGTTGCCCTTTATTGAAAACTGAAAACTCACAGCTGACCTAACGCATCTGTCATCTGCTAAGAGACATTTAAACAGCTTGTATACATTAGACGTTTCTTCTTCCTGTGCTCTCTTACCTACTTCTACTCCTCATGGTTTTTGTTCAGATCATTGTACAGCTTTGCAGTCAGTGGATTACAGACAAACATTTGCAGATTTCAGCACTTACGGTACCTCTCTGCAAAAAGTAAAGGCTAGGTGGGATTTTGAGTAGTACAGTCAGTATTAACAGGTGCTTTTATCAGGCCACATCAAGGGTTTTCCTTTACTGGAAAGGAAAATTGAACAATAGCAAAGAACTGGTATGTTAAGACTTTCTGGATGAATGAGAACTAACATGAAAGTTAAATAAATCCTGTGCTCAGTCTATGTGAACATGGCTGTATCTCTATGCATCTTTGCCTCCCTGCCAACATCTGATGTCTATAAATAGAGGGATGTCTGTGAAGTCTATTGAAATGCCTTTGATGAGTACAGAGTTGCAAGGGGTGATTGTGGCAAACATGTAACAAACCAACTAGTGACTATTTTCTTGAGATTGTGAACTCTTTTGTCTAAGTTGAGGGGCTCTCTTTGGCCTTATTCTCCCAACTTCTCTCATTAGTTGACTTCTGGAGTAGGCAAGGCTATTGACAGAAAATGTGGTCTAGAAGACACTGAATCCTGTAACTTTTTGGTTGTGTGGGATACAACCTGCTGATCTTGTCATTCCTCCATTTTGGGAAAACCTTTTCAGTTTGCTTTTATGGTTAAATTACCGAGAACCTTATGCAACAAATTAATAAAAAAGACAAAATCAGAAACATATCTTTTTGTGTTAAAAGCAGTTATTCCATACAAAGTTTTCTGTGGCAACTTTATTATCTTTATTTTCCTGATGAATCCTCAGCTGCTTTGTGGATCAGGTTGATGAAAGTGGCTTGATGCGGCAAGAGAATTTCCTCTTTGCGGTCTCAAGAAATGCAATTTTATGTTGGAAGCACAAGCTGTGGAATGTCTGACTGCAAATTACAGCCTAATTCAGATGACATAGGTGGGAAGAAGCTGAAGGCTATTTAAAACACCACTGATGTTACACAGTCTGATAGCAGCTAGGTGGAGAACTTTGCTAGCTCCTCTTAGTGGCTAAAAATGAGGCTCATATATTTAATATATTCCTCCAGATTCTGTTTTCTGTTTTCAGTCCTTTTGCAGAAGAATATGCAGAGTTGGGTTATATAAAAGCCCTACCTCAATTTTACTTGATAAAATAAAAATCTGTTACTTATTGTAGCATATTAATAAATGTTTTAGGAAGTTGCCAGTGAAATTGAAAAATATAATTTTAATAAGGAGTATCTGCCTAGTATTGGTAAATCATCAAGGAGTTGTTGTTTGACGTGATGCTGTCAGTTTTGATTGGATGTTGGGTTTTATTATTTTTTAAAACAATCTTAGAAATGGAAGTTCTGAGGCAAAGCCTTTCTGTGCTCTAGAGTTGTGCTAAAATCAGGGAGAGACTCTTAAGTGTTTTAAGAAACAGATTTATGTAGGTGAGGAAGAAATATTTGTTAACTGTATCTTTTACATGTACGTATGTATATATCTTTTAAGACATCATTTGTGCCAGTGTGCCAACTGCCAGCTAGAGAGACCTTAGTGTTGCTCTGAAATTAGATATTGCCAGGAATAAACAGGTACTTGGTTGTAAAGGCTGACATGAGGCTTGGCTGGTTGTGAATCTGAGCTTGAGGTTTTAGTGAGCTGGGGCAGTTTGAAAAAAAAGTGTTTGCTGCCTGGTGCATGGATACAACTTGTGCATGCTTGCCAAGAAAACTCTTTGTCCTTGCAATTTCCAAAAGTTAAAGCTTGAGTAAGTGGTACCTTTGCTTTTGCGCCTTTTATGTTTCGCTTTGATTAAAAGAGCCATTTCATTGTCTTGTTGTGAAATCAGTTGTGCTCTAGCATCAGAGAATGTGCTGTGAGTGAAGCCCATGTTCCATGCGTTACTCAGACCACCTTAAACTTGCTTGAGAATACTGGTGTATCTTCAGCTTCATCTTAATATCGCAAAGGTAGCTTATGGGTTAGATTTCCTGCACTGCATAATTAAACTATACTAAACACACTGCTTTTTCTCTCTCCCCTTATTTATCTTGGCCAGGTTGTATAAAGTTCCATTTGAAATGCCAGACTGTGCTGAAGGTTCTACTGCTAAAAGGGTGCTGCATCTCATGGGTGACTTTTCAGCCCCTGCTGAGTTCTTTGTGACCTTGGGTGTTTTTTCTTTCCTGTATACCATGGCAGCTCTTGCAGTTTACCTACGGTTTCACTCACTTTACAAAGAGAACAAGAAACTGCCTTTTGCGGTAAGATTTCTGTTTGGTTCTCCAGACTTTAGGCCTATTCCAACTACAGCCCATAGTGCATGATTAGGGATTTTCTGGGGAAGAGCATCTGCACCTTGAGGTGGCTGTTGTAGCCTCCAGGCGCCCCCTGCCTTCCCAGAAGTTCCCTAATCATGCACTGGTGTGGAGCACAAAATCGTGCTCTACACCTTTACCAACCTTAACCGAAAGCTTACCCGGCAGGCCCAGGCATCGGCTATTCACACCTCTTCCAGTGCTCCAGGGTCGTCTGAGGTGCCTCCATGAAGCCAGCTGGGTGACCTTGGGCTAGTCATAGCTCTCTTCTGACCTCTCACAGCCCCTGCCCCTCCACGTCACAGGGTGTATCTTGTGGGGAGAAAAATAGGAAGCATTGTCAGCTGATTTGAGTCTCCTTAAATGGGATAGAAAAGCAGGGTAGAAAAGCCAACTCCTTCTCCTCTTACTCTTCTTCATTGAAAGGGATATGTTAAATAGTTCACTATATGCCCCCTGTTGTACTTGATACAGATATTTTATCATATTTAAACAACTAAAAGAATAGTGGTCTGAAGAGGTCAAATGGAAAGATCTTTAAGAACTTTTATTCAGGACAGAAGAGGGAGAACTGTTGTGCTTTGAGATGAAATTTATTTATTCACAGTATTTAAATCTCATCCTTCACCCAGAGGTCCCAGGATGGGTTAGAATAAAGACTGCACATAAACTCTACTACATTTCCAAGATAAAAATTATTGTTTTCTTGTCTTTTTTTCCCCCCTTAGGATTTCTGTGTAACCGTCTCATTTACCTTTTTCTGGTTAGTGGCATTTTCAGCATGGGGCAAGGGCCTATCGGATGTGAAAGGAGCAACACGACCTTCTAGCCTTATTGCTGCCATGTCAGTGTGTCAGCTTAAAACAGCTGTGTGCAACGCTGGGGCCACACCTGCTATGGGTCTGGCTAACATCTCTGTGGTAAGAATTTCCTAGAGAACAAGGCTGCATAGCTCTGGGAAACAAAGAAGGGACTTGGCTGTAGAGAGACAGAAGTGATGAGGCTTCATTGGCTTGAATAGGTCAATGTTTGGCCTACCTTTGATATTTGGTACTTTAGGTATGAGCCTGACTGCATGCTTGCTTTCAAGCTTCAAGGTGCAGGATGCAAATTTCTTTTTCAGACAGTTTCATCTTTTTCTAACAGTATGTTATTGTTAGCCATGACAAAAAGCTGGTAGCAATGAAAAACATTCTGAATGTTAATTCTGTACAAGAAGTAAGTGCATCCATCACTGCTTGCAGCTGTTTCAACTGTGAATTTCCTAAATTGATATCAAAAGGCTTTTCAGTCTTCTCCTGCTGCATGTTGGTTTAACGTGTATGTTTACAAGTTTGATACTGGAAAGCAGTGGGTTTCCAGGAGATTACTGCATGCAAACTAGGTTGGAAAACTTTGTTTTAGGACTCCTTTGCTATGCATGAGAATCTCTATTCATACCATTTTGATGGAAAGAGACTGTTACAAATAATGAGGGATGGCTGCATTTCTTAAGTACACTTCAAAAGGATTTGTGGTGGTTCTTCTATGGCAATTCAACAAAAAAATCTGCCTACATTGGTATTGCCTGTGTTTTTATTTTTCGTCATAGGTAAAAGCATGACACATAAATAACTAAGCAGCTACTACTAATGCAACAGTTACTGGTTTAAAGAAGGTTACCTGAGAATGTAGAGTAACCCATATTATCTGTTATATGTCAGGGGCTTCAAGTATGGTGACTGTGGACACAGTTGTACACTTGACATCTTCCTCTTACATCTCCAAAGCTTCTGAACCCCCACTTATTATCTGGGGAAAAGAATCAACAAGAGAGTGCAATGCTATTGCAAATCCTCAAATTCCCAATTTGATCACAAGCTCCCAAGTTGGCAGTTCCTAAAATATGCAGTACCACATAATTAGGCCTACTTAGCAACATATTTTAAGGGTGATTTTACACTTGCTAGTAGACTGGACTACGAGAATCAAATGGACCAGGAGCCCAAAATGGTGGGTTGGGTTCAGTCTACCAGTAGACATCTTTAAAGAAGTCTAAAGGCATAGTATGGGGTAGTATATCAGACCATGCAGGCATGCAGAAGGCATGCCTCAGTGTTCTGGTATATCATGGGATCCCTTCCACTGGTGTAACAAGGTTGCAAAGGGCTCCCTGGGCCTTTGGAGTTTTTGGAGGCCTTCTGCAAAGCTAGCATGAGCTTTATAACTGGTGTGGGGGCTGGAGTGGAACAAGCCATCCCAAGGCAGATGGCCTTATTTCAGGCCAGGAACCATTCACCCTAGAATGGTCTAGTCCACTTGGTTCGATCTATTGAAGGCCAGTACAGAAAGACCCTTAATTTGCCATTGCAATCACAGTTGTGGATGAGAATAACCATGACAGAGCCATGCTTTAAAAAGTTGGAATTTGCTCTTTTAATGTTCTTTAATCATTGTTATGCATAGAAAAAGAAGTCTAAAAGGCTTTAAGTATGCATATTTATCTGTGAGAATATACTTGGCTCTAGGCTTGAATTAACTGTGCGCTTCTCTTTTTCTTTCTCAGCTGTTTGGTTTTGTCAACTTTATACTGTGGGCTGGAAATTGCTGGTTTGTTTTTAAAGAGACCCCTTGGCATGCACAGGCCACCAGCAAGGAAAGCTCTGCCGAAGAAGGAGCTGTCGATAAGCAATAAAGAACCTTCCCTTCAGTCCTGAAGCCTCCTCTCCCCATCAAGAACAGAAAGTGCCTTGTACCATATACGTGCTCATCCCATTATACAGCAGGGCGAAAAACATGCCTTCTCTACCATTTTTGCTGTCCAATAGTCATATTGGTCCCTCTATGTGGCTAATATGGAATACCATCTGCTGGCTGAAAGCGGAAGTCCTCTTGGTATCTTAGATACTCAGATACACACGATTGCAAGAAAATGTGTCTCGTTTTTAAAAAATAAGTGTTATTGTAAATTGTAACTTCTCATCAGTCCTAGGATGTGTGGCATTGTTTCTTCCTACCATGTTTTTGACCAGTTTATAAAGAGAAAAGCAGGTAAAGTAGGATAAAACCATAGAAACTGATATTAGTATACTGCAAAACTTGGAACATCTAGATTCCTTTGAGAACATGTACACTCACTTTGCAGCCACAACAAAAGCAGAAACAGCAATATGTTACCTGGCTTAATAGCAAAATTAATGAGAAATTCAGAAGGAACAGTTTTGCTTTCAAGCACTGGAAGGTACATTGTGGCATATGAATGCCTATCTCTGCTGCCTTTAAACTTGACTGGATTAAAGCTTAAAATGGAGTTTGCCAAGAGGTGCTTAATTCATCCTGGTACAGCAATATTTGGTGTCTCTTCTTTTACCTCTTGTAGAAAGATGCACACTGTCCATATTAAGTCATAAGCAACCTAACAACTTGTCCATGTTAAGATGTAAGCAACTATTAGCAACTTGTGGCTTGTGCAGCCCTGTTTTTGGCAGATGTAGGAGGCAAATCTTCATTACAGAAGTAGCATTGGTGATGTCTTTTTGTCTCTTGCTAGATTTTTTAAAAGACACACTATCCTTCTCTTTCTATATCTCCATAAGATTTAGTTTTAGCTTTAAATACCAGACATAAAATACAAATATGCAAGTCTAGGAAGATTTTGCTCAGCTTCTAGGATCACTGATTAAATACATTTGGGCCCAAGAGGCTTGGGGCATTCACTTTCTGTTTGTCAAAACAAACAATGTAGGATGGAATTCTGCACAAGTTGGTACATTGTTGAGTGTCTTTGTATATATCTCCTTTAATGCCAAGTCTTGTATACACTAGCAAAGGAGTCTTCTGAACTTTAAAGTGTGTAGTGAGGATTGTTTGGCACTGAACTTGTAAGTCAAGCTACTAATACCTACCAACATCCTCTTTAACTTCCTTGTGGCAAAAGACAGCTGGCTGTAGACGTTTCAGGAACATTTGTTTGAGATCTAAAGCATCTTAGCATGGGAATGCTGAAGTAAGCTTCCAGAATCCTCGAATGTCCCCCTGGCAGATGATGGGACCACCAGTTTAGGACAGTATTAAACCTGTCATTTTTCTCTACATATTTTAAACTGTAGAACAGCTGTTGCTTCATTTAGTAATGAGATTATTCAAGAGAAGAGAGCTGTCTTATTCTTATACCGACCATGCCATTGGCACAAGCAAAGAGCTGGAGCTTGATCCAGTTTACTCCAAATTTTTCCTCCTGCTGCTTTCTGAAATCTAAGTGAGTATAGACAGAGGTAGCATTGCCAAAACTTTTTAAAATTTGTGCTTTGGCAGCTAGGTGCCAAAAGTTACTGCTGTCTTGCCAAGAGGGAAGGAGGGAGGGAGGGAAAGTGGGTTATATTTTAAATATATTTTAGATTATCTATATATTCTGTCTTTTTATTTTTGTGACTTGCCCTGGGACCTTCAGGTGAAGGGCAGGATATAAATTCTTAAATAATCCTGGGAGGGAAAGTATCACCTTTTTAAGATGTTGGGGTGCAATGGAATTGGGGAATAAGTTCTTTCTCTGCTGAATTAAACCTTTAACTGTTTCAGATCTTTTCTATTCTTGCTCTTTTTTCATTTCTCTTCCTCTATTCTATGCTGACAGAGAAATTTACTTTCACAGAAGGAGAAATGTTAATGGTGCTCCATTAGGCATGGGATATCTATTAAATCAACACCTGGCTCTAATACTTTTTGCAAATTCCTCTTTCTTTCCTCGTTTGCTCCAGTTGCCTTTGTGAAAGAAAACAAACAATCTTTGTAAAGCGCTATTGCTGCATTTACATCTGATGATTAATCCATTTTCAGGCTGTCTTTTATTCCAAGAGATCACACCCCGAACTGCATTTCTGTTTCTTCTCAGGACTATTCTCCCCCCAATTCAAACTGTACTGTTCTCAGATTATCCCAGCTCTAAAATCGTTTCAGCTCATTAATCTGAAATTTGCAAGGTGTGATCACACAGACTACTGTGGGTGGCATCTGGACTTTGATGGCTGGGCAGAGGGAGGGTTTCCTGTTCTGCCTTAGCAAATGCCTCACCTTGTGGGCATTCTTGAGAGATGGTGGCATTGTCATTTTAGGGTTGGGACAGAATAAGGGTCTTTCCGCACATGCCCTAAAAACAGATATAGACGCACATATAGGATACATTAAACTTGCCTTCCACGCAGAAGGCCGGATTAAGGACCCTTGTCGGCGGCACTTCTGTACATCGGCAGGCAAGACCCATTCTTAATCAGGTCTTGCAGCCGAAGATCTGGCCTTTGGGAAGACCTGGAAAAAGTAGGTCTTCATCCGGCCTTGTGCCTCAATCTGTTTTGGAAGAAGCACGCTTCTGCACACAGACAGGCGAAGGCTGGATGTCCTGGCGCCCGCCATCTTGGGGAGGGTGGAAGCAGGACTGCCAGCTTCCAAAGCCCTCCCCTTGAGTCCCGCTATCCCCAGGAGCTGGGATTGCGGCTCCTCAAGCCAAGGGGATCCGCACCCTACACCCCCTAAAACACCCCAGGTCACGTGTGCGTGTTCACGGCCTTACCTGCAAGTTGCTGGGTTGATTCTGCCTGCGGGAGACCCGGCGTGCTATGTGCGCGCTTGTGGCGCGGCCCCTCATTGGTCAGCCACCTGCACCTGCACAGATGGCCTGGTGAAGCCAGGAGGGTGGCTGGCCAATGAGGGGCCGTGCTGCGCACATGCGCACAGCACACTGGGCCTCCTGCAGGCAGAATTGACCCGGCAGCCTGCAGGTAAGGCTGCAAATGCGCACGTGTGACCCGGGGTGGGTTGGCGGGTGTAGGGTGCGGGTCCCCCTGGCCCTAGAAGCCGCAATCCAAGCTTCTGGGGCGAGCGGGACCCCAGGGAAGCCACCAGACAGCCTCCCCATCCCTGGCTGCAAGGGAGCCGATCAGGGAGGCTGCGGGGAGGGTCCCTGAGAGCCAGTTCCGCCCACCAGAGGACAGACTGGACTGGGTGCTGGTGCATCCACACAGCACCCACTCCAATCCATTTTCACAATCCAATCTCTCCGTACATGTGCTGGTGCACGGGGCCAGATCCTCAGAAGAATGGATGGCCGAAAAACAGATCTTTATAGATCAGTTTTTCAGCGGCATGTGCAGAAAGGCCCTAAGATGCTTACAGTGTAAGCAAGTTTTCTTTTGACTCCTTGGACCATTTCATTATTATTTTTCTATTTAAAAAAGCTAAACCTGCACAATTCTGCAATTCTGCTTGTTCTGCTGGGGGTGGGCTCTCCCTGAGTGCAGCAGATCCTGCCTGGAAGGACCCTGCAGCTACTGCAGACTTGGTAACCTCTCCCAGTTTCATCATCCAAGCAGGAGTGGAGAGGGATGCTGCTTTGAGCATAAACTTGCTAAGCTGCAGCAACATTAAAACCTTGTTATTTACAGGCTCACGCGAGCTTTGGGTCAAGCTTCTGCAAGCTCTGCCTGCCAGCTTCAGAGCCCCCAGAGGACCCATTTCACAGTGTGCTTTTTGAAATCAGTCCCCAGGTAAATCAGAATGTGCTCCTTCTGCATGCCTCTGTGATCCAGACAAAGTGTATGAGCTGGGGAGCTGGGGTCCGGGCCTCTCTAATCCACCCTATCTTGCAAACAAACGATCTGTTGAATACAACTGAACAAGCAGCAGGTGCAGGACGCTTTGCATCCGTGTGGGCTTTTTAAAAAACTTTTTTAAAAATGTATTTGCAGTGAAACCGCAGTCATCTGATAATACTAACTTAGACTTCAAGCTGCATATTGGGCACAACACATTCCTCCTCTATGATGGAGACCCCTCCCCCCAAAAAAATAGATGTTAAACACTTGACTGTGGACCAGCAAAGCTTGTGATGGAAGGAAGTGGGGGAGATAACCTCAACTTGGACATTTTGTTTAGTCTTTTATGAATGTGAGTAGGATAGCAATTTAGGCCTGGAACCTGTGTTAGGGTTACCATATAGAAAAGATGTGCCATACCCTTAATAGTTCTATTAATGAATCAGTTTCAGCAGGTGTTGCCTGCCCTCTTGCCCTCTTTTCCATGTAGTAATCCCTGTCTTCATACAGCAATCATGCAGTCAGTTATGTCCAAAGGCAAGTACCCAGAAATTCTACTTAGTTTGTTCTGAACCTCCACAGTTTCTTCTCAAGTAAGGCAGAGATCATAGGCGTTTTCGCACACGGGGTTTTCGAACGCGTGCAAGACAGCCTCTAACGCGGCATACGCATTGCCGCAGCAGGACTAGAGCTCCGATGTGTCCGGAGCTGTCTTGCGCACGTTTGAGATGTAGAGCACTTTAAAGTGCTCTACATCCATTCCGGCGCGGACGAAGCGCCCGCAGCCGTTCGGGGAGAGAAGCATTCGCTCATGTTTCTCTCTCCTTGACAGCCGCGGGCTCCCCTCCCCCGCCGGCGCTGGCTGACAATCAGCTGATTGCCTGCTTTGCTGGCTGCGGTAGCCTCGGTAGCCGTCTCCCCGCCCCTTGCCGGCGTTTGCCGGCCAAGGCACTTCAGAATGCTTTGAGCATTCACACACAGGCGCGCCGGAATGCGTTTACACGCGTTCCTGCGCTCCTATGTGTGAACGGTCAAAGCGTCCTGAAGTGTCTTAGGCTTCCCATCCTACACCCTTTCCAAATGGAATGGATGTAGTGCGAAAATGCCTCATGGCCCAACTTTGAATTTTTCAGAACTGGCCTTGAAGCTCTTACTTTTGCAGGCATTTCTTCTTATGCTGTTTCTGCCCCCGCAGTTCTAGTACTGTTATTGAGACTCAGATAAAAATCCTGAGAGTTTGTTTTAAGGAACTAGTGGGTTTGGCAAGATTTGTGACAAGATTTGGACAAGCGTTTGTGCTTTTCCAGTGTTCAGTCCCCTCTAAGATCAGTTGGTAAAATATCTCTCTTCTTAAGAATTTCTTGCTTTACTAATTATTCTCCACATAGTTTCCACCTGGGAAGAATTTTTGCAAGTGCTGGTATTTGCTATACTGACACGGTCTGGCCTGAAATCTCACAAAGATACAAGCTTGATGAAGCTACATGTTTTCAGAGTGTAGTCTGTGCTTCCGTATCAGGTCGCTATGTAACCACATGTACATGTCTTTGAGTTCCATGACTGAAGAAATGAGTAATGATTATAATCATCTGTGATGTGTATTTGGGGTCCTATCATGGTTTAGTAAGTAGATATACAAAGGTAGATCAAGTTATCAGGTGGAAAGTTTCTTAAAAACCAGTGCAGTATTGCTGCCAAAGAAGATTGTTTTGCTGAATGTCACCTACTACAAATGATACTTATATCCGTCCTTGATTTAACACTGAACAAATGTGTAGTTGATTTTGCTGTTTTTTATCTGCAAAGGTTCAAGTGACTTTCAGAAAGATGTTTTTTCTCCAATCCTTACATTAGCTCAGTAGTTGGATGATTGTCTAGAAGGCAGAGGATCAACAGGTTTGATCCCCAGCATATGTTGGAAGAAGATTTGGCAAACCTCCTTGCCAAGGAAACCCGATGAGTGTTCTCATCCAGTCAGCCAGTTCTTGCAAAAAGTTACCTTTTTCGTACATTAATATAGTTTTAAGGATAGAATAGCCACTTAGTAGCATTGGGATTAGATGTTTCTACATGGGTTGCAATTTGTCCTATGCCTCTTTGGCAGATTTTCTTATCTGTGACATTGTAAACTATAGACTAGGGTTATTGGTACACTAATGATGAAGAGGAATTAGCTACTTTTGCTCTAGAGAAATAGACTCAGGGTGTTTTTCCACTGTCACTAAAAGTACCCATTAAGTACCCATTAATGGGTACGTAATGGCATTTTTGTACCCATTAAGGGGTGCTTAATGGGTACTTCTAGTGACAGTGGAAAAACACCCTCAGAGAACAACCACATGGGCTTAAAAGCTCTTTTTAAACATTTCTGGACAGGGTTGTCTACTAGACCAAAGAGGCAGCTTTGGGAATTTGTGTGACCGGAAGGGACATTATTCATGCTTCTCACGCATCCTTTGTTAACCACCTTGAACACAATTTGGAAAGGTGGTCTATAAATAAAGTGACTGTCTGGCTGACTCTGGATGAGGATTGCCCATTCAGATGGAACTGATCCCAGCAAGGCAGTGTAGTGACCTTCTTTAGCTGTAGCTTCCCCCCTACCTTTCATGGGGTGAAAATGCAGCCCAGGCTATGTTGTCTCGATGGGCTCTGCTTCCTTATCTCTAGCCAGTCTCAATTCTGTTGGCTGAAATGAGGGGGAGGGGAGCCAGTTTGGTCTTATGGTTAGAGTACCAGACTCATATCTTGTAGTCACCGGGTTTGATTCCATACTCCTCCATGAAGCCGGCTGGGTGACTTTGGGCTAGTCACAGCTCTCTTTCTGAGCTCTCTCAGCCCCACCTACCTCACAAGGTGTCTGTTGAGAAGAACAGAAAGCTTTATCAGCTGCTCTGAGAGCCCTTAAAAGGGTGAGAATAGTGGGGTAGAAAAGCCAACTCTTCTTAAAAGGAGCTGAGAAGCATTAGTTCCACTGCCAAGAGGGCTTTGAAAAGGCTGTTTCAAATGAGCATACATAACTTTTATTGATTAGTCCATTTGACCATATCAAAATACAAAGGAATAATAACATGCAACATAATCCACTGCGCAAAAACTTAAAATCTAATAAAAATCTGCACTGGTCTTCATTGTCTTCAGGATAAAAGGTGCAACCTTTAAAATGGACTGCCTGTCCGATCCCCTGAGCAGTACATGAAGTTTCCTGATGTCATCCAAAAGGTTATAGTTAGCTAAAAGAGGGGCTATGTAATACCTCCTTATTTTCTCATATAGTCGGCAGTTTAGAAATAGATGTGCTAGGTCTTCAACAGTATTTTCTCCACAGACACAGATTCTCCTGTCCTAGGGTAACCCCTGAAACCGCCCAGTTTGGTCATAATGTCCAGTTGTTCAAATCTTGCTCTGGTAAATAGCC
>MTQE01001134.1:61184593-61208363 GCA_014337955.1 Aspidoscelis marmoratus | reverse complement strand
TCATTACTTCTATTTCTCATAGATAGTTAATAAAGGGACTCCAGTCTTTCAAATACTTATTCGTTGTTCTGTCTTTTAATAAGTTTTTTAGTTTGTCCATTTCAGCCAAGTCCATCAGCTTAATTAACCATTCTTCCCCTGAAGGTATCTCTTCTTCTTTCCATTTTTGTGAGGAATTAAGAATAGTTTTAAGCTGTTCCCAGGATTCAGTCACTCCTTTGTGATACCCAACAAGACCTAATGAAATGATACCCAACAAGGGAACATTTAAAACCCTTTCTTGCAAAAATGTAAAACAACAACAACATGAAAGGCCCAAGATCTGCAGAAAATAGTTTTTGCAGGGACCAGCACAGGCACCCCCACCACGGGGACAGGCCTAAAGGGGAACATGCACGTGCTCACGCAGCACCTACCTCATCCTTGCCAGGTCCTGAAATGGCGAACTGAGTGCGCGGGCGCACGCCAGACACTCTCTTATCGGCTAGCTACAGCTTGCTCTGATTCACTAGCTGTAGCTAGTTAAACAGAGAATGGACGGCGCGCGCAGGAACACTTGGCTCACCATTTTGGGAGCCAGCAAGGATGAGGTAGGTGCTGCGTATGCGCACGCGTGTTCCCCTTTAGGCCCACCCCATGGTGGGTGGTGGTGGTGCCTGGAGGGTTCCAGAGGTTCTTAAGGGACCCAATCCTGTCCCCTAGACCCCACAGGAACCGGGGAAGGGATTGTGCCAGGACTGCCCGCCCCTGGGTCCAGCAGGACCCAAACAGGACAGGCCTGGGGAGGAGCCTGCGTCTGTCAGGGAGGGAGGCATGCGAACGCTTCCTAACCCTGAACAGCTGCGGAATGACCCCAAACACCCTGGGCCAGGTGTAGAGCACTATTAAGTGCTCTACACCTAGAATGCATTGAGGGCACTCTGGGAAGGGCTGGGGCATTTCCAAATCGAACCACCTGCTCCGTTCCGGTGTGTTCTATGGGCATTCCAAAAGGCCTAGTGCGAAAAGGCCTAAGGTGTTTATCATGCAGTGTAAAAGGACTGGAGAGTGATACCTGCAACCAAGTATTCTGAGGAATGTTTCATGAGGTGGATGGGATTTAAAGAATGTGTAGCATGAACTAGGAATTGTACTCCATTGATCTGAGGAGAACTGTAAGTTCAAATTCAATTCCCAACTGCCTTTACACCTGCCAGTGAAGTAAACACCAAATCAATGAACACACTAAATATTGAAGAGGAAAGACTTTTCACAATAAGTTGATCTCAAAGATTTCAAGGGGAGTCAAGTTCCTACTTCCCACTTCGAATATGCAAATGTTTAACACAGAACTTTATATGAAAACTGACTCGATGACCCAGGAGGTCCCCTCCAACTCTACCATTCTATGATTCTATGATTCTATTATCAGTTGGGGCAGTATATAAGATTTCTAATTTCAAGGAGCAATTTTTGGTCAAATTGTTGCATCACAAAATTTTGTACAATGTGAAAATCCACCGTATTCCCATTGGGAATGAAAGTTAATGGGAGGAGGATCTGGAAGGTTACACAGTGGGGCAAGAGGAACAGCAGAAGCAGCAGTAATTTTTCTGTCATTTTTTCCAAGTTGACAAAGTACATATTAACATCAGGTTGCAGGTTGTATCTATGCAATTACTGGCTCTAGTAGTTGGTAATTGCATTGATAACAATCTGCAACCCAATGTTAATATGTTAATTTGTTTCTGGGATTGATCTTCATCCATTCTTTCGTGGGATAGGTGGCAGGTGGAACATATTTTTGAAGTGATTTAGGCAACTCATCCCTCATTGGCATCAAGAAGCTTACCTACAGTCTCAAAAGAGCTGTTAAACCCAGAGGTGTAGATAAGATATAAGGACTGTGGCAAAAAAAAAAAGAGAGAGAGAGAGAGAGAGAGAGATAGCACCTACCTGTGATGCAGACTAAGGCCAAAATTTGTACAGAATGCAATAATAAACAATGGGCTCATCAGCTGCCAAACACACCTGACCCCGGCCAGCCAGTCAGACAGTTGTAGTTGTTACTTGTCCTGTCTGGAGCTGGCAGCAAGCACACACACACAGCTAGTGGAGCCAAGTCAGTTTCAAGACTCAGTCAGGATATAGAGTGACACGGAGTCAAAACAGGCCAGGGTCAGTAACAGAAATTCATTGTCAGTCAGGAGTCCATCAGAGTCAAGAGTCCATTGTTTGCAATGGAGGCGGCTGGGTGTGACTTCCTTATGTTGGGCTTGGACTGTTCTGCCCACGCCAATGCAGCTGTTTGCCATGTAGGTGTGCTGAGAATCTTAGTTGTTCCCATTCTCTCTGGAGATAACTCAGCTCTGGGTGTTGCTCAGTGTCTGAATCCGAACCATTCCTCCTCTGGGGTGGGTGGGTGGGGGGCAGAATCAGTTTCCAAGTTTGGTTCCTGAGGCATGGGTCCCCTGTCTTGGCTGGCATGGACGGGGACTTCACCATCTGAGGAGTCAGAGAGGACCCAAGGCATAACAGTACCTTACAAAAAGAGAACAGAAATCCTGTAATGTTCAGTGCTTTACAGAAAAGAAACTTTAAACAGGAGTTGCTTGAAATGGGACCTCTGTCCTCTTTTTCCTATGGTAACCCTACTAGGACCCCGGTGAAAAGCCAGTTTGCTCCTTGTCTGAACAGAACCTGTCTCTGGTCATTGTACTCAATACCTCAGGCAGCAAATTTTGGATATGATGGAAAGGCAACAACAGTAACCCCTGGCAAAACTGTGCCCATGGCCGAGTGGCATGGCAACTGACACTCTGCTTGCCAATTGCTTTGGGAACACAGTTTGCAAGGACAAAAGGCTGAGCACCAAGCAGGGCTCTACCATCACTCTCCCCATTCACTGGCTGCTGCAAGAAACCGTTAATCGGTATATAATTATGTTCTCTGTAAGGCATTTGGGTGATTCTTCTGCCTCAGGTGCCAAAATAACTTGGCTGTCTTAAAGAGTTGAGTGCCTTGCCTTGAGAGATGGTAGTATCAAGTATCATTGTACCTTAGGCCTCAAAATATCCTAGGCTAGCCCTCCCTTCAAAGGTGGGTGAGAGAAGGCCTTTATTCTGAACAACATCATTTTTTTAATTTCACAGAGTAACAAAACACAAAGCTACATTCAGTCCCAATAAAACAGGATGGTAAGGCTCTAAGGGCACTTTTCTCACCTTGGATTACTGGCCCAGCCAGGCCACGTAAGCAAATAAAATAATTCTGGCATTTCACATGGGTTTGAAGCCTGTGTTGATTCATTATATCCTCTTAACAGCAGAAAATCTCACACCAGAGACATGCTATTATTTTTTAAATCTCTGTTCATGGGAGCACTGAAGATGGGTTTAGCAGAGGAAGATTTTGCTGAGAAGAGTAGTAACAAACCCTGTTATTAAGCTCCACTACAGCCTGCAAGGCGGAGTGACATCTTGAAGGAGAAATATTGCCGCTCAGAGACTTTAGCAACAGCCCTTACAAGGGAGAAAATATTCATTAGGAAAAGAGCAAAGTGATGGATGAATTCATTGTGCGAGCTGGACGGGAGGATGCTGGCTGGCACACAAGATATTGATCTACACATAGAGGAGGGGGGTCTGTGGAGCTGCAGAAAAGCTTTCAGGGAAGAAGAGAGCTCCCTGCTTTGCAATTTTTTTCAAACCCGAGGGAGCTTTCTGTCACTGTGGCAGAACGTCCAGACCAGGAAAGCTGGGCCAGTACTGTACTCTCAAGAATAAAACCCAGTGCTGTTTGACTACAGCACTTCCTTCAGCTACAGGGTGAGGAGAAGTAGCAGCGATTCCAATGCTCTCACCCTTCGCCTGGCAGGCATACTCAGGCTGTACTGCCAGTTCTCGGTGGATGATAACTGAACTCAAACTCCAATACATGAGGGTTACCTTGAACTGAAAGTATTTTAGGGTTCCGCTGTTTCGTAAGTGCCACAATCTTGGGTCATTACAGTTCCTCTAGCCACCTCCCTGCAGCTTGAAGCTACAGTCTCTGTTCTTTTGATAGCAGTATCACCACATTACCTGAATGGCAGCAAAATGTGCCTGCAGCATAGCCCTTGCATGTGCATACAGGAGAGTATTGCAGTGTGCCACTATATACATCTACAGCATATCTTTTGATTGTTTAATATTAATTGTTCTACTGCAGTCACACTCCTTAGATGCAATCTGTTTTACGTACCAAATGTGCTGTTTGGGGACTCTTCTTGTTTTCTGGGGTCTTGAATTACTTCCTTAAAGTCCTCCCTTGATGGCACTATCGGAATAAACAAAATTCTCATGCAGCTGTAGGAATATCCCTTATACTCAGACCCACAGACATTTACTCAAAAGTAACTATAATGTTTAAAAGCCTTACTCTAGTATGTATGTAGATTTGCTGCCTTTGTTAAAATGCAGGAACAAGAGAAAATTGGTAATGATTATTATCTTTCTTTTACCACCACAAGCTTCAGTTCTAGCCAACTTGCCTCTCTCTCTCCTATGAGCTTGTAGAGAAAGGGCAAAGTGCATAATGGGAGCATAGAATATTGTAAGATTCAGATGTGTGGCTTTCCTTTATGCCAATCCACCATCTGTCCACTTTATGGTCCCTGTCTGGAATTTTAGGGCCTTTCCATACTGCGATGGCTATCCTACACCATGCTGGTCCTAAACTTGGCCCACCGTGGGCCGGGCTGCCTATGTACCACCTCTAGGATGGAGTGCCAGGCAGGATACTTCTTAAGGCTATTTGCTGGGAGTTGGGAACAGGTCTCTTTGGCTTTTGACTTCATCTCCTGCTTGAGAATGCCCAGAAGCAACTGGCGAGCCACTTTGAGAAAGCATGCTGGACTAGATGGGCTGTGGCCTGATACACCAGGACTCCTCTTATGTACCAGTACCCCACTCTAAGCATCATCCACTTTGTTGATAGACATCTTTGGAGGCTGAGAATGAAAGTTGCCAGCCAGGGCTTTGACACATTTCTGGGGACCAGTCATAGTACACTAGACAACAGTCCACTTGCTGTGTATGGGTTGCTGGTACTGTATATCATTTAGATAACTGTGTGGACTGCTTGCAAGCAGTCTACACTTGGAGCTATTGTGTCATCTTTGTGTTCCAAACCTCCATCCTGGATCTTCTAGCTGAACTGTGGCCACCCACTAGACTGCTACCTTGTTTCTTTGGTCTCTCTAGCTACATGGCCCTAGAGTTCTGGTAGAGTTGCTCACTAAAGGTTTCTGAGTTTTGCAGCTGTATAACATGAAGGGTCCTCTTAGGGATCATTTTCAAAATAGGGGAAATAAGTAGTAATGCCATGGTTTTAAGTGATTAGATGATACCAAGCCATTTGGGATGGTGACTAAGTGGTCTGTGAAGAACTGTATGAAAAGCTTTTGAAAGGTGAGTAGGAACCACAAATGAAGCTAAATGTACTTAACTAATGAATGTTGGCTTCAATGTTTATGTCGCCTCACTAATCTTATCTGATCCTGGAATCTCAACAAGGATGGACTTGAAGCAGTGGGAACAAAGGGATTATTAGTAAAGAGTTTGAAAATGAATAATCTGCAGTGCAGAAACACTGTACTATAGTAAACAGGCTTAAGTACCTCAGCCCTTTCTACACTGGACTTTATTCCAGATTATCTCCAGAGCCAATCTCAGATAGTGGTTGTAGGAGATATTGATTCGACACCCTGGGAACTCACTTGTGGGTTTCCCCAGGAGTCAATCTTATCCCCCATGTTATTTAGTATCTATATGAAGCTGCTGGGAGAGGTCATCAGGAGATTTGGAGTGAGGTGTCATCAATGTGCAGATGATACCCAGCTCTATCTCTCTGTATCATCTGAATCAGGAGAGGTCATTGAAGTGCTTGACAAGTGCCTGGAGGCGGTAATGGGCTGGATGAGGTCCAATAAATTGAAGCTAAATCCAGACAAGACAGAGGTGCTGTGTGCCACAGGGTCTCGGGTCCACGTAGTTGGGAGATACCATCCTTGATGGGGTTGCAATGCCCTGGAAGGGACAGGTGCATAACTTGGGAGTACTCCTAGACTCCGCGCTGACACTTGAACCTCAGGTGGAGGCCATGGCCAGGAGCGCCTACTCCCAACTACAGCTGGTACGTCAACTGAAGCCTTTTTTGAATAGAAACGACTTGGCCACAGTCATCCACGCTCTGGTAACCTCTAGATTGGACTACTGTAATGCATTCTACATGGGGCTGCCCTTGAGGATGGTCTGGAAGTTGCAGCTAGTGCAAAATGCACCGGAACAGCTAGCCAGACGCACATCACAGTGGTTTTAAAAGGGCTGCATTGGCTGCCAGTTACTACTGAGCCCATTTCGAGGTACTGACTCTGACTTATAAGGCCCTAAATGACTTGGGCCCCAAATATCTAAAGGAAGGCCTTCTCCCATACTGACCTGCCCGTGCCTTAAGATCACAGGCTTCAGTAGTGAGGTCGGTGGGCACCCGGGAGAGCACCTTTTCGGTGATGGCCCCCAGACTGTGGAATAGTCTCCACCCCCCATGCCCCTTCCTTACATATATTTAGAAAAACGGTGAAGATGCACCTCTTTACCCTGGCCTTTGAGGTGATATTTCCCATCCAAGCACAGATAACATTTTAAAACATGCTGTGTATTGTTTTAGATTTGCAAAATAATAAAAAAAAAATTTTTAAGTGCTTTTAATGTATATTCTGTTTTTCATCTGTTGTTTGAATAGTTGCTACCTGCGTAGAGACCTTCGGGTATGGGGCGGGATAGAAATGTAATAAATAAATAAACAAATAAATAAATAGTGGCTCCAATGCTGATTATACAGATTCAGAATACAAAACTGTTAATTCTGGAAGCCACAATTCTTAAACTCTTAAAATGACTTGACTGTAGAGTTTAGGTTTGGGTGGTGGAGAAAATGAAGGAATCCCAAGCGCGAAGAATTCGAACCCAGTAAAACACGCCACAATCCGGACCGCTCTCGAATCATTTCACCGCTTCTTCTTCGCATGCGCAGAATGAGGCAGGCACATTCTCGATGGCGAGGAACGATACCCCCTCTTTCACTACATTTCCCGTGGTGCCGATACAGAACGCGCCTGCGCACTAGACCATAGCCCGCGGGGAGGGCTGCGCGTTCTCGTGCGGTGATGGCGGTGCGTGGACGCGCGGCGGCGGTAGCAGCAGCAGCAGTTATGGCTGCTGTGGATTGGCGGCTGCCGAATCTCGATGACTTCGCGGGTCAGAGCTGGAGCGCCTGGGTGGAAAGAGCCGGGCCGCCTGCTGCCGAAACAGGTGAGCGCGTCCGCCCCGCTCGGTACCTCGGAGGCGGCAGAAAACGGCTGCGGGAAGCGGGGGACACTCCGTCGTCGTTTCTGCTGCCGCCGCCGCCGCGTCGCCGTCGAGCTTCCTTCTTCTCCCTCCCTCACCCCGCCCGCCCCAAACAAAGGAGCAGCCGGGTCCTAGCGCCTCCTCTTTCCCTGCCTCAGAGATTCTTCCTTCTCTTGCCTAAATCAGGTTCTCTGGAGATCTCCCGAGTCCTCTGATTGGATTCCTTTTGCCGAACCTGCTGGTTCAACCGAGATGCTTCCCGTGACAGGATCTTTGCTCCCAGTGGATTCCGCACACACTCAAACTCCTGCTTGATTCTTGGATTCTCGTTTCCACTTTGATCTTTTATTACATGAACACCGTTTATTAAGCCTTACTGTTTTGCCAAGATTTCCTGGACTCCCCATCTCTTCTGGTTTTCAGCCCACAATTTTCTCTGAATCATGTAAATACTTTTTTGTTCTCTGTTGTTTATTGATGACCTAACCTCTGTTTGTCTGGACTTCTCCTGATCCTTGAAACCATACTGTATTCTACCATTTCACTTGAGCATCCCTTTTTCTGGTCTCAATATATCCATTCATTTCCCCCATATTAATTGACTTCCGCACATGGCATGTGATAATTATAGACCATAAGCTTCCTTGAATTGTGATATCTGGAAGATCTTGAAATACCTGCCTCCCTCTTCTTTGCGGTGACTCATGCTTACTTTTTCTTTTCTTTCCCCAAATTTTCTCATTTGCCATTTAAACTTCAAGCGGCTTATGTGTTTTCTCAATGGTCTTGAGCTATTTAAATCACAGCACAGTTTCCCTCAAACTAGTTCCTTTAAAGCGTTTCATATTTGCTAAACTTCCCTAGCCGGGGTGGATTTCTAAGTTTCCTTTTCTTGAAGTTGTGATCTCCATTTAGACCCCTCAGATGGGTACCTACCCACCCACCTACCTGCTTTGTAGTTTCTTTTCTGCCTCAGTAGCAAGACTCTTTTTTGATTTCTCACTTAATAGTCCTTCTCATTTTCTTTTGCAAAGATGTTGAGACTCTCCTCTTGTATTCTGCATCTCTAAACTCTTTCTTCACTATTTTTGTTTCATACTTGCCCTCCTTCTCTAAGTGGGTCATAGATTTGGAGAAGAATGATGGGTAGATATTATTGGGCCTTGCGATAATTGTCCTTTGAATCCTCAAATCATTCAGAAACACCTTCCTATATTGTTTGACTTTCTTAAGTACAGCCTGACAGCAGACATGGGATGGGGCAAAGCAGTGAGACTTCATGGAGCTGTCCCTGGTGATCCTACCTATTTTGTTCAGCTTCACTGTTTCCTTTCCATTTTATATTAATATACAGTATCTAGTGCATCATCTGTTCCCTGATTGTCTTCCACCTTCAGAAGAGTTTACATAATGAGTTTGAATTTTTTCTGGTTTGGGAACTGGTTGTAAAATTTTCTTTACCATGAATAGTGGGGTTTTTTTTGCTTAAAGATATACATGCAAAGGATTTTATAGATGAAGGAATCTAGCTTGGTTTCCACCTTTAGTCTCCACCCTTTTCCTGACAGGTTGTGATGTGGGATTATGGTGCGTGTTATAATCCTGTCTGTCTTTGTGAGATTAATAGACTCATGCTTTGTGCCAGTGCAAAAGAAAAAGAAAAAAGAAAAAAGCCCAACTATGTCAGATTTTTGCTGTGGGTTTTGGTGCTGAAACAGCTGATGAATCATAACAGGTACATCCTGTCTCTGTGAGGGCAGCATGTGGTGTGAAATCCTTTAGATGCAAGTGGAGTGTTATGTCATGGTTAAAGCAGGCAAATGTGAAGTTTGGGGATCTCTGCTACTTTCTGTCCTACTGTAAATTTGGAACCATCTAGCCCACTGTGCCTTTTCCTTCCCATTTGTAGCATGTGAATTGCATCACAGGAAGCCTGTGGGCATTTCTTGAACATCTAAGAGGCTCAGGCAGAAAGAATTGGGAGAAAGATTGGCTGTGAGTGTCATGTGCTTGATTTTTATATATGTATATATAGCTCTGGGCTTGATATTCTACACAGTCACTTACACATACCCACAGTATAATAAGAAACAGTTCTTGCTATAATGAAAACCTTATCAATATTAACGTCTTTTAGGGTGAGGTGTTCTAGTTTAGATCAGTAATAATTCGACATCTGCAAGGGTTTGGGTTTCCAGTGCTAAGTTTCACATAGGATCTGGGAGGCACATGTGAAGAGTCATCCTTGGGGCATCTGTCTGTGAGCTTTGTGCTTACAACAGGCAGCGCAGAGGAGCTTATAGCAAAGGTACATTGAACAGAGATTCATCTCCTGTCCTGTCAGCTGTTGTGCAAGTGTAGCTGTATGTGTGTCAGTACAGATGCCTATTCAGATAAGCCATAGATCTCTGGTACCATCTTTAGCAAAAGGTAAAACAGGAGTTCTGATGTGCTACTCTTAAGAGAGGTTGAGAGCCATGCTTTCAGGCATCTTTGTATTTTGCAGAGCAGTCAAAGGATGGTGCTGAATGCCTGTCATTGTCTTCCAAACACATCTTGATTGATTCAGATTGGCAGAGCAATTCTGCTGAAGCAGCAGGCAGCGGTGTCTGAGATTCAGCAAGTCCACTAGTGTCTGTTTGCAGAAGCTCTGGAACATCTGCCATATTAGCAGAACTGATTCACAAGGGTCCTTGTTCTTTTGGCAACTTGAAGACCTGCTATGAATGTGTTTGTTGCTGTTCTGGCCCAGTTCTTTTCTGAAGCTCACATGGTGACCTTGGACTAGCCTGTTTCATACACAGCCCAACCTTTTTCAAGGGATGGTTATGAGAATAAAATATGACAAGCCTGCCAGTGTTAACTTCCGGAGCTCATTTAAAGGAAAGATGTAGATAAGGATACAATACTACCTTTTTCTGGAGGGGGTTAGGTGCTAGTTATTGCTTACTGTTCAGAGGGGCAGGGAACAATCTAAGAAACACCTGTCCTTGTCTCAAGGTTTATTCTATGTTTTTAAGATAGATTTTATCAGTCCTAAGTCACAAATGAAATCATTGTGCATTTGAGCATTGTGGGACCAGTTTGAGGGATGAGCCATAGCACTGTGGAGTTGGAAAGGATTACAAGCATAATCTAGTTTAAGCTTCTCCTGAGTGCATTAAAAAATCTGTTAAACCTGATATCCTGAGCATCCTTCCTCCTTCCGTATTGATTCTTTGTGTTTGGTGCAAGCTTCTTTGCATGTCTTGCCCACAGTCTGACCACTGACCCACCTAGTTCAGCATTTGCTACACTTATTAGCAGTGATTCTCTAAGCTTTCCAACTGAAATCTTCCCAGCTTCATGAAGAGGTACCAGGCCAAACCTGGGGATTTCTGTACACAGAGTAGATGCTCTACTGTTGGGCTAGTCTTCCCTCCTTCAAACAAAATTTGCTTCAAATTTTCCTGTGAAGATGTCACAGCTAACCCTTGTAAGACAAGATGTAGTTGGCCCCTAACTTCCCGTCAGCTGCAGCCAGCTTGGGCAGTGGATTTGGATGGAGGAATATCTGGAGGAGCAGATGCTAGCTATTCCTTCTGTAAGGGGAAACACTGATTCTTATGTCCAAATGTCATGGGTTCTCAACAACTTTTGTTGGTGGATGAGAGGTTGGGGAGGAGGTATCAATGTTGTTGAAGGTTTTGTTTTGTTTTTAATCTACAAGGATCTGAGCTGGAAGAAAGCAATAGACATGTGAGCAAGAAGCCGGATGCAATGACCCTTATTAAGGAAGGTAAGAACAAACGGGGAAGTGCAAATGTGGATGGGAATATTGTGTTTGTCTTTCTGGAGTGGCGTCATTGTGTTTCCACAGAGAAGGTGACCCTTGGCTGAGAAATGTCTCATTTCCACTGGAAAAATGACAGTGCAGCAGTGAGATGTCCATAATGAAGTTGAGCAGATTTGGGATGAGCAGTAAGCAAGTAAGTCAGCTGCCTGATGCATGGCATGGAAGAGGGTGCAGCAAAGGTGGTTCAAGCTAGATAAAATCTTATTTTGAGAGATTTGGTTGTACATGCCACAATTTCAAAGGAGACATAGATTTCAAACCCTGTTCTAGGGCACATGGATTGTCTTCTCCTAACTTTGCTGCTGTTTGTTGTACAGCAGGTTGCTGCATTATGATGGCGAGTGATCTTTTTCCTAGGAGATGAGATTGAGTATGAAAGAAAAGGGATTGGGCAGGACATCAAATGGATCAAGGACTTTGATGATGGGATTCTCATCTTCCGCTATGCTATGAATGGTAGCATTGGTAGGAGCCAGCTTTTTATTAGTTGCAGTCTCAGGGATCATTGGAGGTTGATCTTTTTTTGCCTTGAAAGATGTACTAGAGCTATCTAATAATTTTTTAATCCGAGTATAGAATTTGCTTGTTTTTTTTTTGGGGGGGGGATATTAACACTTCAGCAAGCTAATATATGTTTCAACAAATCATTTTAACTTGATTCAGATTGTAGCTTTCACCTGGAGCTTAGAAAACGTTAGCTGTTTGCATTATAGCTCTTATGGTCCTTGGCTACCCTCACAAAGGACAGTTGGAAATAAGGGATCTTAAAAAGGGATCCCCCCCCCAAAAAAAAAATTCCATCTATGACCTGTGAATTTTTTGAGCCTTTACATACTTGGATGGACTAAACTCCCATCTGATTTAGTATGAGATAAAGGGTCAACACAGGCTGTACAGTTTTAGACATTCTGGCCCTACCAGACAGGACGAATATAGTGCCATTATGGTGTTGCTTTGGTGGGGTCACCTCACGTATCATAGGCAGCCCCACTATAGCCCTGCTATTTTACCCCTTTTAAGTGCTGGAAAACCCAGTGCTCATTGCGGGTTTTCCAGTGTGGTACTTTTTTAGGGAGCCGCTTACCTTTCTGGACACAATCACGATCATAGTGCTCCCAGTGTGCATGCATGGAGGCTGAAATAGTCAGCCACACATACATGGAGGTGGTGAGCTGCACATCTGGGAATTGAATGGCAGTTGAATTGCCTGGAATACATGTCACCAAAATTCGCAAAGGCAGTGCTGAGGCCAGTGCTGTCTATGCAGGAAACAATAATAATGGGGGAGCAATACCCCACATTGTTGTTTCCTGGTGCTATATCTGGCTGCCATCTGGAGGCAGCCTCTGTCTTGAAGAGCCTCCTGTGCATAAATATCTCTTTGTGGTTTACAGGAACATGTTGATAGAAGTTGCCAGACTGAAAGAGTCTCTCTTCCTGATCACTTTATATAATTAAACCTCACATGTATCACAAAATAGTGACCTAGGAACAACGTGAGGTAGTATTACAGAACAGTATTACAATGTGACCTAGATGACTTGTACAAGTGAACCAAGCTGTAGGAAAGGACTGAAAAATCTGTTCTGAGTTTGGGATTCCCCCCCCTTTTCTCAGATCATCATGCTGTCAATATAAAAGAATTTTCAATCATTTCTAATTATAGATGAAAGAATAGTAAGGTTATGTTTGTTCTCCCTACTCTAGTCTTTTATCTTTTGTTAGGAAAATATGCCCTACGTTGATGTTTGGCTGTACTGCGGCTGTGATCATACTGAGGTTTTTTGAGGCATCTGTTTTCTGGAATCACCCCATTTGTGGATGGAAGGACAAAACCCCACATCACACAGTGTAAAAAAATAAATGCATAAAAAGCCTCCAACGTTGCTTCTCTTCCTGATCAGTTTTGGTGGTCTTTCCTGTCCTCACCTTGTTTACCTCCTGTTTGCTGCCGCTGGCCTGTTTTTTCAGGACCCTGACTGGACAGTGTCAATAGGAGGATGGGATTGGCTCGGGAGCCTCTGGATCTACCACCTCATCCAACCCAAACGACATGAACTGCCCCTTTTGCATCTGCAAAAGGGGCAGATTGAAAGGAAACCTGGGGACATGGTGGTTTTTTTAGTTGTTCCTTTGTCCTGAGGGTCTCAAATTTACTCCAGGGCTGTTTCTAATCATGTGTGTGAACATACCCACAGTCAGAAACTCTGCATTTATGCCTTCCATCCATTTTGGGGGGTTAGCGTATGTGCATTCATAAAGCAAGTGCAGTTCTTGAGGTGGAAAGGGAACAGGTGGAAATACAGATGAAAATTCTACTTATAGGAGGTTTAAAGTATCAGAAATTACAACTGGACTTCTTTTTTTTAAATGGCAGTTTGTATTTTTCCTTAATCTGGTCAGCCGTAATGTTTCATGTGGTCCCTTTCTGAGAGATGTGAACTACCACCTGTTCTTCCAAGCCAGAGTTTTTAGATGAAACTTTGCAGTACTTTTCTCAAGCTTTTGCCCTTGCTGTTAACCCATAAGGCCCTCACGGGGTCTCTGGTTAGTTGAGCCCCGCCCCGCCCAACTCTTTGGTAATTCTGCTCTCCCCCCTGCCCTGCTGCTCTGGGCCTTTTCACTGCTTTTTAGTCTGTCTGTGCCTCTTTGTTTTCCTTTTCGGTCACCCCAGCTGTGCTAGGAGGTGGGGCTGTCTGCTGCGAAAGTTAGAGAGCTTAGGACAGAAGGATAACTGATTGTTCTGGTACCTTTTTGTTTGTTGAAACAGAAGCCTGCCTTTCTGGCCTGACAGAACTGACTGCCTTTGAATCAGTGAAACGGATTCAGGAGGCTGCAGTGGCTGTTGCCGAGGCTTAGATAGCAATTTGTCAAGATAAGTCATGGTAGCAGAAATATGAAAAATATACTGCAAGTTGTCAGGTATACATTGGAGCCTTTGGACTGCCACTTAATTGTTCTCCCAGTTCAGAATTAGGTTTTCCCTTAGAGCAATAACAGAACACATGATCTGAATGCATAAGGCCCAGATTATATTCTTAGCATCATTGGTAGAAGGATCTTGAATAGACATTGGGAACAGAGACATTGGGAATAGTTGGAACAATGATTTGAGTCTTTTGCAGGTGTTGTTTCCTTGATCCTACAGTCCTGTAAGTCAGGTGGTATGTAGTATTCTTACTTTATAGTTGGAATATTGAGACATGCCGTACACTGTCGAATAGTAATGCTGAAAATACCATTGCTCATTTTCTGTGCTGCCACCATTGGTTATGTCTTTCGTTTCATCTTTTGTTAGAATGGGGGGGAAAGGTTTCTTAAACAGTTTCTGGGCCTGAAGAGCTGACAGGGTTACCCAGGGTTCATTCTTGGGCACAATCTCATCACTCACATTTCTTATCCTTTCAGACATGTCTATCTTTGGTCACTGCCCAGCTCATGATGAGTTCTACTTGGTAGTGTGTAACCACTGTGGCCAAGTGGTCAAACCTCAAGCCTTTCAGAAGCATTGCGGTAAGTTAGGCAGCCCACATAACAATTTAATTTCTGGGCCTCTGAGGGAGAGTTGTGAATTAGGGCAGCTTGCTGCTGCCTTAGGCACCAACCAGTGGGTGGTGTCTGGTCTGCATGAAAGATCCAGTTCTTTTTTTTTTCCTGCCTGAAAACCAGGGAAGGCTTTTCTACCTTGAATTTCTTTTCACTGAAACCTCTGGGAAAGACAGCATCCTTTGAGACACAGGACAATTTCTGATCACGTTAGGATCTCTTCTAGTGTAGTGTTCTTGCCAGTTGAATTTTGGGCATGAATATATGGAATGAATGGCAACAGTACGCAAAGATATGCACCTGAATGATGAAAGCTGTAGACCAGAGTGATGAACTTGAGTGTGGAAGTTCCCAGGTTGGTGCTGTGATCAAGAGATGTCAGCAGAATCATCCAAGTCCTTTGCCTGAGAACCTTTTAAAGCTCTTTTTTTTAAATGCTGTGGATAGATTAGTTCAGTTGTTGCTTGGATTACTATCCTGTTCCTCTCCCTTCATGTATGCATCTTGCCATTTATACGTTATCAAGATTACTCTTACTATTTTCTAGCTGCTTTTCACAAGTTCTCAAATTGCAGCTAAGGCAATGTAATATGGGAAACTTCCTTTCTGTGGCCACCCACATGGTGTCTTTTTAGCCTTGGGCTGGTGCATTTTAGGGAAGTGCTCCTTTCATTGGTTTTATCCACGACTGTGAGTCTGACATTAAAAGCAAGAAGCAGGAAATTGTGAAGTAGATAAAGATGAACTGCTTTAATGATCTGGTGGTTGGGGGGAAAGTCCTTTAAGTTTGGCCTTTGCCGTCAGAAGTTGCTGGTGGGGCTCAGAAGTTGCCCCAGGACATGGCTTATGGGCACAGTATGCTGCAGCAGGACTGAAGCAAGGCAGGATTTGCTGAAGCACATAGATGGGAACAATGTCTTAACTGTCTTTAGTAACCTCATAAGAAGAAGGTTAGATATAAATAAAATCAGAACTAGAATATTTGCTTTATTTATTTCTGAGCCTCCCATTGGATTTCAGGAACTGTGCTTTGAAGACAAGAATGTTAATGGATAGCAGATAAGACTTAAGCAGATTTAATGTTTCTGTACATCCTGACTGCCCCATGGCCCTAAACTTGGTGTTTAATTGTAATTCTTTCTCTTAGCTGGGAAATGGCTATAAAAGAAAGTAGCATCTTTGCCATCTTCTGGCACTGGCACAGTTCCTTGAGATAGATTCTGCAGATTCTACCTGTCACAGTAGGGTGTTCTGAAGTGGAAGGGATGAGTTCAAAAGTATGTGGCTTAATAAACTTGAGAATTTTAGTGCTAATAATTCTCTGTTCTAATCTGGAAGCTGCCACTACAAGTGTTATAGCCAGAATACAGAGGTGCTGGTAGACATTTTAATAGCAAGACAGATTCTTTTAGAGAGAGATCCAGAACATGCATTTAACAGTATCTGAATACATGACTGTAACCTCTCTTAGAAAAAAAAATGAATATTTAAGGAATTCTGAATTGATCGATATGCAGTTTTGCAAGGACTAAAGTTGAGATCTAGGGAAAGTGGGTGGGCAGCACATTGGAATTTGTTATTTTGTCTTACAATATTTATTGTTCCTGGGTAGATTTTGATGTTTCTGCTGCAACAGTATTTTGCACATAAGCAATGGAGAAATGAGATTTGCAAAACGTTTGAGGGCAACAGGTGAGTATTATATTTGAAGAATAACAAGGAGAAATATCACCACTACTCCCAATGACTGCATTGCTGTTGAAGATCCCATTTGTTTGCTCAAGGCTACTTCCTGCAATTTGCAGGATAATTGCTGCCATACAGATTCCTGAACTGCCCAGCCAATTGCTAGCTTTTTGGTAACAGCATTTTAAATTCCTATTTAGAGAGAAGACATGGACCTCTCAGCAAACTTTATGGACGTGTACCGACCACTTCAAATTTACAGAAGTGTCATGCAGCCAATGGATGGTCCCTTGCCAGTGGTGGTCACGGATCCACGAAGTCTTGGCGGGAGAAATCCCAGAGTTCCTTCAGTCAAGGTCCACATGTATCTGAAAGGACAGACAAGATGTCGAAGGATAACCTTTGGTAAAGAGGAGATGGCACAAGACAGATGCTAAATTTACCTCTAGATTGCAAGATTTGTGCAAATATAATGGTCATTTTTGAGAAGCAGGTTTTGTAGACCATCTTAGTCATCCTAATTGCTGTGGATTAGGGATGTGCATGAAAGAAATCATGTTCATTTCTCTATTGAACATCCCAAAATGTGTTCCATCACAAATTTGTTAAACTGAACGTCCAGACTTTCATATGCTTATATGAACATTTTCTCAAAGTTTTTATGACTTTTTCCCCATTGAAAAATCCCTCTTCCACAACCAAAACATGGCGAGATGTGAATATTTGATTGAAGTTTTAGTATTTGCCTTTTTTGTTTCGGTCAAATTTCAGGTCAGTGCAGATGTTCACATATTCAAAATATTCAATTTGTGAACGCAAGTGTTATTTTGCACATCTCTGCTATGGGTGAATCTGAACATTCTGTCACCACGAGGATGTATTTTTAGGATGTTTTTTTAAATCTTTAGTCTTTTTATGTGTTGTATTTGCTTACTGAAGTTATGCATTTCTTTTTAAAAAGTCTACTTTGCCTTTCCTCTTCAAGTTGGCTTACAACTTATGTTTTTAAAAACCTGAAACAATATTTAATGTGACATCAGCAATAATCTCAAAAACAGGGTAAGAAATACTGTGTGTTTCCCCACTATTATGTGATTTTGATGGTTTTGTGAACACTGTGTTCAATTTTCAGTCCTACAAACTGTTGAGGAAAGCAGTAACACATTTTAAAATTGGTTGTTAAGGTTATATTTTGTTCCTGATGTAACTGTGTCCTGTTTTCTAGGATCTCATGAGGACAAATGGCTACAACTAAGGGTTAAGCCTACTTAGCTACTCAGTGTGGCCAAATTTTTGCTATTCATAGGGTTTTCTTACTGTTGTGTCAGTAAAGGATGATCAGCTTAGTTACTTTTTCTTGTTCTACTGATGAAGTTGGGAACGTATTTTTTATTGCATAGGAAAGACTGGTCAGACGTGGCCGCTTGTGCCTTTTAGTTTTTCCAGATTCTTCTGGTACCTGATCTTTCATTTTCTTTCTCTCCATTTTTTCCCCAATCCGGGTCCTTCCTGTGTAAGTGGCCTTTTGAAGGTTTTGTTTTTGCACTTTTGGAGCAGAAGTTCACTCTCTTCTAATGGGTAGCCATCATTACTGTTGGAATTTGGATTAAACAAAACCTGAATCAGTGGACCCAGAAAAGAATGTCTACAGGTGGGAGACTGTGAATTCTTGCACCTTTTTCTGATTGGTGGCTCTTCTTGTTCCAGCTTATTTGTACCTGTTGTGAACCTAGAGAAGATCTCCAGCCTTCCAAAGTCAGATGGAGATGGATGCAAGGTTTCCCAAAAGCCTTTTGATTCTCCCATCCTAAGGCAGCCTTCTGCCAGCTCAAAGGAGATCCTGGGAAAAACCTCCTTAGTGGTATCACCAAAAGAACTCCTAACACATGCCAAGGCAGGGGGCGCCTCCATTGTACTTTCTGATGGTCTGAACAGAAAAACGGAGAACCTTTCTGCTGTAAGAGAGAAAGAATCTGGTTCTGTGAAAACTCTGAAGAAGATGCCCCGTGAGTCTTCTTTTCCTGGCTAGATAATCTTGTAGCAGCACAACTCTATGTGAGGCATTTGGGTAGGAGTGGCTATATTTATTGGTTGGAACATTACATATCACTTTTGCCTATGGCTCCAAATGTAACTATGGCCCTTTTTGCACTGGCCTTATTCTGGATTATATTCTGGAATAGGAACCTGCCATTCACATGCTAGTACAGACTGCGGCAGGTCCTGCTGAGACCTGCCATGGTCTCAGTAGCGTGCGGATGGCAGGTCCCTATTCTAGGATATAATCCTGATTAAAGCCCAGTGCAGAAAAGACATGCCTTTCACCGATTTTCATCTTTGTCATTGTACATTTCTGCATGTCCTAGCTTTATTTTTTGATTTCCTTTTGCTGCTGCTGTCAACTGCTGGGGTGAAGGGAGATCAGAAAAATGGCTTAAGAGGCTGGCTATGCCACCCTTGCATTAGGGACTATGTACTTTATTTCATTCATTTTGGTGCCTTTCCAGCTTTTGATATCACCTGATTTTGCTCCTGATTTTTGTTTTGAAATTGGGGAAATTAGTTCCCAGGTAACAGTTTGAAGGCTATAGGGTAAATATTAGCTGTAACTCTGAGCTAATATATTCTAAAGAAAGCCAGGCACCTGTCCCTAGATTCTTTACTAAGGGCAGTTATTGAGTTGAAGGAAAATTTGAGGGTATGCTGCAGGACACTCTTATGTTTACATGGTAACTGGGACGAGGAAAGGGCTAGAGTGAACAGAGGTACCAGTTTGATGGCTTCTTCTCAGTTATATTCACTAGCCATGTCCCTAGATGGCTTTTAAGAAGCCGTATAACCCATCTAATAAAGAATCAAGAGCAAGCATGTAGAGATACGATGAAGAATTGGTTTGTCTAATCCAACCTCTTAATTGGGTTTGTGTGCTGTCCTTTGGGTGAATGGGAAGAAGGAATACTGCATATACCATAATTTTGTGCTCATCCATGGTAGTGTGGCATAATAAACAGGTTTCCTGTCCCGTTCTCCTCCACTTCCATGCACGCTTGTCTTCTCAGCACAATACTCAGCACATACTTCCATACCAGAATGAGAGGAGGGCCACTCAGACCAAAGCAGTGGTCCCTGCAGCCTTTGCTTAAGCAGCCCCATAAAATGAAGATAAAATTAAGCAGTGATTATAAAAGTAGCTGCTTCAGAGCTCCTAAATTTTATTTATATAACTTCTGCCAGGAAGTTTTTTTAAAAAAAATTTGTTTTTGTTTGAGAGCTAACACACTGGACAAGAAGGCATTTAATTTTGCACTAGGAGACATAGGAAGGAACATGCATGTTGAATTCTGTATTTTTCTCTTTTACATTTAATTCTGTGATTTTTTTTTCTACATAGGGAAAGAATGTGACTTAAACAGGCAGTGTGGGGTGGTGAATCCTGAAACCAAGAAAGTTTGCACTCGGTTATTGACCTGCAAGGTATGATGCTGCCCGTGAACCTATTTCCTGAGAAAATTAATTAAAAAGTGATGCATTATAAAAATGAGACCTTGTTCTCCCACAGAACATCTTTAGTTAATTGCTTTTAAGAGATAGAGTGGTGCTTGGAAGCTTAACAAGCAAAGATCATCACACTACTCATTTCTGTACTAGGAATATTTCATTTGTTCGCTAACATAAAGGAATACATTTTGACCAGAATTCCATTCTGACCAGTATCCCAGACCACCACGCTCAGTAGGAGCCTCCCTTCAACATACTGGTGCTGGGCAGGGCCTCCCTTAGGCCTCACCAGAGTGCAGAAGGGAGGCTTCTAATATACTTGTTGGTCCAGTCAGTGTAGAATCGCTCTTAATCATGTTCCTTTCATTAACAAGTATCTCTTGCTGGAGTTTCCAGAGTTTTAAACAGCACTCCAGCCCATTCCATTATAGGTAGTTTCAAGGGAAGGCTCAGTATTGGGGAAGGACATTGATGTACATAATTTACCTAGGTTTTCTGAGCTCTTCTTTCTGGAGATAATTCAACTTACTACTAATTGTTTCACATTAGTAGTAAGAGTAATGTGGGCTGTGGGAAATGTGTCATAAACCTCAGTTTATCCATTTGTATGTTCTATACTAAAAGTCAGGATCGAGTTGAAGGCATAGATGCAGGACCAATTTCCAACAAAAACAACAACAGTATTATAGGCCGAACCCATATTTACCTGAATGGAATGGTCTTTGAAGACCATTCTAGGCTGGCTAATGTCCTGAATGTCCAGGGGCCATTTGTGCACTGGTTGCAGAAACATTTCCATTCCTGCCAGCTACAGCAAGTGTGTCAATGGCCATGTTGTAGACCTTCCATCTGTATGTTGGACATCCTGCCCACCCCTACTCATGACTGGATGAGGGGGTGGTGTGTATGCTGTGAAAGGATGGGGCAAGCTGGGTTGGGAAACAACACCTGGAAGTGTCCCATTCACACTGCTCCTCTACCGTTCCTGATAGCAGATGAGCCTCAGGAGCTTACAGGACTGTTCCAGGGGATTGCAGTGTGGACCACAAGTTCCCATGATCCACCTGGAACTGCCTCTAGGTCACATGTGAAAGACTTTGGTAGTCTTACCTAGTGGGAGTTTAATACTCTCTAATGTTAAGCCCAGGAGGAAAAATGGAAGTAGCACAAACATACTAACTACTGCTTTAAGCACTTCTCTGGAAAAAGATATTAAGAAAAGATGAAAGCATTTGGGGTCTACTAAGAGGGGTCAAAAAGCAATGGCCTTCTCGAACTTAGTTTATTCAATTGTCCCTGCTTATTGTTCACAATAGTTAGTGTTTGTAAAATGTGGATCCCAGGACGATCTTGGAGAGTCATAGCCACTTCTATTTAGAAGAAGAGTTGGCTTTTATACCCTGCTTTTCTCACCCTTTCAAGGGGACTCAAAGCAGATGACAAACCTTCTGTTCTTCTCCCCACAACAGACACTCTGTGAGGTAGGTGGGGCTGTGAGAGCTCAGAAAGAGAACTGTGACTAGCCCAAGGTCACTCAACTGGGAGACTACCGGATAAGAGTCTGGCATTCTAACCACGGGACCAAAGTGGCTTGGAAAAAAATGTACTTGTTAGACATTCCAGAGATTTATAAAGTGTTGCATGCAATAGGGTAAATGGGTGGAGGTAAGGGTTCCTCATCCCTACGTTAAGTGCGTGGTTATCCAGAGGTAAGTGTTCCTTTCCTCCACCCCCTCAGTATTAGAGCTTGGTTATCCAGTAAATCTGGAAGTACATCAGGTCAGGCAAAAGAGAGTGTGATGTTGCTTTATGCATGCACATTGAATTTGGGACCACCAGGTGGATAGATTTCAAAGTAGATTAAACACAGAGATCACTTGCACTTGCTGCTGATCTTTGACTCCTTTGCACAATCAGAGAAAAGATGCTACTTGATACACTGGGGAACGGCATTAGGAAACTTTGCTTGTGGGCTTGGACCTTGCTAGATCATCGCTCTAACCTAGGAGGGTTACTGTTACATTTCTATCCACTGTGCAAGCTCCTTATGAGCCAAACATTGTGCAGATTGACTTCTTTGGTGGTAGTAGAGGTAAAAAAGGCAGTGAATACTGTAAGACATCAAGAACTTAATTAGACTGTTTTGTTGCATGATGATTACAGGTTAATAGTGAAGTGGCTTAAGCTAAGGCCTGTGGCTTAACCTACCAGAAAGCTCCTTCAGTATGAGCCCATTAAATAAATGAGAACTGCATGACAGCAGTTCAGTGCCCTTGCACTGATCTCATTCTTTGCAGTGAAGTGTAGGTAGAACTTTCTATAAGGAACTATGTCTCTTTCTGTAAGGAAGCCACGTGTGATTGACAGGGAGATAACGATTTGCAGGTAGTTTTAGGCTTTGTGACTTTCAGCCAGTTATGCCCATCTAAGTGGAGAATGGGAACTGCAGGTTTCTGTTGGGGATATTTGCTTTAGGGGAAAGGACTCTTAAGATCAGTGGGTGATTTACTGATAGCAGCTTTTAGTACTTGTCTGTATCTTGAACTATTAAAATCTAGGGGTCTCAAAGGCCGTAGTCAGGACAGAGCATACTGTGCTGAAGGTACAAATGTATCCTCGTGACATTGTGTAGGGTAATTTCACAGTGTGCTTTTGCTGTAAATGCTATGTTCAGCACAGCTGTTTCACCAATTGCTTCTGTTTCTGACTATAAGTTAGTTTTATGCTAGATGGATCTTTTAAAAATCCTCTTTAATATTGATGTGAGTCAACTTTCCCCAACCGGAAGCCATCTAAATAGTGTTTGACTCCAGTTCTTGTCAGTCCTATCCAACGTGAACAGTTGTCGAGGATAATTATTGTTGTTCTTAGTTACCACTGAGTCATGACTGACTCCTGGTTGACTGCATAGGCACCTCCATGGGCACCTCTATGCAGTTTTCTTGGCCGAGATAAAGAAGTAATTTGCCACTGCCTGCTTCTGGTGAGTGGCAGGTTATGAAACTGGTGACTCTGTTTTTCAGGCAGTTTGCTCTACCACTGAGCTACAGCTACACCCAAGGATGATTGTAGGTAAAGCACTGTTTAAAGTGATACTGTATCATCTGCCTAATCTGCATCTGGCTCTTGCTAGAGAATTGGCAACTTGGATTTATTAAGTTATTCACTGGTTTTCTCACAGGACTGTTTCATTCCTTATTGTTAGGGTATAAAGGTTTTTTTTCAGCTTCGCTGCCTAACTAATCTTTCTTACTTCTGCCACAGATCCATTCTGTACATCAGCGTCGTGAAGTCCAGGGGCGTGCCAAGGATTTTGATGTGTTAGTGGCTGAGCTAAAGGCTAACTCCAGGAAAGGGGAGTCCCCCAAAGATAAGAGCCCAATGAGGAAGGAAGCAACTTCTGAACGACTCTCTCAGGACTCTTCTTCACTTTCACAGGCATCTTTGGTCCTGCCAAGTGCCTCTCCTTGCCGAGTAAAGCAACCCTATTCCCACTGTGCACTTTCCAGGTAAAACCAGGGGAGGAAATGGGCAGTTTTGTTGATCAGTGAACACTTAAATTAAAACTGTCTAGAACAGCAGTTCTCAACCTTCCTAATGCCGTGACCCCTTAATGGAGTTCCTCATGTTGTGGGGACCCCCACAGCTGGGAGGTGGGAGGGAAGGGTGGCAGGAGGGTCGTCGCGACCCCTCTGAAAGGGTAATTCGACCCCCAAAGGAGTCCCGACCCCCAGGTTGAGAACCACTGGTCTAGAACGTACTTTGCTCAGCTATAAATGCAAACAAGGCTTTGAGAAGGGCGGTGCTCTCTTATTTTTTATTTATTTATTTATTTGTA
>MTQE01001134.1:61166268-61184496 GCA_014337955.1 Aspidoscelis marmoratus | reverse complement strand
TTTATTTATTTGTATTTCTATCCCGCCCTATACCCAAAGGTCTCAGGGAGAGTTACAATATTATATTAATCTTAGTGACCTTGCAGAAGTGGACTCTGTTGATCATAATCCAGATGATGTATCTATAAAACATTTTCATACCCATTAAAAATGTTACAGCGAAGCTCACAAAGTGAAATTTTAAAAATGACACTAAAAGAATATAAATTAAACATCATAGAACCAGAAAATCATCATCATCATCATCATCCAGAGTCAGCAGGCTAGCTGATCAACAAATGCTGAGCATACTAGCATGTTTTAAGCTGCTACCAAAAACTCAAGCTGCTACCTATTGTGTTTTAGGAAAGAACACAATATTTCCTAATTTTCTGATTTTAGTCAGAAAATTCTGTTCTTGAACATGTTAATCCCATTATCCTCCTCTGTTGTTTCTAGGTCTCAGGTTTCCTCCGAGAGTGATCCTGATGATCTGCCAACCACCTCTACTGAGGTTGAACATAGACTCTATCCTTTCCCTGTGCCCAAGAGTGCTGTCCGGCTTTCAAGTGAGGAGAGTGAAGATGATGCCATGGATGACTCTCGCAGGCTGGATTGCCATTATGCAACACGGTCACCACGTCCCCTGGCGGTAAGACTTAGGCTCAGGCCTAGGTTGGTCTGTAATCTGGATCATTCATGTGTTTGGTAAAAAAAATTGTGAGATGAATCAATGGCACAAAGTATCCAATATTAGCTGAAGCTGCTAATACTGAATCTAAGTATGGGTACATCTGTCCTGGGGCTTACTCCTCAAAGAATAACTGTCCATAATCCAAGGAAAATGCCTTCCACAGACTTGTGATCTGTTTCTACCAGAGAATGAAACTGGGACATTCTGCTACTAAACTATGGGTGTTTTTCCACTGTCACTAAAAGTACCCATTAAGTACCCATTAATGGGTACGAAATGGGTACCTCTAGTGACAGTGGAAAAACACCCTATGAGCATGATCTCAACTAACAGTACTTGGACTTCATGTATTGCTATATTATTTTTGAGGTGTGGCAACCAAAAATGCAGTTGCACCATCAATTTGTATGAGGGAATTATAGAATCATATAAAACATAATGTAGGAACCCTAACACTTTACTGGAGGGTGGTTTTTGGATAGTTGGATGCACACTGTGTTGACATTGACATTGACCTGCCTAACACAACTGCAAGAAGTGTATATGTGTAGTTAGAATTTTAGCTCCAGTGTGCATCATTTTACACTTTTTCACATTAAATGGCACCTGCTATTGTAGAGTTTTGGCACTCTTCACCATCTCTTTTTGTTTTTACTGCTCTAAACCTTTTGGTGTCATCAGCAGACTTGGCTCATGTCTTGATTTACTCCAGAGGAAGTGAAGTGGGCAGAGCAGTTTCTTTTGTCATGACCTGTTTGTGATGCTTTTTTCCTGATTCTCTCTCGATAGTTCTGCACTTTTGGAAGTAGGTTGGTGAGTCCAGGTTGTTATGTGTTCAGTCGACGGCTGGATCGGTTCTGCTCTGCACTCAGTTCCATGCTGGAGAGACACCTTACCTCCCACATGTGGAAGTAAGTTATCTTAAAAAATGGAGAGCAACTTTGTGAGATTAATTGGCATATATCAGTGCCTCCTTGTACTCTTGATGTGTGTACATATGGCTAATTCCTAGATGTGTCCTCAGTGCTTGTTGGACTAAGGTTTTAGCTACTGAACAGGCAGTGTTTTAACAGTATTCATGCAGCCGTATGTGTCTTCAAGAAAGATGGGAATGAAGTCCAGAAACAGAGCCGTTTCATATATATTGTTGTATCACTTCCTTTATTTGTCATCTGGTAACCACCACTGAACATTTATAAAGCAGCTATTGCAGTTTAAAAGGGGAGTATTTCTGGAGTATAGGAAGGTTTCTGAAAAACACAAATTCTTGTTCTTTTTCATTTTTCCCTTCTCCCATGTGATCAGGAATTGTAACAGTGTGATATTACCATTACCTCCCAAAGTCAGAGAGAGAGCTACTACTCAGCTACAATTTCATCCTTGTCTCCAGTTCCTGCTCCCATTGCTGAATGGGAATATTTCTCAATATCTTCTGTTGCCTTGATTTAATGCAGTTTTTTTCTTCTTTACATACCTTTAGAACTACTGCTTAGGAATAGTAGGATATATAGGGAGATATTATTGGGGGTAACAACCAACCGATAGCATAGTTGACTCATATCGACCTGCTGGTGCCTTGAGATCTGTAGGAAAGGCCTTCCTGGTTGTTTCTCCTCCTTCATTAGTTGAGGGGGTAGAGATCCAGGATAGGATCTTCTTGGTGGTGGGCCCTAGATTGTGGAATAGTCTCATCCCTGAGGTGTGCCAGGCGCTTTCAGTTAATGCATTCAGAAAATTGTTAAACACCCACTAATGTACCCTGGCATTTTATTGAAACAAGGAAACATCTTTCCATTACCACATTCAATTATTACTTTAGTATCTTATTATTTTAATTTGTTCATTTTATATTTTCTAGTCTTGTCACCTGTCCTGAAACCCTCAGGTTCAGGGCAAGATAAAAATGTAAATAAATACATAAACAAACACAGATATAAATAAATGGCTAAATAAATGTGGGGAAATGCTGCAGCTGTAGAAATGTGTGTCCAAAGTCCAGGATAATGTCTATAGTTTTAAGGAACATATTAGAATAATTCCATTAAGACTAAATTCATCAGAAAAAATAACAGTTGCAGTACTATGCACCCTTACTAAGGGTAAGTCCCATTGAATTAAGAAGAGCTGAGTAAACAAATGTAGACTGTTGATATGTTTATGGCTGAGAGCAGGACTGGAGATAACTTTTGTACCTGTGGGAGCACAGCCTATAGAAATGTGAGGGGAAACAAAGAAGAGAATGGGCAGTATTCATTCATTCATTCATTTAATTTCAAACACGTGTATGTCACTTCTCATAAAAAAAATCAAAGCAGTTTATAGCAATGGTAAAAAACACTTTAAAAATTCAACAGCTAAAAACACATTAAAAACTGGGTGGGCTAGGGAGAGAGCAAAGCATTTACACAGGGAATGCTTTAGTGAAAGAATATGTCTTTAACAGGTATCTAAAAGCTGTGATTGTAGGTGCTTCCAGAATAGCAGAAGGGGAGGGAATTCCATAAGGTAGGTGATGCCACTGACTGGGAACTGTCATGAGATGGCATTCTGTATTTTGTGGGACCTCTTCAAATAATCCCATGACTCTTCCAGGCTTGTAACAAAGGCAGCATTCTTTAGATAGGAAACAGCTGGAGCACATAATTGTCCAACTTTAGTGCCCAGCAGATGGTTGGTGGGGAAGGAATCTTGAGAGAAAAGGAAGTTGCACAGCCTGGGTGAAGTCAGTGGTCATTTATGAGGCCTTCTCCCTTTGACCGGGGCATGGGAGAAATTGCATCACTGTTGAGTACAGCTCCGCTTCGGTCACTTAGTGAAATACTGCCTGTGTAGTAGCTAGTTGGACAATTTCCTACAAGGCTTACAAATGCTTGGCCAGTAGAAGTGGAGGGTGCGTCTTTTGCCAATATTGAGTTTAATTTGAGTGGGGTAAATGACGCTCTTGATAGCTGACCAGATAGTTTTAATAGCAGAGTGATTTACCAGCATGTCTGTGCTAATCCGCTAGGGCAACTGTTGTTTATTATATGGATATTTCTATCATATCTTCCAACATTTTGGCCAAAAAATGATTTATTGAACTATGAACATAGTTACCATGGAAAGGAACCAAAGTACATTCTTCTTAGAATAAACACTATTAAATTTAGTATTTATCTAAAATATAGAATTTGTTTTCTTATGGGAACAACTCTAGACATATATTTAGCAGTGTTTCCAGAAGAAGGATCCTTAAAAGACGAGATAACTTGACCAGGTTGGAGCCAGTCCTGAAAGAGGGGGAAATGCTTTGCTAACTTCGATATAAAATGCACATTTATTAAGGGTAAAAGGCATAAGGAAGTAATTTTATTTTATAGCAAACAGAGGGGGCAAATCAGTCAAATACTAGCAGCAATTCCAAGTGTGGGGCTCAAAAGAGAAATAAACAGTACTTTGTGTCCAGCAGAGATATTTTAACTGTAACCACAGCAAAAAGAACGCAAAGTAAAAGTTTCCAGTTCTAAAAGCTAAAATAAGACAGAGAAACAGGGAAAAAAATCAGCTGGGCTTATAGAAGCACAGGGGATTTTTCATCCAATCAGGACTTGTTGCTAGGTAGTGGAAGGGCAGATAATTGGGAGAAATTAAAGGTCAGCAGAACTCAGTTTAACAACTGGTGACAGGTGGAACTGTGGGTCAGAGTCCCTTGATATAATGAAGTCTTTCCCCATGTTCCACCAGTTTGAATCTCCCATCAATTGCTCCTCATACAAATATCAGTTAAAGCCCCTGAAATGAACAGGGGTGACCCAACCAAGCTAGAGGTCCCCGTTTTTGTTAAAAAAGGAGTTGAATCTTTAATGTTTGAGTACTAAAGTGGAGTTTGAGGGAAGTGAAGCGAAAGGGTGCTGAAGAAAATGAGAGGAGGGAGCAGGAGCATTTTATATCTTTCTTGGGGTTTCTGTTGGTGAAGAACAAACTTCACAGGGAAGAAAGTGGAATAGGGTTGACAAAACACAAGCACACAAACTCTTATGGAGAGGGTTGGGCTAAGTCCACTTGGTAGCAGTACAAATAGGCTAAATTTGGATTGAATTCCCAGTATTCTGGCAAACCTCTTCTGAAGTTAGGCACACGTATAGCAGACAGTCTATAAGCTTCAGGAATAATCAATTACAAATGCTTGGTCAGGTAGCGCTTGAACAAAATGTCATGAACAACTGATCAGATACTAGGAAGTCAGCTAATCATACTGCTCTGGAACCAGGCTGTTCAGGGTCTGGCTGCCCTAGAGTTCTTTGTGAGCTCTTCATGCTTAGTGGCAGGTTGGGGAGAGAGAACACAACAGTCAAATCCTGTGTGCATTTACTTAGCTCATTGCGAGTTCTTCCAAATTAAACGTGACTAGAGATGCACTGAAACCAATGTATTTCTAAAGCTATACAAATTACATGTAAAATGTAGATGTGTTTTAGGAGGTGCTAAGTGTTAAGGTAATTTGCACAAACCATGAAGTTGTCTTCTCCGCAGTTGTGACTTTGTTGCAAGAAGCACTTTGTGCCTTCAGTTGATCGTGTCAGGGTATTCAGCTCCAATTTCTCCAGTAGGTGGCTCTGGTGGTACATCTTTTAGAGATGGGAAGTCACATCCGAACATCAACTGAATGATCTCCCAGGGGCTGCAGAAAATAAAGAGAAAGCTGGGTGAAGGGTGTGTGTATATTTGTAGGCACTCCTGAAAAAAATGATTAGAGCTTAAAACAAGTGAGAGCAAAGAGAACAGATTTTCATCTTAAAAGCTATGGTGGACAGATTGATGTCATCTAATATCTGGAAAATCAGGTGAATCTTGAAGCCCTGGATAGGCTGAGGTCTGAAGCCAGGAAAAATGAAAGCAGAGGAGTGGTGATTAGTTCAATCGCATATCTTTTGAGCTCTTTCTTTATCCTTTTCTTTATTGGCCCACTTAGAAGGATTCCTCCAGCTGCTGATCATCAAGTCTCCATGCCATCTCCTGTACTTCTTGGCTTTTCCACTTTCAGCACTTCCCAGAATTGCAGTTCTTCCCTGGTTTGCAGCCTCCCCAGCAATATCCCAGGCAGGACCTCTGTGTCTTGTGTGGCTTCAGCAACAGTGGTATCCAAGGACAACCGTAGTCACCACAATATGAACTATGCACTGGCCTCACCTCATGCTGCAGCCGCTTGTAGCCAGACAGACTGTATGGGAGGGAGCCAGTCTATAACCTCCCCACTCCCAGCCAACACTCCTTCTCCATCATTCAGCAAGTTGCCTTTGACTAAGGCCAGCAAGTCCTCCAAAACAAAGGAGATGGCTGGAAGCATGGAACCAGAGACCTTGGCCAGGAAGCGCAAACAGTCTCCCAGTGCCTCTGCCAGCCCTCCATACAAACAAACATGTTTTCTAGATCTGGGCAAGACTAAGGCAGCTGGCTGCCAGGTCTCACACCCCTCTGCTAAGACTAAGCCTTCCATGATCTCTCCCACTCTATCTCTGAATGGAACAGTTTCTGCAGGAGCCAGAATTAAGAGGGTTGGCCATCTTGATTGCAGGACTCCCAGCCATATATCAGTGAAATCTTCACAGCTAGAGAACCAGGGCTCCTCAATAAATGGGCCAAAAGCATTGCAAGCCAACTGTATCTCAGATGAGGAGGCCAAGAGACGCAAGAATTCAGCTACCTATTGTAGACCAGTGAAGGCAAAACACGGCTCTTCTCCCTTGCCTTCCTCTTCCTCATCTGACTTGGGCTGTTGTGTCCGAAGGAAGAAGCCTGTTGTCTCCTTAGGCTTTGAGGAGAAGCAGAACACAATGAAGGTAGGTTGCTATTTGAGGCTAATCATTTTCTCCCACTTCATAAGTTTTGTGACAGCTGCTTTTTCTTCTGTATTTAGGGTCTACACAGTAAAGTCTGCACTCATATTTACTGTTATAAAGTTGACAGTTTGGTAACTGTGGCCTTCCACAGCATCTCATGAAATGCCAAAAAAAAAAAATCTAAAAAATTTTAAGATAAGGGTGTTTTTTTTAGTTTAACACAACCCTATCATGCCTCACCTCAGCTGTCACTGCATGAAAATGCTAAAGGGTTCAAAGGATGACATTTAAAGCCCAGTTTAGTAATAAGTACATAACTGATATTGTACAAATTGTCTGGCAAAATAATGTGCCAAGGAGAGCTTCATGGAAACTAGAGTTGAAGGTGAGGACCCAGAGTGCTAAATGAGGATTGTTCAGGGCAAAGAAACTATGGAATTTGGTTCTTCAAGATGTGATGGCCACCAGCTTAAACAGCTTTAAAGGAAGAGCAGATAAATTAATGGAGGGCAAGATTATCAGCAGATGGTACCCATGATAGTTATATTCTGAAGTATACTTCCAAATACTCACTCGTAAGGATTGCAAGCAGGAGAATGTTCTTGCAGTGTGTATCATTATTATGAGCTTCCCACTGGCAGCCAGTTGGATAACAGAACGCTGAAGGAGCTAGACTTTTGATCTAATCCAGCAGGGTTTTTATTACCTTCTTGCAATTTCCAAAGCCAGGTTTTTTTGTCTGGGAGTCTGACAGTAGAGGTTATATGCATGCATGTACATATCCATTTTGTGATGGTGTAATCGGAAATGAAAAATGAACTAGGTTATAAAGACAGACTGTTTTAAAAGTAAATTGTTGCTTTGGATAATTAGATTATAAGGTACTTATAAAATCTCTGCAATACTGAGTAGCAAATCTGTCTCCACAGCTTTGTCATGCTTCTTTCATTTATTTTAAAAACTTCTAATGTTGTATCATGGCAACATGAGTAGATCATTCGCAGTCACTTAAGTCATTTTACTGGTTGACAGTTCTTTTATTAGAGGTTTGCAAGTGATTTTCCTAAGTTATAAATAGAGAGATATGGATATAGATATATATTTACATTATTTAATCACACTTCTATCCATCAAAAAGTGTTCAGGGTGCCTTACAATAGGTTCAGTAAATATAATTGGCATGTATTTAAAATGAGCTAAAAAACATTTAGGTTTCACATTCCATGGGAAGAGTGAAGAGAAATGAGGAGATAGGCTTGCTACATTTCTTTCTTTCTTTCTTTTTTTTAGAATTAAAGAGCACTGAGCCTGAACTAAGGATATCGTCTCTTGTCAGAGGTCCTTTACATGTAAGACCTGCACTAACAGGCAGAAATTATTTACTGTGTTTTTTATAGCATGACAATTGCATGCGGAGGGAGCATCTTCATTTGCTGAATAGCTTCTTATTAAACAGCTGCTGAAGAAAAAATGGCAGCCCTAGCTAAGAGCTCTTGAAGATGAAAGGGCAGAAGCATTTATGCAGGAGTAATATTGTAGTAAAGATTAACAGACAAATTCCAAAATATAAGTAGAGGGGAAGGGAAACCTAAAACCACTACATGCATTTTGCATGACTCTTTTAGCCAGGGGCCTTTCTGCATTTGGCCTTATTCTGATATGTATCTCAGAACAGGGGTCTGCTATCCATATGCCAGTGCAAACTATGGCAGACCCCCAGATGAAGCCTGCCATAGTCTGAATTAGCATGAGGACAACAGACCCCTATCCTGAGATATATTCTGGAATAAGACCAAGTGCAGAAAGGGCCCAGGTCTCAGCAAGTTTTTCTGCTGGAGGGAGCTGCTTAGGCAAAATTTTACTCAGTTAACAAAGCTTTAATTCCAGTTAGAGCTAACAATAAAAATAAAGTTCTGAGGTACTTTAAATGTGGAGTGATTTTTGCTTGTTCACTCTCCTTGCAGACTTAAGAGAAAGAAAGCATACACGTTACATGTGGCATTTATTTCAAATATTTCCAAACTGGTTTGCAGTTTTAAAATATGCTCAGTTAAATTTGCTTTGCTTGTTATTGCCCTTATATCCCACAGTTCCTCTAAAGAGGCAAGTGGCAAACATTATTTAGTTCCCTCCCTGGTTTTCTTACACCAATCCTCTGGAGTAGTTCAAGATGAAAGACGACATCTGGCCCTTCCGTGGCTGATTGGGGCTTTGAACCCTGGCTTTCCAAGTCCTAATCTGATTCTCTAGCCACCGTGCCACACTAACTGAAATGATGTTATTGTCAGAGGCAGTGACAACTTCCTGTTTTAGAAACTGCAACTATATCTGCCATTCTGTTTGTGGGATGCTGCCACTGCTGGTTGAAAGGTTGGTCTACGTCAGACTAAACTGGTTTAGATGGGGCAAGATTCTTGGACTTCTTAGGCCCAGCCCCTAGGACAGTGATGGCGAACCTTTTGAACTTGGTGTGTCAAAATTTACAATAAAACCTAGCTTAACTCAGGTGCCGTGTCATGTCCAGAAACATTCATAATTTTGTGAGATTTGTAGCTCTAGTAAAAAAAAGTTATATTTTTGATATACGTATTTATTTAAAGCAAAAACGAACAAGTCTTTGCATCAGTGACTTTTTTGTTGCTGAATTTCATTTGCTAAATCTTCAGTTTGAAGGTTGGTGTTTCGTACACTTCAAGCCCAAGCAAGCACTACTAACTTCATCTGTCGGTCAGTTTCTTTTCTTGGTTTTAATATTATTTAAGGCTGAGAATAAGGTCTCACAAAAGTACGTAGAAGGAAAAATTGCGAGTAAAGCCATCACTGCCACATACAGATCTTCATTCCTCTAGCTGCCGGGAGCACAGACGCACTGTGCGTGACCTGGCAGCGCAATGACGTGACTCCATCATGCCTCCTGTGCTGGGCGTAGGCAGTGCCTCTGTGCTCCCGGTATCTTGTAGGCTGCAAGCCAGAAGCTGCCTGTGGCCTCCAAAATACCAAACGGCAACAACATGCCCAGGTACCAGGGTGACATTGTGTGTCACCCAAAAGGGCTTGGTGTTTCACCTGTGACACGCATGTCATAGGTTCGCCATCACTGCCCTAGGATGTCTGTTGCCCTGACTATCAGCACCAGTAGTGATCACCAGCTTAGCAGTGACAGAACAGGGAAGCTGCAAGTAAATGGGCCTCCACATTGCACAGAGCACAAGGGATTTGAATTGCACTCTTTGTTATAAGTGGAATTCTGAATAGTATGTGTGTCAAAATGTGAATTAACTCTTTATAAATTAAGCATCACGTTGAAAATTGTGTAGAAGAAACAGCTGTCTCCTGTTGAGGAAGCTTATTATTGCAGAGATTCTGTCTTGTGTATCTGCCTGCCAGCTGTCTCTCCCACTTAACAATTTCATTTTTACTTCCTGTTGTGTTTTTAGTAGCAATCCATTATTAAAGTAGACATATTTTTAAAAAGGCTTTCTGGATACTACTGCATATCCCTGAGAAGTAAGACAGGTCAGAAGGAAAGCTCTGTGAGGTCAGACCAAAAGCCGGTAATCTGTTCCCTGCAGTGGGCCAGCTAGAAGCTCACGGGAGATTGATTACAAGGCAGGGGAAACGTGCAGTAGTCCCCTCATGTTGCTGTTTCCAGCAGCTGGTATCCAGAGAGATGCTGCCTTTGATACACTTACTGCTTCATGATTGGTTGGCTTGATCAAGATAACTATACTATCTTCTGGTAACCAACAGGGAAAATATAATGCCATTACAGGGCTGCTATGGTGGGGTTACCTCCTATATTGTAGGCAACCCCATTATAGTCCACTCTCCCCCCCCCCGCCCTAAAAAAAGTGATTGTTACAATTGCTGGAATATCCACAACTGGTTGTAGGTTTTCCAGCAATAGCGCTTTTTAGGCTGACCACTTACCTTCTGGATGAAGTCACCATTGCAGCATGTGTAGGGGCTGAAATAGGCATCCACACATGTGTATCCTTGCACTCTGGATGCTTGGAAGCATGTGTTACTTAAAATGCACAAAGACAGCACCAGCAGCAAGGGATATCAATAGGAGATCAGTATCCCGAATTATGCCTTGCTAGTGGGTTATTCAGCAACCATCTGGAGGCGGCATATGAGGTACTGAAAAGAGCTTACTTACAACACCTCCTAGCGCTGATTATTTATGGGAAGAAAGTGCTCTGGAAGTTATGCTGGCTCTCTTTTTTGAATCAGATTACTGTGTATCAAGAGCAGTTGCAGCTACCTATCCCTTTTATAGGACTATCTGTGACCTGTGGATACCTTCTTGAGAAGCTTGGCACATCTGGCTTGCACATACATGTTGGTACATAGTTCCCTACAAAGTGCATTTCATATCAGTTGCAGGTTTTAATGCAGACATGTTTGCTTGTTAAGTTACAAACATAATTACATGTTCTCTTGGGTTTTTTTTTCAAATAGGTGCTTGCTGTAGCATTGGTCGTAAATTCTGTGTGTGCAAATGGTGTGATATAAACTGTCATCCTCGATGCTGACACCTTGTTCTCTCTTTTGTTTACAGTCAAAAGCGCATTAACAGCAAGTGCCTGCATTCTGCAGAAGGAACCAACTGAGAGAACTCTGCTCCTGGGCCCAGTTTAAAGCCTCTTTGCTTTTTATAACTTTATAGTATTTTTTTAATGAAAAAAAAATCTTCTGAAATACCTCAAGATTCCTATTGTTGTTCTTTTGCATATATTTTTAAAAGTGGGGGCAGGGGGCAGATTTTGCAGTTTGTGGATATGCTTGTAGATGGAATGGTCGGAGGCAGTGAACCCAGAATTAATAGTTTTGACTTTAGCATATAGCATTTGACTAACTTTTGTCAACCTGGTACTCTCCAGTTATGTTAAATTATCATTTCCATCAATTTTAACCAACACATCCCATATCTTTCTTTCTACTACTAGAAGCTGATTCTTTTCACACACTATTAGGAGGCAAAGGCCCCATTCATTCATTTAGGCTCTTTCCTGTCCTGGCCTGAAGGAAAGAGAAGTCCTTAGGTGGTCAGTGAATTTTAAGACCTGATTGCTTCGTTATTCTTATTTTACATGTTTCTATCCAGGAACTTCAGAATAGTATTTTAACTTCACAGTAACCCTTTAAAATGCTGTGTTGAAGACAACAGAGTAAGTATAATGGCTGCATTAGTTGAAGACCTGGTGTTTGCACCATCACTAGTCTGGTTTTTAGATCACAACTCCCATTTGGCTCCTACCAGCATACCTATTGCTAAAAAAAAGATGGTAAGTAAAATCCCAAACAGCTGGAGGCACAGGATTGAAGAAGCCTGCTCTCTACCCCTACTTAGGCTGTCATTCTTGTTTTACTTATTTATAAAATTTGTGTTCTGTCCTTTAGCTTAAAGTCTTATGGTTTAAGATAAAAATGCCATGGATTCAAGCTGTCTGCTGTTACCCTTGTTAGCTTTCTGGGATCAGCTAAGGTTGCCTAAGTGCTGCTGCCTGATGCAGAGCAGGATAATTGACTTCAAATCAAATATAGTCAGTAATGCAAGAGATATTTCCACAATCACAAACTGCCTCATTAAAAAACAACAACATACTGGTGCTTTAAAGTGCAGTGTATTGAAACAGTGTATTTTTGAATTTTAATTCTTCAAAAATTATTAGTCACTCAAATGTATTAATTGATAAAGTATGTTGGTTGCAGCTTCTGTTAGATAATACTAGTACTGCTACTGCTAACAGTAGCAGTTGTGAGAAAAGCACACATTCTGCACTACTTTTGATTATCCTAAGACCTTTAGAAGGATCTGATTGTCGGTGTACCAGACCAGTTGCAAACATCCACTAGACCTTTGTGATAATGATGACTACTAGTACTAAAGAATGAGTTACTGTATATATTTTGCCACAGAAGACCTATTTTTCCTCTGAAAAAAAATCTAAAATCACCCTGTGCCTTATACTTGAGGAAGTGTTTGATAACACTTTTTTTTATCTAGTTTTTAAAATCTATCTTTATTCTTTACATTTTTCAAGACAGAAACTGCACTCTGCTCTGTACAGCTCTGCCTCCATTTTAGACTTGTTTTTCCCACCCTCTGCAAGAGAGAGCAGCTTCGTACTGGTTTTGTGTTACAAGGAAAACTGACCTCTTTGGACTCTAAAGGAGGCTTGAGGTGCCCGTTCTGTAATGACTTTCAGCTTTCACTCACTAAGCAGCACTGAAAAAGAATATGTTTTAAGGCTGATGTTGGTGCCCTTTAACAATGAAATCACCCTTCAGTGAGCAAATAGTGCAGAAGGTGGTGAGATCGTCTCTGACAGCAATTTATAGCCTGAGCCAGTAAGCAGCACTTATTCTCTTCATTTAATAAAACAAATTCAAACTGACTCTAGCCTCTGATACTTGCTAATAGCTGGTGAGGAAGCTTCATTTATCCACTGATATCTGCAAACTGCTGATGGGGCATATTGATAGCCCTTATTATATGGAGCAGGCAGCTGATAAGCTCAACAGCAACAAGCCTCAGCAGAGGTTCGATAGAATCAAAAGCTTGCAGTAATGTTATGAAGGCAATGATAAAGTCTGCAAAGAAAACAGCAAAGTAGTCAGTAGTTGTTAGAAAGTCCAACTTGGGGTCTCTTCCTATGGTGCTGAATGCCAAGGACTTTAGCCTGGGGGCAGCTCAAGCACAAGTGTTGTCTGATGCTTCTACCCTACTTTCTCTGGCATCAGCTACTGTGTAACCCTTCTGATCAAGAGGTGAGAGCAACTGATGCCTTTAAAGCACTTGATCAGGCTAAACCTTAGTGTCGCCGCAGCATTTGCATCAGTATTTTCACAGGTGGGTCAGGAAGAGGGGAATGGCCAATTAGAAATGAACATTTAAGGTATGTAAAGCTGTATGTATATGATTGTAAGGTTTGCTCGCCATTGATTTTCCCTAAATATCCCTTGCTAAATTGTAAGGATAACTTATGCATCAGTGAGTTTTTTATAATAATTCCATCCCAAATTACTTTGTTGATGCTTGTAGCTTCTAGAAGCTGTAATCCCAATACTAATTTGGATATAGGGAGAAATTGTGGGTAGTTTTTACTGCTTAGGAGCACTTTGCCTCAGAGTTAGGTAAAGTCATGACTTTTTGTTTACCAAAAATGAAAAGCATGATTTTGTATCTTTTCCATGTTATGCTAATTTATCAGAACTTTTGGCTATGAAGTCAAGATGCAAGGGACAATTTTGCCAAATTTGGTGGCCTTACTGTTTAAGAAGCATTCACTAAGAAATGATCTATTTATATATACAGAAAATTAGAAGCATCTGTCACTGTTCCTCCAGAATCTGGCAAAAGCCACTGAATAATCCAGAGTAGAGGACATCCAGACACATTTTTATTCTGGATTATCCATGCATTATTCCAGATTATTTAAATAATGTGGTTTAAGTAACTGCTGTCTGGATGAAGCTTTACTGTCAACATTGCCTGACCTCAGAAGAGTCCCTCAGATTGCTATTACTACTAAGAAGGCCTTTTTCAGGGTTCTGGATAATTAGATCTCAGTTGATCACAGCCCATCTGCTGCTTATATAGAGAGTTGCTCTTGTAGATGGGACTTATTAATCATAGTTAACACCTTTAACTGAACTTGGTCACAAATAGCCTATCAGTGCAGTTGCTTCAAGCCTCCTGTTATGTTTTGGGAGCAAGGTATATAAAGCAGTATAAATTGTCTTTATGAAGCCACAGATGTTTTGGAAAGATAACTCTTAAGTACCCAATTCATTTAGGAGTTGGCCATTTAACCATTTTTCATATGTCTGCTCATGTGCTCAGAACCAGTACCAACTGATAAAATTAGCAGTGGCACCAACTAAATGGCACAATCTTCCATGCTTAAGATTGTTATGAGATTCACACCAAGGCTTATTAGCACTTCTGCCAGTTCTATTTTATCAGCACTTCTCTGGCTGTGAGTGTACTTATCTCTAAACCAATGTGTGTTGTGTGATAAGATGCAGAGCCGGAATGTTGATTATGAAAGTAATAGGTGGAGAGAAAGAAGTTGGTTGCAGTGTAGAAAGAGAAGCCATATAAAGAATTCCTTGTAGCAAGGGATGGAAAGATGTCCCACAGCAGTACGGCCAGTGATCAAGGCTGGCAGATGTTGAAACTGAATGCCTGGAGGGCCAATGGCCATTAAGGAAATCACTTGAATTTTATTTTATTTACATTTCTATCCCACACTATAGCCAAGGGTCTCAGGGTGGGTTACAATTAAATAGTATAAAAACAGTGTAAAACAACAAAAGTGTCTATACTGGGGACAAGCTGTTTCCTCAACCAAAGGCCAGGGTAAGGAATTGCATCTTCTCCAAATGTCTGAATATATACAGTAAGGTTACCTGACACACTATGGAGGTTGGGCTGTTCTATAGCCTGGAAGCTACCACTGAGAAGGCCCTCCCATGAATCCCCACCCCCTAAACTGCTGAAGAGATGGCACTGCCATGGGGGCCTAGTGACAGAAATCCTTTGGGAGACTCTCAGCCTAAAGCTAACAAATTGTAAAGTAGCTTGCCTGTTCCAGCACCTGATCACTATGCTTTGAGGAGCAATAAAGGCTCACCAATCTGCATCCAAATTTAGGGCCTTTGCTGTACATGACTATTTCAGGGAGAATGAGGAAAAGGAACAACTCATTAGGCCATAAACTGCTTTGATGAATGCAATAACAAATTTATGTTTGATTCTGAGAAGAGGCAAGCAGGGGAATCAGTCATTTGGTGGAAGAGAAATAAGTGAAGAGAAATGTTAGATTCTGGAGGTCACTTCAGATAAGTTCAAAAAAAATTTCTTTTTCATTATCTGCTCTCATGGTGTTTGAACCAAGCAGGTCAGCCTAAATAAAGAAATGACCCACTTTCACTACTAAATTGATGTGGTAAGACCGTAGACTGTGTAGAACCAGTACACTCCTGTGGTTATTTTTATGTGACAGTCAATAAAGATTTTAACTACTGTATTTTCTGGTGTATAAGACTACTTTTTATCCCAGGAAAATCTTCTCAAAAGTCAGGGGTTGTCTTATACGCCGGGTGTAGTCTTATGCGGCAAGTATATCTCAAACTCTATATTTTAACTGGAAAGTTGGGGGTCGTCTTATACGGCCAGTCGTCTTATACGCCAGAATATACGGTACGTATTTTTTGTAAGGCCCAGGCATATTGAGAAGAAAATCTTATAAGGCTTCTTTGTGCACAGACTATGTAAAGGAGACTTTAAATGTTTGTCAAGTCATAATTCACAAATTGCTCACAAGCTCATCTGTGCGAATTGATGAGGAGACTTCAGCCCCATCTTTGTTGAGTTTCTGATTAGGTGGAAAAATGGAAAACTTCATTACTGGCCAGGGCACATGGTCAGTGTATAAGGTGGTAACTTACCAAAGTATGCTTTGAATCATTTGCTATGCTATCCATTGTGAGAGAAGTCGAATAGTTGTGAATGCCAAGTTTCATTATCCTTGATAGTTGCCCATGCTTCCTGGGGCTAGTGGGGGGTGCAGGCTACTTGTCTGGAGGCTACCGTGTTACATACTTACAAAATGCATAAATGTTTCCTCCTGCTTCCCTAGCCAGGGTCAAAAGTATAACATAGGGAAGCAGGAGGAAACATTTATGCATTTTGTAAGTATGTAACATGGCCAGTGTGTCAGGTTGCAACATAGGATAAGGAAAACAATTAAGATATTTTCTATCAGATCCTGTGCTTTTTAAAAAATGTATCTGGGGTGCTAAAATGCAAACATCCATTTGCTGTACTGTTTGTTTGGCTAAGTGCCGTGTGTTGATTTATAGTATATTTATATTTTGGACTGAGCTAAATGCTTGGTTGAAATGACAAACTCATCATTTACGAATTGCATATTGTTAAATTGCTGCCTTTTCTAAGTAGACACACATACAGGCTCATGTTTCTTTATTTAGTAATGACAAAGCCCAATTGTTTGTAATCTGTACATGCCAACCACAGTTCTAGATGCTGCACTGAAAAGGACATGAATTGATTCTTTTGGTGCCATAACCCCACAACTTTAATATGGACAGATTAGAGGCCTTTTCTGAGGTGACGGAAGTGCCTCAACCACAGAGATACTGCTCCATGAGACAAAGGATCCATGTGAAAATAGGGGGATGGACTCAAAATCAGCTTATAGGTGAAAGCATCCATATGCAAGTGACTTTAATGTCCATCGACAGCTGGAAAATGTACTTCCAAAGTGCATTCTCTGGATTAGAGCTGGGATGGAAACCCTAGCAACCACACACTACCACCTCTAAACTACTTTGAGCTGCTTTTAAAATGTGTACAGATGTAGCCAAATTCAGTCTGATTGTTGAGGTAAATACGGGGGGAAGGCAAAGCAGCAGAAAAGAAGTGATATTAGTGGCACTAACTAGTGGCTGAAATAGGCAAAGCTAATGGTAACGGGAAGACAGTTCTGTGCCCCTCCCTCATCACTAACACACTGGATTATTAAACACACCCTGATCAACTGACAAAAATGGGTGGAGAGAGACCCTCAACTCAAGCTGGACGCTTCTGTGTCTGGTGGGGTATACTTTTCCACAGAGGTCCGAAAGACCGCTACTAAAACAGCAAAATTCCTTTAAAAAATACAAAATTTATCTAGGCTAACTAGGCAGATGTCATCAGTGCTACGCCTTCGAGATGACCGAAATGACTCTTCCTCCGTATTCTAGTGAAACCTTACATGCAGATCATATATTTCAAGAATCAATCTATTTTATCTGAATCACGCAGGAGAAGAGCTGCTGCAGACATCGAAAAATGAGGGCGATGGTCGATAACACTTCAGCGCAAAGAGGGCTCATTTCTGTCTGCCCAACTTGTTGGGAAAGGTCAAGGTCAAAGAGCATAAAAAGTGTCGGGTGGGCAACTTTGGCCCTGGCTGTTAAACAGGCTGTTTATTCCAGCTCTCATCTCACTGTCTCCACGTCGCGCTCCTTGCTGTTGCCACGCGATAGTGATGAACAGCAATGCCGCTATCACGTTTTGTGTGGAAGACAGGCTGCTCAGGACGCATGAATCGTAATGAAACATGAATCGCAGCAGAGGCTGGAGGTTATTCTAGAATGGAAAGCAGCGCACTCTGCACATGCTCAGTCACACTAGTCTCATCCAGTCACTCCACACACACGGACTTTGGGGAGAAGAAAGCGAAGCCATGTTTTAGTAAAGGCAGCAGCACGGGAAGTCGCCCGGTTGTCCATCTGTAAAACAAAAAGGGCGGCCACAACTACCACCTATGTACTGTTCCCCTTACGCCTAAGTGACCTCTAGTTGACCTCACTCTCTGCTGCCGGGATCCTCCTCCTGCCTTCCTCAGCAGGTGTGCTACACAGCCTTAGCCTCCAGCTCCAAGCCCCGCCCAGGCCTTTTCCCTCCTCCTCGTCTAACAACTGCCGAGCGTGAAGAGAAGAAGGAAGAAGCAGCGGGAGGCGTTGGCGTTGGCGGCGGCGCTGCGCATCCCTGCCATGCCCCGCGCGCCGGCCACCAGCCTTCTCCTTGGCGCATTTCGTTGGCTCCGCCGCCGCTCCGGGGTCTTGGCGGCACACTTAGCGGCGCTAGGCATGACGGGGCTTTTGCTGGTCCTCTCTCGGCCTGGCACCAGTGAGTGACACACTTTCCCCCCC
>MTQE01001134.1:61146752-61156925 GCA_014337955.1 Aspidoscelis marmoratus | reverse complement strand
ACCCCAGGACAATACATGCTAGCCCCTTATTTCGGATGTAGTATACTTGTCAAGTGGTTTTTTTAAAACACGTATTGTCTCGCATGTTGCCTATATTAGGGCTTTGTATGGAGACGCTCCTGAGGCAGACTTGGAATAATTTCAGAATATTTTCAGCATGGGGATGGGCCCTCTGATTACAACTGCAATCCTATTGTACATGCAACTTCTTATATGTGTTTATTTGTTTATTTCTATGTGCTTGTATGCAGCCCTTCACCAAATGGTCCCAGGGTGGGCCACAACATTCATAAAAAATATTGTTAACATCGACAGAACATTCTTAAATTTGAAAACATGATTAAAATGGACAGTTATCATCAGTTGAATGGTGAATTTATGTTTTGTTTTGTTTTTGTTTTTAAGCAGGGAATAAAATAAACTTTGGCTAATTTTGTTCTCCCTTTTCTTATAGGTTTATTTTCCTGGCATCCTGTGTTCATGTCAGTTGCTGTAAGTTGCTCTCTATTGAATCAATAATAATCTAGGGACGGATAGCATTTTAATATTTTTCATAAAAATGAAAAGCTAGATGTAGGTAGTTAGTCACCTATTATAGAGAGAGACAGAATCGTATCTTGCTTTTGCTACTGGTGAGTAAATGCACTATTGGTTGAAAATCCACAAGCAGCACTTGATTTTCCAGCAATTGTTTTTTTAATTTTTTAATTTATAATTTCCATTTTACATCTTAGATCACCATACTGTAGAATACAAGATGCTTTCAACCCCAAGACCCTCCTCCCCTACCAGATACAATTTATTAATCTGGTTCATTCCATCTCTCAATTGATGGAATGCGTATGCGCGTAAGCCATCAGATCCTTCCAATCATCATACAATCATCTCCGGGAATGCTCCCCTGTATATAACAATCTATAATATAAAGCGACCTGCCCATGCCTTAAAGTCTGCAAGAGAGGCCCTCCTGGTTGTCCCACCACCTTCAGTAGCAAGGCTGGTGGGCACCCGGGAGAGGGCCTTCTCAGTAATGGCCCCCAGGCTGTGGAATAGTCTCCCCCTTGAGGTGCTCCTTCTCTGTTCATGTTCAGGAAGAAAGTGAAGACGCACCTCTTTGCTCAGGCCTTTGGATAAATGTTCAACCATGTTTCCTCTGCTGCAAACACAACAGTTTTAATTGATATTGTTTGTTTTTTAACATGTTGGATTTTAGACATTGTGATTATTGTTATTGTTTTATTATATATTATTTGATATGGTGGATTTTAAGGTTGTAACCCGCCCGGAAACCTTCTGGTATAGGGCAGAATAGAAATATAAATAATAAATAAATAAAATAAAATAAACATCAAATTTATATTGTTCTACTATATTCATGATCCAGTTTTCCACTGTTCTACCAATAGGTTTTAGCACTTTTTAGCACTTATAGTGGAGCCATGATGGTGTTGCTACAGATACATGTAGTGACCCCACTATAGCAGTCTCATAATTGCGATGTATTCCACCCCCACCCCCCCAAAGTCTAGACAGGGCCTGAGTAGTGGAATAAAAATAATTTTATAGATAATCCAAGTCCCAAATGGGAGCCATAAAGACATACAGAACCAGAAGCATGTTAATCTCTCACACATTATAAATAACAATCTTCTTTTTCCTTGTATGAATTTAAGGAACTCACTGAAGCAGATATATGCAGTATTTGCCTGGACTTTTGATTCAGCACTAATATGTACAGCCAGAAGTTCAAACTTGTGTCTTTGAGTCAAAAGGAGACTCTCTTGTTCTGTCGTAAGTAGTAGCGGTTGTTTCAGATGAGCACAGCTGGCAGCTACCTTTCTCTGAATGGGTTGGATCAAAGGAAGATTTGCTGGTATGGTGTGGGCTTGAGACAAAGCCTGTGTCCTGCTGCTCATCAGGGGGAGGAGCGTCTTCCTGGCATTCACCTGAATAGGGTCCTGCTACCTACTGTTAGTAAGGGACTGGATGTGAAGCGAAGTTCATTGAAACTGAATCCAGACAATGAATGCATTGGGAAGGCATGCTCTTCCCTTGGCCAAAGGCTAGGGTAAAGAGATACATCTTTGCCAGTTGTCTAAATACAATCAAAGAAGCGCCCGATTGTTCCACAGCCTGGGGGCTAACACCAAAAATCTCCTTCCACACATCTCTACCCCTTTAAATGCTGAAGAGGTTGGCATTGCCAAGAGGGCTTGTCAACAGAACTTCAGTCACAGGCAGGTCTGTATGAAGGAGGTGTTCCTGTAGATATTGGGAGCAAGCTGTTTAGGGCTTTGTAACTATGTATGAAGCCCTCAACGGATTTGGGCCACATATTGTTAGGAACATCCATTCCTATGATTAAGAGGAGGAGGAGGAAGAGTAAGAGTTGGTTCTATTGTAAGCTGAATGTAGGGCAATTAGAGGACAATGTTTCATCTGCTTATGTTTGTCACTACTGGTATTCAGGAGACAGCAGCCAGCTAAAGCCCATCCTCCATATGCTAAGAAGCTTTCAGTATTCCTCAGTTCTTGTTTCAGCCTGGAAGCCTGGAGTTAAATGGATGCTCTTCTTCTGGCACATTTGCCTTTATGTAGGGCCAAAAGTGTCGTGCAAAAGGGAAGCATGGTTAAAATCACATTAACAATACTTTATTAAATGTACAACCCTGGTAAGGTCTTAATTGTTTTTTCGCCTTTCAGTTATGATTGAAAGTAGGGCTTATAAATGTAGGATATTTCCCTTGAACTCAGGGGTAGTTATCAAATGTACATTCCAATTTGAATTTAATTTTAACCACCAATAGCCTGCTGTGGCAGATTTCTAGCAGAAGCTGTACTAACCTGTTTAAAGTAATGCCTGAGGGTTTTTTGAGAGTCAAGGGCCGTGGTTGCATGTCCACTTGAAACTTTCTTCAGTTCATCTTTAGATCTGACTGCTTACAGCTTTTCATTTTTATCCATTTTGTTTCTGGACTCTCTCTTCAGGAAAGTCCTAATGGAACGTAGAAAGTCCACAAATAAAAAGGATAGAAAGGAAAAGGTGAAAGCAGTTAGATCTGAAGATGGACTGAAGAAGGATTAATGTGGAGGTGTGACCACAACCAAGCTTTGATAGGAAGCCACCATGTTCTAATGAGTTCCTTTCTTCTCAGTTCTGCTTTTTCCTGACGGAAGCCATCCTGCTGTTCTCTCCTGAAGGCAGCTTGTTCTGCTCCTGCTCTCACAAAGTGAAAGTACAACTACATTGGACAGTGCAGACGCTAGTGCTTGTGGCTGCAACCTTGGGCTTGGTCTTCATTATCTCCAGCAAGAACCGCAGTGAGCTCCCACATTTTGTCTCCTGGCACAGTGTTGTGGGAGGTCTGACCCTTCTGGCCACTTGTGGGCAAGTCACCTGTGGACTCATTCTACGCTTTCCAAAGCTGCTAAAGGTCTCATATATTGCCCGGCTCCGGCTATACCATGTTGTATTTGGACTGATAGTTTATTTGCTAGCAATGTTTACTATAATCCTGGGCATTTATTCTGACTGGTTTCAGGCCCAGATTAAAGGGGTGGCTTGGTATTTCTGCCTTGGTTTGCCTTTCTGTCCTGCTTTGGTTATTGTGAACCAGGTTATCAGAACCCGTTTTCCAAAGCAGAGACAATATGTTTGAGCCTTGGTCTCATTAAGCTATTCAGGAATCAAAATTTCTGTGCCTTGGCCTTTGTTACATTTGAGTGTGCACTTTTTTTTGTTCTGGGTTCTGTGAACAGTGCAAATTTGACAGCATATTTGATTAACCGGTATTCTCAAAATAAGCATTGATTGGTCAAATATAAATTCTTAATTGGTTCTTAAGTCTTAATTGATGATATTGGTCAGATATGGAAAGCACAGTTACCAGCCTACCCTTTGTGTTTTTCCTGTAGAAATTAATTACTTCTTGCTGCGTCCTCTGGAATGTTTGTGAAGTAGTACTGCAGATGTTATAGTAATATTTGTTTGGATTTTGGGACCTTAAATGTCCTTCCCTGTCCCTCTCCCTCTCCAACATTGGCATGTGAGCTCTAGAAGGTTTTCCATAGTGAACGTAGCTGGCAGAAGATCACTATCTCAACTGGACAATCCATTTACCAGAATTTGAAACAGTTTGTGCTTCTGACTTGATCTGAGTTAAGAATTTTTATTAGTCATTTCTAAGATGTATTTTTCTTCTCAGGCTCAGAGGGGATGCTGGGCTTGCATATAAATGTTCTAAGTCTTAAAACCTCTTTTGGGTTTTAAACATTTTTGGTCTGTGCAAATAGCCACTGCTGTCCATGTTAGGCATTTTATTTTTGCATTTATGTCTCATTTATGTTCCAAAGGGCTCACCTCCATTTTATTATTGCAACATCCTATTGAGAGAGCCTAATCTGAGAGGCAATAATTGGTCCAAAGAAACCCACTGAGCTTCTGTGACCAAATGGGAAATGAATCATGGTCTTCTAAGTCATAGATGAATACTTTAATCACTGTACTATGCTGGCTTTTGCAATTTGGCCGGGGAAAAGCTAAATAATGATTACCATTAGCCTTTAATTTTTGTTATCTGTGGCAAACTGAGTTTACTTCTGCATTGCATCAAAGCCTGATTTTCTGCAGAGATCATAGCATAATGGTGAATGGCTGTTGAGCCACTATCCTCCCAATTTGTGCAAGGTGAGAGATGTTACATACTGGGGTGGAGTTTTGTGTTTGAATGAAACAGTTTTGTGTTTTTAAGTGCAAATCATCTTTTTAAGAAAGAAATCAGTAAATACAGCAGGAGCAACAACAACCATAAATTGCTAATAGAATGGGAATTCTTTCTTCAGCTCGTATCCCATGGATGGGACAGTAGAATGCCCTAAATTGCAATACCAGTATTGCGGAAGTTTCAGTGACCTAGGAACAGCGGAGATCATTAAAATGAATGCCGTAACAAAATGGAACCTTAGATGTCCTTGCCTCTCCCTCTCCGACATTATTGGAAATGAACAGAATAATCAAACCCTTGGAGTTTTACTCATACTCAATATAGTTTTAAGTATACTGTATTGAGCTACATCAGGTTTAACTCCAAGTGGTTGAGTGGGAGTACAAACAGCGCAAGACAAAAACCGTTCAAAATGGTGGACTCAGGCAGTATCAGTCCTGCTTTCTCAGATCTTTTGAACCCCCAACAGCAATTTCTGGAACTGCTAGCAGGAGTGTAGCTGGAGGGGATTGGACCCTAGCAAAGAAGACATGACCTTCCTGCCCCCCTTAATGAAGGAGACAAAAATTGCACACGTTCTGGGTATCAAGGACAGTAGCAGCTATATTGGAGGTACCCAAGGAATAACTATTTTTGTAGTTTCTAGGGCCTTTTTGATTACCAGGTTTCTGGCAAAAAGGCACTCTCGCCCAGTGGTAACTATTCCTCTGCATGTAAGAATTTAAGATCCAAGGCTTTGTAATGTGTCAGTCTTGCAGATGAGACGCTGGTGATTATTTAAAAGAAGAGCCTGGGGGATGACTGGAAGCAAAAAATCTAAATAAAAAAGTATGTTAGTTTTTAGACATGGGTTAGAGGTTTCTTGTTCACAATTAACAAATTCTTAATAAATGTGAAATATAGACGTATAACAGATATCCAAGCTTTGGAATCAGATATCTTAAGCTGAATTACTTGGTTAGTATTTGTCCTATAAATAACCATGTCTTTCTTGCCTACTCAAATGGATTCCACATACCTTGAGTATCTAGGAGAGGCTACAACAATGTAGAGAAAGACAAGGATTGCTAATGGAGCAGAATGAAAATTTATTTTACCAATGGTTTTTCCTTGCTCCAGCAAAGGAAAATATAAGCAGAATTAGAGGATGAAAGTAAATAAAAAGCTGGATAGGTCCTTTGGATTGAATTCCTACTTTAAATGAGGGATCTAGGGTGTTTTTTCACTGTCAATTGTACCCATTTTTGCACCCATTTTTGTACCTTTTGGCTGTGAGCCAGATGATCCCATTTCCACTATGGCACCCATTTTGAACCCGATTGTTTCCACTGCCGTGGGGAAATCTGGATCTTTTTGGCCTTTAATCTGGATTTTCTGTAGACCCCATTAATGGGGTCTACAATGGGGTCTTCTGCCAGAAAATCCAGATTAAAGGGAGCCTGTTTCCACTGGAAACAGGCAATGGGGTCCAAAGGAGGCTAGGGAGAGGGGATGCACCTTTGACCCCCCCCCCCAACATTGGCTTCAAAGTCACTTCGAAATCACTTCGAAGTTGCTTTGAAGACTGCACCCCCCTGCCCCCCAAAACACCTGGGGTAATGGACCAACCCCTTGTGGGTCGATCCGGATTCCCCAGATGAGTGCAAAGCTGTTTCCACAGCAGGGGTGTTAGCACCCATTTCTAATGGGTGCTACACCTCCTGTGGAAACACATTGGGTGCTTCCCTTAATCCGGATCTACTAGATCCGGATTAAGAAATGTACCCATTCCTTAGATCCGGATCTTCTTAGATCCAGATCTAAGGGCTGCTAGTCTCCTACTTCTGATTAAAACCCTTTCTGCACTTACTTGTTAATCCAGATCAAGGAGTTGCGAAGAGCATGCCATCTGCACAGCAGTCAAGGTCAGGGAGCTTTGTTATCTGCCCAGGAGTAGAGTAGATCTAGATCAGAACTGTGCTATGGGCTGACTAATCCATATTGGTATTAGACCAGATAAATGTGGGCTACATCTGTGCTAGCAGTCTTTAGCACACATTTGCTATTCTAAAGCCCACTTAATGCAGAAGCCTCTGCCTGCGGTTGATTTGGATCTCGCTAATACAGATTAACTAACGCAAGTGCAGAAAGGGCCTAAAAGCTGCATTTTAGCTGCATTTCTCCTAAAGTTCAGTGTTTGGTGTGTGTTTTTTTTGCAGACTGAGTGTGAGGTACCTTGTACACCTACATACTGTTCAAAAGTATATTCATGCTGATCCTAGTGACTCACATATTTATACAGCTCCTTATGTAATAATAGTACAATCAAGTGGGTATTAGAGTTTGGGAGAGCCCCTTTATCCCACTGAAGTAGATTATGGATCTCTGCTGCCAAAGCATGTTGAATTCCTGTACTTCAAAGTGAATCATTGCATAAGTGCAGACAATATATTCTTTACTATATAGACTGTAATTGAATAACAGGTTGCCAGCCTGGCATCTGAGACTGCATTGATGCCCCTGCGGACTATTCCAAGTGCCCCACAATCCTTGTATAAATAGGCTTAAGTTTTCATTAGCTCATATATTTAATCATCATTAAATATTCTTCAGCCAGTAGCAATTGTCTGACCAGTGTGGCGTTAGGATAATTGAATTGCAGAACTGGGGAAAAGACTCAAAACAGCTTAAGGAGAAAGTCCACCTTTCCTTTTACTATTAGTAAGAAGTTGCTATAATAGTTGAGGATTCCAAATGAGGGAGAGGAAGAGGCATACATTCCATGTACTCTTTCCTTTAGCTGCTTTTGATCAGACAATATAGAGCACAGTGATACCAGAGTATCTTATTTCTCACACCAAGATCTCTTTACTTGTTCCCTGGTTTGCAGACATATCTGTTTCTGATATTTATCTTTCCCGTTCTGTCCTTCTTTCTTCTCGCTTAGCTCTTATAACTGTTCTTAAGGAAAGGTTGTTTTGTCATTTATTGGTTTTTTTTAAAGTCAGTATTCTTTGCATGTGATTTTGTTTAATTTCCAAAACAAAAACTCTGATAAGAGATGATTTGACCACAGAAATTTCATGGCTTAATAATGCAAACCTGCTCAGTTCCAGCTCTGCCTCTTGTGTGTTCTTTGTGAGCCTGCAGATGGTGTGTGGGTGTGCATATAAAGTGTATATGTGCATATAGAAAAATGACTATATAGAGAATTGAATCTTTAAAGCTGAAGCTGCATTCTGAGCACACCTAACTTTGAGAGCATTGGCTTTCTGAATAGACATATATAGCAGTGGACTTTCTGATTCAGTTCTCTAAGATTGCCTGAAAAGGAAGGATTTCTTATTAGCATAAAGCAGTATAGTGCAAGTGGAGGTAGCCCTTTGTAGCCTAGTATTTCTTATATGTTGCGCTTCATACCCCTTCAGCCTTGGTCAGGAGAACAAAACAAAAAGCAAGAGGGGATGTAATGTTTCAGAAGTACATTGAGGGTACCTGTTTAAGGAAGGATGTTGAAATTTTCAACAGTTCTGAATCTGAGGTAGAATCTAAATGGAAGTGCAGCAAAGGAGCCTTTGCTGAAATGCTGCAGTGTTTTTGTTTTTTTTTACTAAAATTGCACCATTTCAGAATGCCATGTTTTTTTCCCTTAGGGAAAATAAATGGTAGGAAAGAGGGAGCAGCCACTAGAAGTGCCAACAGTGACTGCTGCAATGACATTTAGTAACTTTCCCCCTTGATTGCCTTTGCTTCTTCCTAAAACAAGATCACCTTTGTTGCTTTGATGGCACAGAGAAATGGCAGAAAATTTAAGAAACCAAGCCATTCTCCAGCCTGCCTTTGCGATTGGCATTTTAAAAAGTCAGCGGCCACGATCTTCAATGGACAGGGCAGGGACAGCAAGCACACCCCACCTCCCAGTGACGTGAGCACAGATCTCCTCCCTGTTCGCCTGCTGGTGTCCCCATGTGTGTCCCCGGCCCACTGAGCAATGTGTACCGGTCCCCTAAAGCGTGCCGAGACTTCTTTTTTCAGGTATCAAATTTGGCACCCTTCTGGCACGGTTTGGGAGGGGTTGGCATGCTTTTCGTGGACCAAATCCAAAACCCATGGGGATGGACAGTGCCGATCCTGCTCTTGGAACTGTACCAAACTTGCATAGGGACAGGGCCTCAGAGCGCTAAAGTGACTTTAGTGCTCTGGAGAATGCTGGGATTGTAATTATATAGAGTGATTACTTGTGTAACTCCAGTTACTGTGCAGTGGTGCCCCTGAGGCCTTCACTGTCTTTCAGAAAACTTGCAAGCCTCTTTTCACTGCCGGAGGGGTGAAATCAAGAGGGTCCATGCTCATAGTTTGTCTTCAAACGCTGTGGGTTCCCAAGGACTCAAAATGTTTTCAGCTTGTAATGTCCAGGATAAAAGGAAAAGAATAACTGTGTGATGAAGCATTTGCAATTATTGGCCCTTTCTGCACTAGACCTTATTTTGGGTTATATCTTGGAATAGGGACCTGTCATCTGCGTGCTGATGGGACTAGGGCTGATTCCACCCAGGACCTGCCACTGCATCAGCATGGAGCTGGTAGATCTCTATTCTGAGATATACTCCAGAATAAGGGTCGTCATTTGCCTAGTTGTACTCTAACAGTTTATAATTTGTTATCTCCTGATTTTTGTTAAGGTCTTTTGCATGTAGTCACTAGCAGAATCCTGTAGTATGTGTACTTTGAGATGAGGCTAACAAGATCTGAAGAACTATACCATGAATTCTTATTGTGTCACAAGGGGGAGCCTTTTGCAAAGACTTCCTGCAGTCATAATAATTTCATCATCATCATCATCATCATCATATGTTATCTGTAATGAGCTGTTGTGTGAGTATTGTACACTTGTGCAATCATTTCTTGCTGTCTTGAAGAAACTGTAATGTGTGTCAGTTGCGTAAAAGTCATTGTGCAAGTTGTTCTTCAGCTGCCCTAAATTGCAACCCTTGTGATATGGTGAGCTGTTGTGTTGCAGTTGCTCAGAGAAGCCCAATATTGATAATCTCTTTGTGCAATTGTTGAGGAAGTCACAACTTGTGTAAATTATATATCTGTCTCTTTTGCTGAATATTCAGGCAAGTCAAGAATCTCTGTGAAGAGGTACAGTATCAGGGGTGCAGAGAACTTGCTTTATTATCCCATATACCACAAACCGCATTTGCTTTTGAAGTATCTTTCTTTTGTTCTTTTGAAATCAAAAGAACAAAAGAAGCCTAATTTAATCAATTCATCTAATTTAACTTTGACCAATGAGCTTGCCCTAGCAGCAAGCGGGAAGCATTTAACTCATTACTTTGCAGAAGAAGCAATGAAACATTTAAAATAGAATCTTCACGATAACACTAGTTCTAGTGGTCTAATGGTTGGGATCCAGTCTCTTATCTGGGAATACTGGGTTTGATTCCGCACTCCTCCACGAAGCCAG
>MTQE01001134.1:61126372-61146595 GCA_014337955.1 Aspidoscelis marmoratus | reverse complement strand
CACAGCCCCACCTACCTCACAGGGTATCCGTTGTGGGGAGAAGAATAGAAAGCTTTGTCGGCTGATTTGAGTCTCTTAAATGGGTGAGAGAGAAGCAGGGTATAAAAGCCAGCTCTTCTTTTAGAAATGCAGAAATGGATATGAAATATTTTAACAGCTCTCTAGAATTTCTGGCAGCATTTTGGTGCGGAGAAGCTTTTTCTTAAGGAAATTTTACAGCGGAAAAAAGTGTTGTGAGTGGGTGGTGCGACTGCTAGTTTGAACTCTCCATTGTGCTTCAAGAATGGCTTATATATTGATAAGGTTCCTTGGCTCTTGTTTGGCTAAGCGACAGCACGGAATTGCTCTGGTGATGCATTTCCATCCAGCCCAAACATCCCTCTGTCCCAGTGGTCCTGGGAGTCTGAATTACACAGCTAAAAAAAAAAATGTCCCTAGAGACTAGCGGTATGATTTTACATTCTCATCTAGGTTTATTTCCATAGTGTCTTTCCATAATATGCTTGAACAATTATTAAATAGTCAAAATACAATGTAAAAATTGTATATGTGAGTATGGGGGTGGTGGTGGTTTAATTTTGTAAAGTTGCTATCAGTAAGCTGTTGTCACTTCACATGTACAGTTAAACTGAGTTGCAAACATTGGGCAAAGCAGCTCACAACTTATGTGTGTAAGAAGGAAATAACATACTAATAAAGAACAAGCTGGATAATTTCCTGTTTCTAAGGATACTGGTGAACTGTTCGTTAAAAAAGGATAGGATGTACATGTATAGTACAAGAGCTGAAATCTACCCAAGATTATTCTTTGAGAATGTCCCCTGTGGTTAGAACTGTGTCTTCTTCTATGCACTGATTGTACCACAACCTTTGACTGTAACCATCAGCCTGCCTTCTAGACAGTTTTCAGATAACTATTTGTCTTGAAAGTAATACTTATTTAAAACAAAGAACTGCTTTTAAATGCTTGCCCTAGTCTCTTCCTGGAATCAGCATATTTTTGTTTCTAGTTGTTGAGGAGACACAGGAATGAAATAGGCTATGACGAGTCTTTTATCATCTCAGTTTATTTGTGAATGATTTGGTTTCTGATTTGTTGACTTTGGAACAAATAAAAAACAGCTAAGACACAAGCTAAGACGCGAGGCTGTAATTGATGCCCCAATATGTGGTATTAAATTTTTTTTTAAGTTATTTTTTAAATTTAAGAATGTTCTATCAATATTATTGATGTTTTCTGGGTGTGTTTTTTTTTAATGTTGTAACCTGCCCTGGAACTATTTAGCAAATATATAGAAATAAATACACATAAGTAGTTATGCTGTTCTTGGAAGATTAGCATATAAAGGGTTCCTATAAACGTGCAGGCAAACACTAATTCCCAGAGGGCACAGCTTGACCTGAATGAAGCCATACATGTCTCTTGATATGAGAATTTTTTTCTCTTTAAAGATATCAAATGTTTCGCTTCACTTTTATGCACTTTGTTACCTTTTTTCTGCCTCATCTGCTTACTTTACATTCCTGGTCTTATCAGACCACCTTCTCGTGTTAAAACTTTGGATGGTTCCTTCCTTAAACCTTCTGGAAGGCAGTGCAAGAGTAAAGATAGCATTTTTATCCCATGGATTTTATTCAGGCAAATAGCCAACTTTTTTTCCCCAAAGGACAAATCTGGGATTAGGATTTTAGCCTGTATTACGGATCCTAGATGCATTTGGGATGTCACAGGCTTGCTTTGGGTACCACTTACTCTAAATGATATCTTTTTCTTCTCCTTCTAATAAGTATTTTTCTTTGCAATGGCCCTGGCCAGATGGGAAAAATACAGCACCATTATGCCATCACTATGGTGAGGTTGCCACAAGTAAAAAAACTCCTCCTGGAAAACCCAGTGCTGATGGTAAGTTTTCCAGCAACAGTGCATGTACTCATTTTCTAGACAGAGACATTGTCATCATCCATGGTACATGCATGGAGACCAAAATAGATGGCTGCGCATGTGCATCGATCGCAATGTGCACTTCCAGGAATTCAGCATGAAAATGCACAAAGATAGCACTGACTATGGCAGTGTCAGGTTAGGAAGCAGTAATGTTGGCGGATCAATATTCCACATTATTACTTCCTAGTGGGATATCCCAGCACCATCTAGAGGCAACCAATGACTAGAAAAATGAAAATTGATGAACATCAGAGTAGACCCTCAAAGGTACCATTGTGAGCTTGGGTTCAATGCTGGCTATCCTTGATTTAGCCATTCTCAGAATTTTTTTCACATGGGTGTTGTGGAAGGTGAAGCAAGCCTTCTGGTTACATGCGGCGGGATTTTCCAGTGGTCTAGGCTTGCACATTGGCCTACAATTCAAATTTGTTTTGCAGTTTCTAGTATCCATTTTTAATTTCTATTAGTATAGCTTATTTGGATGCTACTTTCCCAAGGTATTCAGTTATAGCAGCTGATAATATAAAAATATAAATCACAGTGTTAAATCAACAACCCTCTAGGAAAAAAAAACCTAAACAAAGTAAAGCTGTACTGTATAGAAAGCAAGAGGAGGTTATTCAACTGTTCCATGCGGAATCACAGGGCTTAGCCTGCATGCCCTGGGCCAGAGCCCGTTGGCTGCCACCCATAGTCTGTTTTTATATGAAGAGCTGTTCCTGCAGACTGGAGGGGGCAGAAGGCAGGTATAAAGCTCAGGCCTATCAAACAGTTCCCAGCTGGAGTCTTTCGTAATACAAGACACAAGCAGAGCAGCCTCACAACGAGCTTACGTGGGAGTTTTTAAAAAGGGGTTTTTGTCTTGTTTTCAGTTTGATTACTCATCTCAACATTTTCTTAATACTTGTTTCAGTGATGCTAGTACTGATTGATTTGTGTGTTTGTGGTGTGTTTTCCTTAGCCCAGACTGGGTTAATGGATAATATTTGAATTTTGGGGAATCACGATACACAATTCTTTTCTGTGTCATCCAGTCTAAAATCATGATTTTTGAAACTCTTTTCTGTATGCCTCAAATTCCTGTTTGAATTTTAAACTAGTACATATTTCAATAAAGATCTTTTCCAGCAGTTGTTTACCTTGCAGATTTGTAATAAGGGTCTGTACTAACTTACTAATCACATTTATTTAACAGGTAACTATTGTCTTCTGAAGAGGAATGATGGTTTCATGCTAGCCTGTATATTGGATTGCACCAGCCTGTGGAAGGGAGGTTCCTAATATACTTTCTGGTCTGGTGTACTGGCCAGTGCAGAACCACCTCATATCCTAGGGTTTGAGTTTTCAGAAGGTCATTCTTTGATGGGCCTGTTTGCAGTTACCTTGGAGTGAGCTCTGGTCCACTTGCTGGTCAGGCCTGTCTGCCCCAAGGAGCCAAGGTAACTCAACAGAAGATGCCGCAGGCTCCCCTGGAGCAACCCAGTGTGGACTGCTCAAAGTCCACATACTTACCAGAAGTGGCTGGATCATTCATGGATGCTGCACTAGGAATGTACTCCCTTCTGGGTGGGTGCCTTGAGGTAAGTGGCCATGGCTGTGGCTGGGCAGTTACGCTCAGTGCCCAAATCACCATGGCAGCATCCAAGCATGCATTGGATGTTGTCTCGGCAATCCGGCCCACTCAGGGCCATTCGCACCTCAAGGGTAAATCTTTGCCAGCATGGTATGTTATTGTTGTACCAGGCCAGGTTGACAAGTGTGGATTCAGTAGGGCTTCTGTCAAGCTAAGTAAATTTCAGAGATGGTTTTCTTGGAGAACTAATCACAAGGGCATCTAAAAAAGCAGTAACCAATTTTGTTTTTATTCAGACACCTCTGCAATTAGCTGCTTTCTCCAACTCCCTGTGTCTGTCGGGTTTGACTGCCCTGCAGCTGCATCGCATAATGTGACATCAGATAGAAATTCAACTGAGCAAGCTGACGTGACCCTGAGTGGGTGCAGTGACAGATGGCCAGACAATGGTGCTCGGCAGGGCCTTTCCCATAAGCAACTGGTGCTTGGTCATTAGCTTCTTTTCAGTCATTTATCTTTGAATTAAAGTGTGATCCTCAGGAGGCCTCTATGCTTTGATCTTTCACTCCCTTCCATTCTTTCATCAGAGCTACAGACTCCTAAGTGGTACTTGAAGGAATTTCCTCTTTCATTCAGAAGTTCTGAATTGCTTTCACTGCAGTGAAGGGGTGTTGTATCCATTTTGCATTGTCCTTCGAGCTCTGAGCACAACCGCCTTTTTTCGGACTGGAGAGTCTGCTAAGACACTTCTATTGACAATTATAATGAGATAATTTCTGACTTAAGATCCAGTATTGTCTCTTGTTCTGCACAAGTCAGAGAGTCTTCCAGGCTTTTGCTCTTCTTACTTTTGGAGGGAATCAAAGAGGGTCACATCCACATAGGAATATATTGAACTATTATGACTTGGCTATTTTAGGATTGCTGCACATATTTGTGGCAAACCCAGTAGAGACTCACTATATTGGGTGAAAACATGATATATTCTTTGATGAGAAAATCCAATTCTGGCCATGGGTTTTCCTGAAATAGTGCTATATCTTCCCTTTCTGGATACTGCTGCTGGGGGCTGCCATCTTGAATATTGCCACCGTGCATGAGGCCTGAAAAAAGCAGCTACACGTGCACAGTTGTGGCAACTGCACACTTCTGGATATTTTGCACCATTGAAAAACTCTGATGTGTGCATCACTATATTGTGCAGCCCTGCACTGTCTAATCAATAAGCAATTTATTCTGGAGGGTCTTTCCTCTGTAATATCTCTTGTTAAAGTGATATTTGGGCAATGTTTGGAGCTGGCCAAAGAGAGCCTCTGGATAGAGGCAGTGTGCATGCAATACAGCATTTTGGCTCACTATTGTGCCAAAGGTTTGTTTGTGGCATTTAGCAAATTGATGTAAACTAGCAATAATAGTGATCTGTCTGACAGGTGGTTGTGTTGGCAAACACAGAAAGCAAAACATGTTTTGCAAGGCAAAGTTTGAGGATAAAAGAGGTATTCAAGACAGTCTAAAGTGTTTGTGCATTATTTTGTAAAGTGAGTTCTTGGCTTCTGACCAAGATGACCAGCAAAGGTGCCTCTTCCTGTGGCTCTTCAATTTGCTGACAATATCACCCAATCAAAAAAAGAGGGTGCGATACCATTTCTGTTTTGTTTAAGATAACAAGTGTCCTGGATTTTCTGTAGAAAATAAACCAGAGATGATCATGGCAGTGATACTATCACAGCAGTGGGAAAGAGGGAGGCCTGAATCCAATTCCTGCTCTGCATTCCATTGGAGAGAAAGTAGTCTGTCTATCTGTCTGTCTGTCTGTCTATTTCTATCCTGCCTTATAGCTGGCAGCGGGGGGGGGGTTGTAGTAAAACTAGTATAAAAACAACATTTTTGCTTGTGGCAGTGATGATTTCAGCTGTAATTGTAAGTGTGAGCTAGCTTGGACACAGGACCTTTCTTTCTTTCTTTCTTTCTAAGATAGGCTGATATTCTTCTCTCTCACATATCATTGACCTGTTTGAAAAAAAGGCAAGTTATAAAATTATAAAAAAACAACAGGGTGGTGATCCTGCAAACCAAGGTGATTGTTTATTACTGGCACAAGCTTGAGACAGTTCCGTGGGAATCATGTTTAAAGAAATATCTGAATATATGCTCCAGTCAGGGCCCATGAGTTTTCTGATCTCTATTTTCCACCTTCAATGCTTCATCTGTGCTGAGCTGCTATAGCAAAGAGCCTTTTCTCCTTCTCCTTGTTGGGTTTTCATAGCACTTTTTCTTCAACGAGAAAATACGGGAACTCTCTGCTCCTCAGCCCCTACTATTTTCAAGCTCTTGCTTTGTTTCTGTTTCTGAATCCTAGTGTGTCCTGTTTTACATAAATAGTCTCATTTTTTCATCAACAAGTCACTTCTGCTTTTCCTGTTAAGTATCTGAAAATTGTAGCAACAGCAACTGAAAAATATAAAAAGAGACTTTGGGTCACTGCTGCCACCTGGAGGAAAGCAAGGGTATTTTAGTTAAAGTACTATGTTCCTAAAAGAGGCCTAGCTGGAAAACAGTATCAGGGTTCATACTGCTTATTAATTCATGACAGTTCCTACAGCCTGTAGTATGTGGTTTAAGTAAATAATGGCCTCCTGACATGACACAAATCAAAACACTTTGGACCCATCTATGAGGAAGGAACAGCTGTGTGCTCAATGCTATGTGAAACTTTCCAATAGAGGGAAGGATTGCAAATTGTCAATTATTTGCAAGCTTTTTCTTAATTTCTCTTAATAGACCAGAAAGAACAAAGGAGAGGACAGATAAATAAGCATAAATGGTTTGCTGTAATTGATTCCTGTAGTGTCCATTACCCTGGTCCAGAATGGTGTTCCTTTTGTATTTTTTTCCACTCCTTTGGTGTTAGTTTGCAAGGAGTGAAGAAATACAGGGACTGATTGGATGCACTTTTTAATCTGAAAATTGTCATAAAAGTGTGGGGAAGAGATGGTGGAATGTAACCCTAGGCTTCTGCCTTATTTCTAATTCAAACTACAGGGGGGAATGTGTTCCTGTCCCCCTTTGCCTTCAGATAGAGAAAACTATACATATAGAGTGGATGAATTGTAGCATTAAGTGTAATCTGGACAATTTTGCAAAGTCAGGACCCATTCCTTATAGTAAAAACAATAAGAACTTAAGAGGAGTCCTGCTGTATCTGGCCATCCAGTTCACTACCCTGTCTCACACAGTGGCCCACCAATTGCTTTTGAGCTTTCTCAAGCAGAAGACAAAGACAAAACCTTCATTTGCTCTCAGCTTCCAAAAAAAATGACCTACAGAGGCATTCTGCTTGCCTCTCCAACCTGGGCGAAGTACCTCAGGCTGCTTGTTGTCATCACTTCTTCTGGTAGTAAACTCCATAGACTGATGACCCTCTGGATGAAAATATTCTTCCCCTAGTCATTCCTAACTCTTCTGCTCTGCAGCTTCATAGACTGTCCCTGGTTCCAGTATTGTCTGATAGAGAAAATTATTTTCCTCTATCCACCTTTTCCACACCATGTATAGTCTTACATACTTCAGTCAGGTCACATCTTAAACACTGTCTTTCACTGCTGAAGATGTTGCAGCCTAGTTTTGTAAGATGATCCTTGATCATCTCAATTGCCCTTTTCCTTCCAAAGCTTATAATGATGAGATTTGTACACAATATTCCAAATATATTATCATGGATTTATAAAGAACACAAAGAGGCCTGCTGAGTTATTTTCTATTACCCGTAGCACTGAAGTTGCTTTTTTTTTACTGCTTGCTGCACAGTGGGTCCACCAGAACCCCAAGATTCCTGTCCTGGTCTGTCACAGAATGTTCACTCCTCATGAACATATAGGTGTAATTAGATTTCTTTGCCCCGCTGGGCATCACTTTGCATTTACTAAGATTGAAGTGCATTTACCAATTCATTGCCCACTCGCCCAATGTCATGAGATCTCCCTGGAGCTGTTCATGGTTTAGCGTCATCAGCAAATTTTGCTATCTCACTGCTTACCCTTACTTCGATAGATAGATAGATAGATAGATAGATAGATAGATAGATAGATAGATAGATAGATAGAGAGATAGAGAGATAGAGAGAGAGAGAGAGAGAGAGAGAGAGAGAGAGAGAGAGATGATAGGCAGGCATCTTTGCAAGGTTTGACCAGTCTTAAAAGCTCTCCCTATAGAATGAAGCTGTCAGCTAGAATAAATTAGATCTTAATAGTTTAACTGGAAATTATTATCCCATTAAGAGAGAGATCTTAAAGCACTTCTAATATCTATCTCTAAACGGAGGGATTTTTGTGCAGAGAAACAAGCCTTTAAAGCAATGAATGCCCCTTCAGCCTGTGCCATTGCTGTTGCCAAGCTTTTGGATGCTTGTGTAGAGTTGCTGTTACTTTATCAGTCCTGCTGCTGCATGTTAACAGTGCAGCTTTCAAATGAGGAAAAAGGTACCTAAAGAAAGTTGACATATATGGCTCAAGGAAGATTGAGAAAGAACAATGGGATAGACCTTTCTGAGACCTGTGAAAAATCATTGTCATACTGGTGTTGTAATTGCCCCTAGCAGGTTAACATAGAAGAAAGCTTGACTTTTTGATCTTCACATCCTGTGGCAGGACTATGAGAGCAATCTGCATGCCTGCGTGTGAACAGTTGAAACTTCCAGAGGAGATGCTGACACCCTATGAGAGCTCAGAAGGAGAGCTGTGACTAGCCCAGGGTCACCCAGTTGGCTTTATGGAGGAGTGTGGAACCAGGGGACTACCAGGTAAGAATCCAACTCTCTAACCACAAGACCACACTGACTCACATTTGGTAATATTAAGAATCAACTCACAGAAATGTATATGTTGAGTAACATTTAAAACTTACAATATTGAATATTGAATAACTTGCCTGTTGTTCAATCCCAACTCTGTACACTCAGTAGTTCACAGTCTGAGTTTTTCTTCACTCTTTGCCTTCCCAGTTTGGTCTAGTGGTTAGGGAACAGAACTCTTATCTGGGAATACCAGGTTTGATTCCACACTCCTCTATAAAGCCAGCTGGATGACCTTGAGCTAGTCACAGCTCTCTTCTGAGCTCTCACAGCCTCACCTACCACACAGGGTGTCTGTGGTGGGGAGAATAGAAAGCTTTGTCAGCTGTTTTGAGTCTCATTAAATGAGTGAGAAAACCAATTCTTATTCTTCTCCCAAATACCCTTAGGTTTCATAAAATCTTGTTTTGCTTTGACCTGGGAGAAGCAACCTTCTTCATAATTGTGGCAGATATGCACCTGTCACCATGCTGAAAGGAGTATGTGACGATGCAGAAGCATGTGTAAATGTGCTATTAAAGTCAGTTTTAAAAGAAATGGAAAATGCACCCTTGATCTGAAAAGGCTGACGCCTAAAGGTTTGGAGCAAGTCATTTTACTCTCCCTCCCATGCTATTATAAGGATAAAATGGAGCAGCGGAAAACAAACGCCTTGAGTTCCCCAGGAGTAGCAGCATCTCTGGGTCTATTCACCTCCTTCATTGTGTAATACGCTGACTGGCAAAGCGGTAAACACAGGCCTACCATTTGATGTTTTGAGAAGGCCCATTGCAGAGAAGCAAGGATATCCTAGTTGAGCAAGAACAAGCTAAGTGAAGTCAGAGGGAGAAGCTCCAGGAGGAGAGGTGAGTGTTAACAACAGAAAAATGTTCACCATGCAATGGTTTATATACCCTCTCCAGACATGCCCTTTCTATCTATCTTTCACACACACAAACTGTTTCTCAGCTTGCAGCAATGCTGCCTTTGACATTAATGTCTGAAACATAAAAGATGATACTTTGTTATGTTACTCCTCGTGCCTATAACAGCTTCCAGCATGAATGCATGGGTGACCCATTCAGTCATTTGAGTTACTGTCTGTTTAGATCAGTCCTTTTTGTCAGCCAAGTGGGAAAAACAAATGCTTTCTCAGAGCAGGCTTCATTAGGAGAAAGCCCAGGCGAGCACCATGGTCGTTTTAGATGCTTTCACGCATGAATAAATGCCACTATCCCTTTGGTGAATATTATTCTTAATTTAGATCAGGTGCACTTTTCTGCACACGTCCTTTGCTTCATAGGACGGCATGCTTTGCATGAACAAAATCACTTTCCATTGTCCTCGCATTATATCCACTTACAATCCAATGATGTTCAGGCTCAAGGGACCACATTTTATTTGTTCACGGCTTCTCTATCCTTTGAACTGATGTATATCAATCAGAAAACCTGGGGTGCCACATGAAAGGATAAACCATAGCTGTTGATTTTGGTGTGTGTGTATATAAGCTCTTAAAGGTGCAAACCATGTTTTAAAAAAAACAAAACCAAAACTGGCAGCAATCCCAGTTTGTCTTGCAGTCAGCTTTGCTTTTAAGTGTTGTAAATATGTTTCACGCTATTCTATGAGGATATGGGAAAGCTGTGTAACTAATGGTCTTTCTGGCCCAATACTGTTGATTCCCAGAAGAGTTCGGCCGCAGCTGACCTTCTCCATGTTGATGCATTTCAAAATTTTATTTTATTTTTACTATGATGGAAATCGTAATGCAAAGCATATCAAAGCCATATTGGTGGCCTCTGGTACAATCCCATTCGTTTTAGTGCTGCGTAGGGTCTCTCAAATAACTGATTGATTGATTGATTGATTGATTGATTGATTGATTGATTGATTGATTGATTGATTGATTGATTGATTGATTGATTGATTGATTGATTGATTGATTGATTGATTGAGTGAGTGAGTGAGTGAGTGAGTGAGTGAGTGAGTGAGTGAGTGAGTGAGTGAGTGAGAGATGAAGTAGGTAAAGGAAATTGGATGCCCTATTCCTGCTGGTAGTTCTAATACTTGTTTAGCAGTGACATAATTTAGTACTCTTTTAGTATTCTTCTGGCAATAACATCTTTGACTTCATTACCGGTTTCTTGTAGTGAAAGATCACAAAAGGCATGTGGCTGAGGCCTGTATTTGTGTCATGTATCATCTGGGCCCACCTTGTAAACACTTGTTAACCATAGTAACACTTGTTAACCTTCCATCAAGCTCCCAGCATTGACCCCTCCCTCCCAACTGTCACCACACGGGCCATGAAGGAACCATCTTGCCTGTGGGGAATGGAGGAGAAAAAGAAATAAAAGTATTTTACCATTGCAAGGTCACTTTCGTTCCCTGTTCCCTCCCACACCATTTTCCTTCTGTATCTTGTCTCTTTAGATTGTAAGCCTGAGGGCAGGGACCTGTCTAAGATTAATATAATATTGTAACCCACCCTGAGACCTTCAGGTATAGGGCGGGATAGAAATATGAATGAATGAATGATATTGCTGAAAAGGAGAACCAGAAAGCAGACAGATGCTACAGGTGCATATTCATAAAACATGTTTTATTTGCACCTATGTTTGTGCTGAAGATAACAGATTACTGGAAGAAATGCAGCTCAGAGGGTCTTTCAGACTTTTGTCTCTGAAATATCAGCATGTATATATTCTCTGCAGGTTAAAATTAACAATTTGCTTGCCTGCACAAACCCACAGAATGGGGAGTGGGAGGTAAGTCATGCGAGACTCAAAGCATTTGGTAATCTTGCTTTGCTTTGCTGTATGAATTCAGAAAGGTACAGTGGAATGGCAAAGTACAATGCCCAGTTTTTTTCTTGCATACATAAATATACACAGCCACACTGTCTAATCTGTGTTCCCCTTTGCCTTCCCCTGGGCTTTGGGATGGGATGGGATTTCCAGTAAATCAATTTAAATGAACCATCTGCTTCCACATTTGGCTTACACATCAAGCTTGTGTTTCATTTCCTTCTCTTTCTAAACTATGGGCCTTTCCATTCTTGGCCTTATTCTGGAATATATCCTGGAATAGGGGCCTGCTGCCCGCATGCTAATGCAGACTATGGCAGGCCCCAGGTGAGACTTGTCATAGTCTGCATTAGTATGGAGGCAACAGACCTCTATCCCAAGATATATTCCAGAAAAAGGCCAAGTGTAGAAAGGACCTAAGTTTGCAATTGTACTATGCACTTTTATACATTGGTGCCTTCTAATATGAGGAGTGTGCAGTGCTGTGCAGTTTTTAATTTTTTGTTTGAGACCCTAGGTATGATACTATCTGCAGGGCCGCAAGGGATCCTCACCATTGCAAATCTCCAAGGGCTCAACTAAATCCTTTCCTCTACGTCCTGCTGGCTGATGAGCAAAACAGAAACTTATATCAAAAATGCCAATTTGCATATTTTGCTTTAAAAGTATTCTGAAACAGCATATCTTTAATGACCTCTGGTTGGTTCATGACTCAATTTTCTGCTTCAGTACAAGGGGATATGGTCTGTTCTAGATTTTTGGGAGACAAGTTTGCTCATGTACTTTCAAAAACCAGGAAGTAGAATTGAGAGAATGAAGGAGATTCTTCACAAGCAGGGTAGATGATACTAGCTGCTGATTAGCAAAAACTAAAGCCAGTTCCAGTATACAATCTCAATAACTACTTCAGTAATCAAAGGCCTAAGTTTATTTCTGGCTTGCCCTCCTTATTTTTAACTTTATTAAACACATACACTTCTTCTATAGTGTCCTCTTCTGACAGCTTCCTGGACACTTAAAGGGTATTTAGATCCTTAGCTTAGACTCTGTGGCACCTAACACAGAAAACAGCAGGTGACTTTCATAGAGTCAAGTAGCTTTGGCACTTCAGCTTACAATTTACAACAGGGATACCATGTGGGAAACTCCATCCTTACTGTATGAGGTTAGATAAAATAAATAAAAAGGCTGCCTTATAAATTACTGTGTCATCAATATTCTTCTATGGGACGGGAGAAAGAAATGTCCTTTCTTTCTTGCATTCCATTTCATTGCTTTGATTATACATAAAGAAACTTCAGCAGTCAGTTCTTCACACTTTGGTCCCAAAATAGCCCCCCAAAAACGTATGAGAACAGCAGTAGCAAGTTAGAAAAGTTCAGAAGTAGATTTACTGGTATTCAGAATCTTACAGATCAAAGGGAACAGGGTGCTAAATGTTGAGTGACCAACATCCTACAGTTATGGCTACCTGTGCAAGAAGAACATCAAATGAGTACAAAAACAAAGGGGAAAATAGTAATAGATCCATGCTTAAAGAATGATAGCATCTGGTAATGCATCAGATTAATGACCCGTTATCAGCGAGTTCTCCATCTGTCTTCCTTTCTTATGCCTACCCATTGCTAGTGAGATCAGGTGAGGTTTGGTTTAGTCTCAGGGCGCCTTTTGCATTGGCCTTTTCAGAAATGTCTATTTTCCACATTGCTGGCAGCCAGCTTCAGAGATCTTGCAGAAAGACTCCTCTCTGCCTGTGAACTCTTCCTAGAAGTCTAGTCCACTCAGTAGAAGTGGAGAATATTGCTGTGCCACTATATTCTTGCTATTGCTTGCATCCATGCATGGGAAAGGCCAGAGAACAGCCTGCAAGGAAGGATAGGAACTTCAAACACAGAAAAAGTCCCTTGTTCAGATATGACTTATGGGAAGTGCCCAAGAATCTTGATACCCAGCTCTTTTTTAAGGTTAAAGGGTACTTTTTGGCAATTCTACTCCAACAAATCAGTTGTATGAAAGATGGCCCATTCGCCTGTTGCCTGAAACCACCACCCCCATGAGCTGCTCAGAGTTCATATCATATAGATGCTTAAAGCCTAATTGCTCTGCCTCACACTGCAATATTTCCACACACAAAGAATAAAATTGCCAAAGAAAGATAAAGTCATATGGGGATATTCCAGAATCCTTAGTTCTCTTACCTGAGTTTTGGGAAAAATCCTTTTTTGGAACACCCCATAGGTGTTGCAATTCAAAAATGAACTTCTCTACACTCTGCCAAAAGCAGTATTCATTTCTGTCTGTGCAGACTGGAAAAGGCTTTATTCTGATTGAAAGGGATATATGATTCTTTAATGGCTATATTTCACATAGACAGGAATTAAAACACGTTCAAGATTCACTAAATGAAGCTGTTCCTACAAATAACCATACTAATTCATGACATTTTTCCCCTCCAAGGAAGACAGATTAAGCCTGCTAAGTAATGCAACCTAAGCATTATGCTTTTCTAGCATTATTCGAGGCATACATTGAGCATGGATGTAGAACTATGGATATCCACACAAATTCATGCTTGCACGTTTGTGCCTACTAGGACAGTGCCAGGTTGTTTACTTCACAGTTAGCAGGTGCTGAGCTGTGCATCCTTATGCTCACAAGATTCCCAGGATCAGATCCTGCATCCTATTAATTAGTGGATCTCATACTGTAGTTGGAAGAGTTCTTTGCTTGTCTTCAGGGTGGGTGGGTGGGATTGACTACCAGTTCATACAAGACAGCTAGAAGGTTATTCTTATTAAGCACAGGGTCACTTCATATGTCATATTCCCTGAATGTTACAGACATGTACTATTAGGATGAGGAAGCTGATAGTGAAGGACATGCAATAAAGTATCTTTCCTTTAAACCTCCTGCTGATTGAAGACTGAAGCCATTCGCACTGCAAAGGTTAGGAATGTAGAAGGCTTATTCTTTACTAAGCCTTTTGCTACAGTGACTATTTTGCCATTTTTATGGTCTGCAGCATGCCTCCTTCCTGGCAAAGGAAGTAAAAGGTTTAAGTTGTAACAAGGCCGAAAGGTAGCTAAGGCAGTTTCCTCTACTCTTATGTTCATAATTCCAGCCCCAGGAGAGGCATAATGGTATCAAACTTGTAGACTGTCTTAGCATGAGTATACATGGAGCTGTTACATTCTCCCCCCCCCCTACATATACCAATAGCCTTGGTTGATATATTTCTTTATTCAGCAGACATGCATAGCATCTCTAAGGTGCCCATACCTGAACAAATTGTTCTAATTGTTTCCTGTTGTCTGGGAGTGTTAACTGGTGGGTCGATCGTAAGATCTGGAAGAGGGGAATCAGAACATTCCAACCTTCTTCATACTTCTGTTTGAATGTACAAAAAAAACTGGTCAGCTTAGTTCATTATTGCTAAACTCACCTGGTTGCACACAGTACAATTCCTTTCATTCATCTCATGCTCTCTCTCTAATGCCCCACCTTCTTGGTTTTCTATGGCTTTGCCTCATTTTGGACAATGTGCTTCTTGTAAAAGACTGATGCTTCCTATTAATAGCCAGGGAATATGAGTGGAAGTCCTCAGATCAGTCAGCTAAACCAGTGGTTCCCAGAGTGTGGTCCTCCAAATGTTCCTGAACAACACACAGCATTCCATTCCTAGAATTCCATTGCAGAGCATCTGGAGCGCCACAGGTTGAGACACACTGAGTTAGAACAAGTAGATTTGCCACTCACAGCTGGCTTAGAATTAAACCTTGAATTCTGGCTGTTGTTGAGTTTCCCTCCTGACAAGAGAACAGTCAGCTTAAGAGCAGGCTTTGTATGGCTATAACTGCGGGAATAACTGCAGTTTGGATTTCCACTCACAATTTTGTGCAAAACATTCTTATGGCTTATTGTGTCACACCCACCTGTCCACTGCTATACAACCCTGTCGTTCTGGCCCCCAGTAACCATATTAGTAACCGAACCAACCTGAACCCAAGCACTGTACAATGCAAACTTTTGTAAGGCAGCATGTACAACAGTTTCTATTTTGATAGCACCTCTGCTTGGTTGCTCCATGGCTTGTGAGAGCATATGGAGTTGGGCAAACCAGACAGAATGCAGCTATTTTTGTTGGAACTTTCAGGTATGAGATTATGTGCATATAGGGCCTTGTGCACTGCATTTGCCTGCAAGTGACCTCCACTGAGCTCATGCTGATTATCCACAAGGAGACCTATCAATACACTTCCAGATTTTTCTTATGGGTACTTCTCTAGAACTGTCATGGAGTGAGAAAAAAAGTCAGATAGAATCATAGAGTTGGAAGGGACCCCTAGGGTCATCAAGTCCAACCCCCTGCTCAATGCAGGATTTCCTAACCATCCCAAGCAGATGTAGGTTCAGCCTCTGATTGAAGACCTCCAGCAAAGGAGAACTTACTACCTCCTGTGGCAACCTGTTCCACTGACTGATCGCCCTCACTGTCAGGAAGTTTTTCCTAACATCTAACCTGTATTGACTCCCTTGAAGTTTCATACCATTGTCTCTAGCCCTCCCATCTTGTGCAAGTGAGAATAGGGATGGTCCCTCTGCACTGTGACAGCCCTTCAGATACTTGAAGACCGCTATCATGTCATTCTTCCCTTCTGTATTATCATTACCTCATTCAGAAACATCACTTGTCCTCTCTTTGTCCGTTCTATACCATTACTCCCTGAGTTAAAGTGGAGATAAAACCTGGGAGGAAGAAATTCAAAAAATGTATTTTCTTTAGCCACACACTGGTGCGTGGGGAGAGAAATATAGTTAATGATTTTATGTCTCAGGAAGGGATGCAAAAGCATTTTAGAAAGTCTTCTCTGGCCACAAATGCCCCCGTGTGGTTACTGACATATTGAGTGTGGCTCTTTCATCTTGGCTAATCTGATGGAATTGACCATGAACCCCGTTTCCCCCAGTAAGCACATGGAGTTTGTAATATGCTTGAATTCCTAAAATAATTAAAAGAACCTTGTTGAGGATGATTGAGATGTTGAGATTTTTCAGACCTATAAATCTTCCCAATTTGCTGCAGATTCTTCTAGGGTGAAAAGCTGTGCTAGACCTCTTTTGAGTGTAATTAGTAATGGAACTTGATTTTTAAGGGAACAGCAGCTGCTTTGAATTATGCCATGCCATATTGTCTCCCCTTTATTCTAGAGTTAAGGGGGTGGATGAGATCAGAGGAAGGAGAAGTCCAGCTTACCAGGTCACAAGTTCCTTGATGACGTCTCGCAGATTAAAATATTGGAGGGTGAGGTAAGGGGCAGCAGTCCATTTCACAGAGCTCTCTGTTAACTACCCCTTCTGCTGCTATGATCCTAAGACTTTTGGTTTTTTACTTTTGTCACCGTGTGAAAAGGGGCACACATTTCCAGAACAAATAGGCCTGCTCGTTAAAAGAACCCTCTGAATTATCTCTTGAAAAGCCTCCATTCTCTGTAAAAAGAATATTTAACAGTGTTGTAACAATAGCTTTGTTATCTTTTTCTTTTTTTAATTTGGCGGCTAAGACTACTGTGGTTACCTGTACAATACCATGGCTAACTGGGTGCACTGCTGTGACTACAGTAGAGCTACTATACAGATGAAAGTACTTCAGTCTGGACAGAGTATAGCTAAAACATGGTTTCTAGGCCTGCTTTCCACATCTGGTGAAGCAGACCGCCACCTAGGAAGGCTTAGACTGCAGTAAGACTTTAAAGTGACACTGAATGCTGGCATTTCTGATTCACCAGATGAACAGGGCTAATCTTGAATTATTATCTTTGCAGATGCTTAGGAGGAAAATCCCATCAGGGATGGTATGCTAATACAGCAGGAGTAAGGTACAGAAAACGTACAATCTTTTGGATCATTTCCACGTTGTCTCTGCTTTTCTCAGTGGGATGTTTGCGACCTTCCAGTGAGAAAGAGTTGGAAAATTTTGTCACTCCAAAGAGCAGGGGCTTAAGAACTGCTAGCCACTGCTGTAGGCTCAGCAGGAAGAGAAGGAGACAGCAGTGCTATTGCATACTGTGGCAGCTTGGAAAATAGTTCCAGATGAGACCATTATGCCTTGATTTGCATCTACTTGCATTCTCCTTTTCCACTAATGAATTATCACAGAAGCCCTACTAGCTCAGCCCCTGCCTTGTCCCTACTGCAAGCTCTTCCTCCTTCGCCCTGCGAAGCTCCCACAATTGGGGTGTCAGAGAAGACCGAGCTGACCGAGTCTGGGTCTGACATTTTCCTCTCTGTCTTCTGGGGCCCTTTAGTTCCTAGCTTTGGGGAGTTAGTGGGCTTGCATTTGCCATTCTGGCCTTGGGCAGTGCTCGGCCCAGTGTTCCGATTTGATCTTTCCTTCCCTCCGGCAACTTCAGCGTTGTGGTTGGGCGTGGTGCTAAGCACGGAGGAGTTAATACTGTCCTCTTGGCGGTTAGCTTGCTTCTCGCTGCTGCGGCACCAGCAACGACACGGGGTCAGGTAAAGGTAGATGAGCACAAGGATGACACTCAGGATGCAGCCTACGAGGGTGGTGTAAGCTGTATTCAGGGTGTCTGGGACCCCGTGCAGGCTGTAGTTATGAACGGTCACTTGCACAAAGACCGTCTCATTGAACATCTGGCTCACTGCAATACAGGTATACAGGCCCATATCCTCCACGCTGGCATTTTTTATATGGAGGCTTCCATTTGTCAGCACAGTGACCGAGCTGTTTTCGTGCTCTTGCGGGACCCGTTCGTACCGGGGAGTTATCCAGTCTATGACCGTTACCTCGCGTTGCCTGGTGTCACAGTTGATGATTACTTGTTCCCCACGATAGATTTCCAGGGCTTTCTCCTTGAATTCACTGCAGTTCAGGACCTCGCTCAGCCTGGAAATTTTGAACTCTTTATTCTCATGCTGGCAGAGGAGATCCTCCTTGAAGTCTACCGCAGAGCTCAGCTCCCGTTTCTGCCAGTGGGTGAAGAGGGTGTAGAGGTCACAACGGCAGCCGAGAGGGTTGCTGTGGACGTAGAGGCCGTTCTTGACCCAGGCGGGCTGCCTGTTCACCTCTTCTATGAACAGATGCTTGATTTTGTTGTTAGAAAGGTCCAGCAGGAAAAGCTGTTTCTTCACCAACTCCATTGGGAAGCGAGAGATCAAATTATGGCTCAGGTACAGTTTCTGGAGGCTGCTCATATCGTCAAAGGCGGAACGGTCAATCTTGGAGATCCTGTTACCGTAAAGAAGCAGCACCTCTAACTCCTCTAGTTTGCTGAACAGGTTCTCGCCCAACGCGTCAATGTCGTTAGAGGAGAGGTCCAGGTATTTGAGGTGAGGGACATTGGAAAAGGCCTCTGTGGATATGAAGGACAGGTTGTTGCGGCTGAGGGACAGCGAGTGGAGATGAGGGAGCTGGGAGGGCGTCCATTCCGCTCGCAGGCGCTCCAGTCTGTTGTGACTGAAGTCCAAGACGGCCACATAGGGGGGCAGGTGATGGGGTATGGATTCCAGGTTGGCTTTGGAGCAGCTGATAATGTTGCTAGCGCAGATGCAGCCCTTGGGACAGTTCTGGGCCAGGTCACCTTTCCTGACCGCACTCAAGCCCAGCAGCACCAGGAACCAAGTCACCTTCAGAGAGGGTGCCAGACGTGGAGCGGACACTGAGGCATCCCGAATCCACATGGTAAGATTCAGCGAAGGAAGGTCACCACCGGGGCACCGAGAAGCGGATGTCTGACGGGTACCATGAGGACACCGGAGAGGTCGCCGAGGCGGCAGCGGGCACGCTTGGATCGTAGCGGCGGCGGCGGCGGCAAACCCGCCCTGAGTCCGAGCGTGGCGCAGAGAGAAGGGCAGCGGGAGAGACCGCGTCGGCAGGGCGACGCTCGGCCGTGCGCATCCCTAGCGCCGCGCCCGCCGGAGCCTCCGCCTGGCGCGCCCGTCGAAGGCCGAGCGCTGGCTTCCCGCGCCCTCAGTCCGCCTCCCCGCATCGGTGAAGCCCGGCTCCGGCTCCGGCGGCGCCCGCCTCTCCCCTCCCTGCCTCAGCATGTTCGCCAAGCCCTGCAGGCTGCCACGCGGTGTTGCATTGCAGCAAGCGAACAGCCTCCCCCAGCGGCAGCGCCAAGGAGCCACTCACGCAGGCGTCGGCCGAGAAGCTCCGCTCGCTCCCTCGCTCTCCGGCTCAGCCCATGCCGGCGGGTCGGCCTCGCTCTGCAGCTCCTGCTTCTTCGCAGGCCTCCTTCCTTCCTTCCTTCCCGCAAAATGGGGCTCCCTCAGTCGGGATGACCGAGGAGGCGCTCACGCACGCTGGCCCGTCGCGGCTGCACACTCGGCTGGTGGTGGTGGTGGCGAGCAGGGAAAGCTGCGGGCGAGCTCTGCAGCCCTGCGACGGGAGCGCCTGCCCTCGCTCGCCTCTAGTCGCGGCGCCGGCAGCCTCGTCGGCAGGCGGAAGAGCGAAGCGGCAGCGGGATCGGCGGCAAAGGGAAGGCTCGGGCGGTCGGGCTGCGTGTGCGCCTGTATGCGCGCGTCCAATGAGAGCGTGCGATGCTGCTGCTCCTGCACAGCCGCTCCTGGCACACTCGGGTTCACACCCACCCACCGCCTGTCAGCGGAGGAGGAGGAGGAGGAGGAGGAGGAGGCTGCCCTGATGGGCAAGCCGCCGCGCCGGGGTGCGAAGGAAGCACCGCGAGCGCGCCCGGGCTCCTAGCCAGCGCAGGCACACGCCGCTGCCGCCTTTGGTACACGCGCGCCGTGCAAGCGAGCCCGGCCGTCGTGCGTGGCGCTGCTGGAGGGGCGCCGCGGCGGCGGGGCTTCCCCGGACCGGCAAAGGGGGTGGGGGTGGGGGGTTGAGGGCGGATTCCCTGGCTCAGCCGATGGAAACCCCCCCCCCCCCAACCACCGTTTGTATTTAAAGCCTTGCTGCAGGTCACTTTGGTACCTGTCGGCGGGCGCCGTGGGATTCGGGAAGGCGTCCGCTCCTCGCTCACCGAGGTGGCGTCCCTGTTCCTGGGGAAGGAGTTTCCCTTGCTGCTCCCCCCCGAGGTGCCCCCCC
>MTQE01001134.1:61086017-61110869 GCA_014337955.1 Aspidoscelis marmoratus | reverse complement strand
TCCAGCATAGTGATCTCGTTTGCTGTGTGTAACTGTTGTTTTACATAAATCAAAATAAAGTAGAGTAAGTAAGTGATGTCTGGATGTGGCCTTAGAAATAAAACTGAACACAAACAAAAACAAACAAATTATTATAGTAAATGTATCAGATTATCTCAACCACATCAGTAAGCATGTAAGCCAGTGGCTATCCCTGCTTATTATTATTATAAATCTGAGTAAAGAGAAGCAATTTAGCCTGTTGCTGTAAAGTATATATAGTGTAGGCATCAGAAGGACATGGCTCAAGAGAGTGGACCAGAAGGAAAAGGTCACATTAGAAAAACTCTCATTACTAGACTTGGAACTGCTAATGGTGAAGATATTTCAAGGAGACACTCAAATCTAGATAGGCTCATATGTAACAGGTATTTCTTCTGAAATGGTGCGTCCAAACCAGTACTTTAAATTAAGCCTCGAAATAAAATACAAGCAAACTGGGATTATACTCTCAATATGTTTAGTTAGACATATGGTGCCCATTGTACTGATGGGGCAGAAGAGAATATCAGGGACTGAAGTAGGTAGATGAAACACTATGAAGCCACAGTTCCTTGCAAATCTGCATGAAAATTGAATATACTGAACTTAATGTGGATTATGCACACATTACTGGTTTGTTACTGAGTTTTAAACAAAAGGAAGTTTTTAAAATGGTTTTCAAGACAATAGACTATCAGTGTATACATAACTGTTGCAAACTTATGGTAATCCATGTAGGGTCAAAGTTGGATCACCTGCCATATCAGGAAACTTGTCTTCTAGACCACAGAGGTAACCACAGCTTCCAAGAGTGACTGTTTAAGAAAGTGCAGTGCTTTCCAGAATTGGTTGGATATGGTTTGCTAAACCAAGAAACCATTCACAATCAGCACCTTGGTACTGTCTGAACTGAGTGTTAATTTATTGAGTCTCATCCAATCATCTAGTTGAAGGCAATCATCTGACTATCAAGTCTGCAACCATAGCTGAGGGAGGTATAAAGGAGAAGTATAATTTGTGTGTCATCTGCATATTGATTGTGGTCAATTCCACAACTCTAGATTACTTCACTTTTAAATATCTTCTTGTGGACATAAAAACATGGAGGATAAGATTAGAACTGATAAGCTCCATAATACATGTTTGAAGGAGATGACTGCAAATATCCTAGCATCAGCTTTAGGGACAGTCTTCAAATAGGAATAGGAATCTCCAGTTCAGACAAGCTTCAGGGTATAATATGATAGTCAGTGGTGCCAAATGCAGAGAAGAATTCAGGAAAACCAACTACGATATGCTTCTTGCCTCTTTCCTTATATAGGGCACTCACAGGTCAACTCGGGACTGAACATTAATAGAAGAAGAAGAGGCTTTTATACCCTTCTTTTCTCACTCATTTGTGAGAAAATGTGAGGTAGGTGGGGCTGAGAGAGCTCAGAAAGAGAGCTGTGATTAGCCCAAGGTCACCCAGATGGCTTTGTGGAGGAGTGTGGAATCAAATCCAGTGACCACCAGATAAGAGTCCAGCACTCTAACCATAGGACCAAACTGGCTCAAATTGGAAAAATGGTAAATTTTCATCGCATTGGTGTCATTCATCACAACTTCTCCCTGACAATTGCCATGGGCATAAATTTAATGTAAGTTACCTTGTTTAAAACAAACAAAACAACAAACAAAAACACAGAAATTATGTCAGTGTGATTTTTAAAAAACAAATCTTGATATAACATTGGTGTCTTAAATCTCTCCTTTCTTTTACAGGATCTTTATTTCCTTCTCTTTTTCTATATGAATTCTGGTTTTCCTCTCATTATTTCTCCCTCTTTCTTTCCCTTTCTCCTCCTGCTTTATCTTTCTATCTTGTAGTTCTTTTAATCCCTCTTTTCACTGTTTTCTTTATCCTGAGACTATATACATTTTTCACCTGTCTTGCACATCTCTGCCTACCGAGGCAGATGGCCCATTGGGCAAAGTGGACAGCTCCCCATAGCACTTGGCAGCTCAGATCGTATGGTGTCTTCTAGGAGTGACTCCAGCTTAGTGGCAGAACAACTTCCTGGAAAGCAAAGGTTTGCACCTGTGATCCCAGACATTTTCCTGGAAAAAGGCAATGGCAAACTGTTTCTGTATCTGCCAATAACACTGCATGGGCATGTCTATGTAGTTATCAGGAGCTGACTCAGGCTGACTCCAGACGCAAGATACGTTCTCAGCACTATACTGTACCCACACAGTGCTGATTTCAACCTGCAGAAAACCTATTTTATCCCTGTTACTGGAAATCCTGCAACAATGCTGGGATTCCCATATTAAGTCCACTTACTTTGATGTATGTCAATCAGCTTTTTGCAACTGGACTGCTTGGAGTTACCAGAAGCCTCCAAGCACATGAAAAACAACAAAAGGCAGTGGGTGGGTGCTTGACTTGCTTCCAGTAGCCTCAGTCAGGCCTACTGTGAAAGCTGCTCAACAAATGTCAAGGTAAGCAGGGGGTAGCTCCTTGCATCTCATGGAGGATGGCAAGTGTCATCCACAAGATGCTGTTTAGATCCCACATCGCCTCTTGCCATCTGAAGTCAGCCTCAATGTATCAAATGACAACAGGATATTTTCTGGCACCGCTCTCTTTTGGGTACATTGTCCTCCATTGCACCATCCCCAAAGGGTACTAACTAGCACTATCTACTGTTTAGTTCTTTACTGCTGTCCTTTCCCTGACACCTTTGGCTTTGAAGAGCTGCAGAGCCCTGTTTCTATTTCTCCCCTCCTTCTGACAGATTTTAAAACCATGCGTTGCTATTCCCTTTCCCAGCTCACTTGATTTCTTCCCCGCTCTCAAGGTCACCCTCATCTGCAGTCTAACAAGAGTCATTTTCTCTAAAGATTGCCCTGAATGAGCCGATTTGCCTCCAGTGATGCAGAAAAAAAAAAAACGGAGATGAGAAAGTCATTCATCTATATTGACTAAATCCATCCCTGTTTGAGGAGGAATGCACAGGGAGTGTCATCTGAGAGGCGTTAAGAAAGGGACATCACATTATCTTCAAGCCCAGAGTAGTCCTCCCTCCTTCCCTCAGGCTGGAATCTCAGCTCCTCAGATCTTTACTGCTTTCAAAGCTGTTTAGAAACCAAAGAATGCCCCTGGGATGCTAGCTCTGCCGTTGTTCTGCGTGTTATGTTACCAGCAGGCTCCTGATTAGCGCACAGAATAAATAACAGTGAGATAATTATCTCCCTGATCCCCACTCAGCTGGAGCAGAAGAATCTGCTACAGAGCTAGGATGCCAGCAGTAACCTGCTGTGCCTCTCCAGGGAATTGAAGGCTTGCCATTCTGGATCGTACTCAGATCAAATCCATGTCCTTGCCATTTGCCCGGGTCCTTCCATCACAGCTTAGCTATGACTAGATTCAGTCAATGAAATAGAATGTGAGATTGGCGCCTCACCACATGTTCCATATTCCATAGTCAACTATGATAAAGTGGACACCGGAGACTTATGGTCTTCAGCCTCCTGGAATGAGAAGTCACCTGAATGATGAAATAAAGCCCCTTTTGCTTCCCTGAGCCAGTTCTTATAATCTAGAACATAACTGGATTGTTGTTTGCATGGGGGACATTTTAACTGAAGTGATGGACGAATAAATGGACAGAAGGGATGTGGATCTTAGGATGTGATCAGACATGGCTTTTTCAAGTAATTCCTTTAGGAAAAAGCCTTCCAATAAAAGTGCCTTCCACACAGATGTTCACACATACAATTGAGAAACTACCTTATCTTGCCACACTGCAGCTTGCATTCATGTCCACATCAAGGCACACCTCTCCTGACAATTGTTGCTACCCATTAATTGACCCCTGGATTGCCCACCTTTCCCTCTCTGTGATTGGCAAACCACCTCAGCAACAGTTTGTATTCCGTGTCCAGCTACACTTCCTGCCATTCAGGTTCAAATTTCTGGAAATCCAGGTTTCTGGATTTCTGGATTTTTAGAAATCAGAATATTAATATGTGACTTCTTTCTTTTCCAGTTTTTTTTTAATTTGTTAATTGTCATGATGCTGTCATTGCTTGCTCTTCAAGTCCAACTTTTCTGTACCACACTCATCCAAGTTTGCAGATATCCCTTCCCTTGCTTCCTTCCATACAGGAAATAAGGAAATAATTGGTTTTCATCCTGTTCTTGGGGTGGGAAACCCCTACCCATTGATTACAGTTTTCCTGCTGTACAGTGCTGAGAAATCCTGCCTGTCACTGACCCGATCTCTCTGAGACTTCAAGACCCAAGACATTATATGCTGAGTATTGATGTCTACTGGATAAGAATGAAAGTTGCCCAGAAGATGACTTTTTAACAGTGTTTGGGTGTTTTTCCACTGTCACTAAAAGTACCCATTAAGTACCCATTCATGGGTATGTAATGGCATTTTTACTTAATGGGTACTTCTCGTGACAGTGGAAAAACACCCTTTGATTGCACCTTTAGACTGTGTTTTCACCTTTCTGTAAAGGAAGTCAGCAGCAAAAAGTAGAAAGGCACAGTGGTTCAAGGCAAAAAAAATCACTCTTGTGTTAGGGTACTGTAAACACACACAAAAAAGAATAAAAATGGAGCCTACGTTTCCATCTAAATTCTTTTCTAAGCATCTGCAAGGGCTTGCCCTTTTGACTCTATGGAGGTTTTAATTAAATCTGGTTTCAGGAGTGTTTGAGTGAACAACTTTATCTTTCATTCTTATTTTCAAGCCAAAGGACAGGATTATGTCTTCATTATCCTATCTGGATAAGAAGGAGAATATTTAGAGTCAGGCAATCTCCAATCAGATATTAAAAATGTTTATTTCCACCCTGCCTCTCTTAAGTCACGACCCTTCCCATGCTGCTTTTGCGCAAATGTGCTTTAACATCTTGACATATTCATGAACTCTCAATGGGAAGAGAAATACTCTCTGGCTACAGAGTAGGTGTCCTGCTCACTGAAGGCTAGGTGGCTGGTGGCTGAGAAGAAGAAAATACTTTTTAGCCAGCAGGATTAGAGAGTGGATTATGCAAAGCTAATAGAAAATCAAATTGCTGGGGACAGAGTGAGTGCTGCTGTAAACTCTTTATCCCAGTAGCGCCTGATGCTGGAACACACAAGGCCTTGGGCAAGAGATGGTAGTTACTGGTACCTCTGCTGAGCAAAAATAGAAAATATACTGCCCTTGACAGAGATTATAACAATTTGTGATTATATCATATTGCAAGGAAAGCACAAATTCAACATACTGGAAGATAAGTGAGACAAACTTTATTGTGACGTAGAGGAAAGGGAGTGGAAGCACTGAAGCGTAGCATGCAAACTTTCCTGATGTTTCCTAAGTACAATTGAGATTTCAGGTGTGCAGGGAATGCAATAGAATTCTAATATGCCTGTGTTCCCTTGTGCTTCTTAAGAGTAACACCACTTGGAACCTTCCCTTTAGCCTATATACAACCAGGATTGTTGCTGCAGGTATAAATTTCTCCCAGCACCCAAAACCACTGATGTACTTATGAAAAGGCAAAGTACAAATGATGTTCTAATGTATATTAACTGCTGCTGTTGAGTGTGTTTGTTTCTGTTTTGGAAATAGCTTCCTGACAGTCTCTTTGGTAGGGAGTTGCAGGCATTTAATGGCTTTTTGTGGCTACACCTAATGATTCTTCTCCCAGGGAGGTTACAAATGTGGGTAAATATTCATTTTAAAACCAGTACACAGAAAATGTGCTGGAAGTGTGATTTAGAGCAGGTCAATAGGGTGTGTGGAATGAGTTACATATCTGTCCTCCTCTATTTTTTTCACTCTTATCATCTGCCTTGCCCTGCCCTATCCTAGTGTATATCATGGTCTACCAAAGGTAACAGCATTCACATGCAGAAAGGAAGTATTGGCAGACTTGTATACATGCAAGATTGTAAGGGGAAAAACTGAAGATATAAGGGAATTCTTTTCCTAAGCAGCGGTAGAACAAAGACAAGAGAATATACACCTGGGGACAATTGTCATGTTACTGGCTTTTTCAGGATTGGCCAGTGGGTAGAGGTACCTGCAGGTTTCACATGAGATGCAGGTGCTCTCTTTCCTATCCTCTGAAAGGGACAACTTTCCAGAAAAGTGGGGAAACTATTTCTTAGGCCTGGCCTTTAGAGAGTTCAACATGGGGGGCAACCATTCGGCCAACACGTTGCCCTCATGTTGACACATTACCCATAATTTTGGGTCTATTCATGGTACATGGCCTGACATTTGGAACTCCTTCCAGCCCCTTGCTAGCTTCCCTGGCCAGGGAGTACATCTTCGCAAACAGCAGTCCTTCTGCAGAGCCCTTCTGGGTGGGGGGCAGTTCTGAAACCCAGTAAGTTTGGTAAAGGTCTCCTCATCTCTTCACTGGCTCCCATGGGAATTGACTCGATTCAGTCCTTCCTAGGGTTTTGTTTTGAGGAAGCCATTGCATGATCCAGGTTCTCTCTTGTATCGTATAATTCTTGTTCGGGCATAATATTTCATTTCCTATAGGCTCCCTCCTTTTACAGTTGGGCCTACTTCACCATCTACTCTGATATCTTAGGACTTCACTGGCAAGGAGATCTGTTTGGTTGTCATATAACCCTTCATGGAAGTGCTTTAAAAACAAACACTAAATAGTTAAGATTACATTGTAACTACTTGTGACACTTTTTTAAAATTTAAAAATGGCCTTCAGGCCCATCTTGAGGTACTGTTACACCCCTCCAGTATCGAGGTGGTTGCCATGGTAGTGCCACATAGTTAATAGGTTGCTGTCATTGGCTTCAGGATACTGCTGTGTAAAATAGCAGTGATGAAAAGCTACTGGCTTATTTGATTTTTATAACAGGAAAAGCTCACGTAGCCTCCTTCTTTTTATAACACAGGTGAAAGTGCAGAAATTGAAAGGAATCAAAAACAGAACAAGGGAGGGGATCTTGAAGAGGCCATATGTCAGAAAGCAGATTTAGAAGAAGAGTTGGCTTTTCTACCCTGCTTTTCTCACCCATTTAAGGGGATTCAAAGTGGCTGACAAAGCTTCTATTCTTCTCCCCACAACAGAACACCCTGTGGGGTGGGGCTGTGAGAGCTCAGAAGAGAGCTGTGACCACCTCAGGGTCACCCAGCTGGCTTCATGAAGGAAGCTGGAATCGAACCCATTATTCCCAGATAAGGGTCCAGCTCCTTAACCAGGAATGTTTAGGATTTAAGACAAATGTAATCAATGCTCTTCAAAAAAGGAATAAAGATGGCCATCTTCAGGCAGTGCTTGGATATCCCACTAGCAAATAATAAAGCAGAATTCTGCCCATCCAGCTAGCCTGACAGTGCCATGGTCGGCATGGTCTTTGCATGTTTTTGTGATGTGCACATTGGGGTATTCTCCTAGTGCGCATTGGCACTACTGCACATGTGGCTGTCAGTTTTGGCCTCCATGCATGCACAGTGGATCGAGCTATGAGGACAGCACCATCCAGAAGGTGAATAAATGCCATATTTTTCATTAACATCTCAATCAGAGCAGGCTGTAACTGCCTTGAACTAGTTATTAGATGCAGTGATGAGCTGGATGGAGGTCAGTAAACTGAGGCTGAACTCTGACTAGGTGAATACACTATGGATAGGGTGATCCTGGAATCATCTGTGTCTACGGAGGTTCAGGTGGCCTCTGTGGCAGAAATGCTAATCATCAGCTTTGGCTGGTATACCACTGCTCTTGCTACCCAGTTGATGTTTAGACTATTGTAAGGCGTTCTATGTGTGGCTATCCATATATCTGCTCCAGAAGCTGCAACTAGCGCAAAACGAGGTGACCAGGTTATTGAGTGTGGTGCCCACTAGGGCACATACCACACCTGTGCTTAAGCAATTGCACTGGTTGCCAGCTACCAGGCCAGGTTCAAGGTTCTATGCCTGGCATATAAGGCTCTAAACAAATTGGGCCACAGAACATTAAAGAAGGCCTTCCTCATTGTGATTTTGGAAAAGCCCTGAGGCTGCATCCCCAAAAGACTTATTTGCCTCTCTAGTCTCCCTCTACTGTCACTGTATTCCAGCAGACTTTAAAAGTGCCCTGCACTTCTGGAATAAGTGTCCGCATGAGGCTCAACAAAATGCACGTTTAAAACACACCTTCTGTCCCCACAGAAGCGTGTTTTCTTTCGCCGCATCTTTTTCTCCCCGCCCCCTCTCTTGTTCAAAGGAAAAATAGCCAGATCTCCGTCCCCCAAAATGGCTTCCCGTGCTGGCAAAGGGAGTGATTGCTCGCTCATTCACTCTCAGCACTTACTTTCACTCTGTTCTCTGTTCGAAATGGCTTGGCTGCAGCAATCGACCACGTGATTGTGCACTCTTTTACTCTTAACACTTTCACAGATCACCCACTTCACACCTGACAACAATGTTGCAATTCTGAGCAATTCTGGCTCTTTGAAAGTTCTGACCTTTACAAAGGAAAGGAAGGGAAGCCGCAGCATTTCTGGGAGTTGTGTGAATGCTTTATGGCTGTGTGTGCAGGCAGCAATCCTCACCCCTTTTGCCACGGAGCGTCCCCAAGGTAAATGTGGTGAGGAAAACCTGTGACTTCCAGAAAGAGCACTGAAACTCTTTTTTAAAGGGCATGTATTTTGTTGCGGGTTTTCCTGCTTTTGTAGCGCTGGAAGCTCATTAAAAACCCTGGCATGGGGCGCTCAGAGGCAAAAGAAGATTTTTAGCAGACTTTAAATTGCTTGGGGACAGGCCCTGAGATCGTCTGGAGAGTTCTTAAATGTTTGGTCCTGTGAAATACAGAACACCATCTTATTATGGCCCTCGGGGGAGCTTACAGCTTTTAAGTACCTCTTTCCCCAAGCATTCCCTACATGATTGTTCTTTTCCCTGATCCACCCAGATTTTAATATGCTTCTGATTGTTTGTGTGTGTGTGGTTTTACGATTGTTTTTGAGATTTATTTTTAAATAAGAAATGGTATATAAATGTTGAAATCAAATAAAGAAATAAAAGAAACTTAGGTGTGAATCATCTAAAAAGTGCATGCTTTGAAAGCATTGTTTTAATTCATATCAAAATTTCAGGAAGAAATTGATGGGTTAATAGTGTGAAATATATGATAATGGCTTTGGTAAAAATTTAAGCTGTAGCTCTAACAAAAATTTCCAGCCAAGGCGTCATGCTAGCAACAGCAGCAAACCATCAAAGAGTCTTGAAATACTTTAAAGGCTAAACACTTTTCAATGGCTTGGTTATAAGTTATGCTTTCTGGTCCCAGAAACCCTCAGGGATGCAGAAACTGTGAATATAGAAACTGGCTGACTCCCACTCCTCCACCTCCAAAGATTCAGGAAACAGCTAGTCTTCTGTGCCCTGCCAAATCATGAATACTTAAATCACTTTCTTGCAAATAGCAAAAAAAGTACAAGCATTGCAAGGCACTATATCCTAAAGCTATGCTGGGGAATGACTAGACAATGCACTTTCCCCAATGCTAGCATTGTTACTCTGAGATCAAAGTGCTGTATATGCCTGATTTGGAAGGAGAGGATGGTGAACAATTAAGAAGGAAATGGAATGCTGAAAAAAGAAGAAAAGAAAATATGTGTCTTGTGGTTGCAGCAAGGAATTGTACCCACACAGTCCTCCTTTTGCTGATTGTGTAGGGAGTTCGGATACCTAACCATCTCTCCTTGCAGCAAAAGAGAAAGGATTGGTGTGTAGACTCAAAACCCATTGGAAAACCCCCCCAAAAAAGGACTTCTTGGATTTTTACTGTGTTAGGAATCAATTTACTGCTTTTGGGTGTGTGTTGGGAGTGGAAGAAGATGGAAGTTTAAGAATGCAGCATCCCCAAAGTGTGTCACACACCCCCTCAATATTTCATTTATTGATTGTGGTGTTTTGTAGACACACTCCTCTTCCATAGTTAAGCCCAAATTGCATCTCCGAAGGTGAAAGAGGAGCAGAAAAAGGCACCTTAGTTCAGGGTCAGTAGTAAGTGGGTGTGTTTGGATAACCTGTCCCTGGAGCAGGTGGAAGGACATCTTAACTGTCTAAGCGGATGTAGGCACAGGTTTTTCTTGAAGTAGTTTAACAGAACCTCTGTACTAATTCCAGAATCTGGATTTACTAGGCCCTACACTTCTGTCATTTCTTTTTCATACTAAAAAAAAAGTACATGTTTGTAAATATACAAAACAATATAGCAGTCAAACATTATAGTGCAAGAAGAAAGGAACCAGTAATGACTGAAGGTGGAAGTAATAGAAAGTAGGATACTTCGAAGGCTAAAATTCTATGCATACCTACTTGGAACTTGGTGTTATATAATATTGTAGTTTGTGTTCAGGTTAGACACCCTTAGTTTATAAGATGTTGAGGAGGTAAGAGTTTGAGCTGCTAGGTGTGGAAGGCCATTGCCCACTTAATTCTCATTGGCTGGTCTCCACTATGGATTTTAGAGTTTGTTGCTGCATATGGAGATGCCCTTGTTTGAAAGAACATCCATTTTTAAAGCAGGTTCTAAACCAGCAGAATTTCAAATGGAAGTTACATCTTCGTTCTGTGATTACCAAGGTGGTTTGTGTAGACTGAACTCTAGACAGGCTGTTCTTTCATACATACATAGCACACACGCTGTTGCTGTCACAAATGCATAGTGTTGTTTTATCTATACTGGTCTATATGCATATATGCCTTACCCTGTGGAAGTCAATGAAAGGTCAACCTTTTAGAAGCAGGCAGGAGGACAAGCTTATGAGAATGTGATCAGGCCAAGTATCACCCAGCTGTGATTTACTGAGCTTAGTGGAATGATCAGTGATGATTACAGGATTCAAATTAAATGGAATATCCAGCTTGGGTGTGGGTAATGCCTTTTACATAATGATGGCTCTTACGCCATGATTATTTCCACCACAGCTGTTGCTGTTGTCAGCCATAGTAATTGTTGCAGAAGTAGTGTTGTTTCAACTGAGAAGGTCAGGACTGAGTTTACGCTATGAAGGGCCAGGCTTGGATATCCACAGTAGATCAACAGATATTATGGCAATCTGTGGTTGTTTTGTAACCTCAGTTATCCATCTCTCTCTAGGCTTATACAGGCCTGTTCACAGGTATCCTGGGAAATATTCTTGGACTTCATTCAGAATCTTTTTTAAAAAAATCATAAACCCTCATCAGTTGCAGTAGGTTTGAGCTACAGTTATGATTGCCTTCAAGCCATCTTGACTGTAGTGGATTGAGCTGATGGGGATTGTAGACCAATGCAAGAGAAGGCTGGGAAGGACTATGTTACGGCTGTGGCTCCGTCTACATGCAAAGAAAAATCCATTTAAAAGTTTCTTTTGCTTCTGAGCTTCTGCATGCAGAGCTTTTCTCCAGGCTTCCAGGGCCGCAAAAGAGGAAAATCCGCTGAATAAAGACCCCTCCTTTAAACAAGACTACCGTGTGAATCTGTGCATGCTAGTCTTTTTCTTGTGTATTCAAGCTTGGCCTAGTGGTTAGGGAGCCAGACTCCTACCACCCACCTCACAGGGTGTTCTGTTGTGAGGAGAAGAATCGGAAGCTTTGTCAGCCACTTTGAGTCCCCTTAAATGGGTGAGAAAAGCAGGGTGGAAAGGCCAGCTCCTCCTCCTGCTGAGTTCCTCCATGGGAGTGACTGCTCCTATGTGTTTCCAAAGTGTGGCTCCCTTGATCAGGGACAAGATAACAAGCAGAGGGAAGAGAGCAGAGGCCTCCCTCCCTTGGGCCACTGTGTACCATCACAGCTGCTGGGAAATCCGTGTTGGAGTAGATTATGCTGTCCTTCTCACAGTGAGGTGGCACCCACATAGCTGTGAGGAAAGCTGTCAGGCTAGTGGCAAGAGGCGGGCGGTGGCGGCAGGAGAAGGAAGAGAGTGGCAGAGGGTTGCTGCATCTGCTGCATCTCCAGCCAGTAAACTAATTACTATTCCAAAAAGACAAAAACAAACAAAAAAACAAAAAAACAGTGCAAAGAGATCCCGGGCTAAATATGGGGAGAGCAATTCTGAGGAGACCCTGAAAGGCTAAAAAGGGGAAGGGAAATCCAGGGGCTAAAAATTCCTGCTGTTCTTGTTTGAAAAGGGAAGCAAACTGGAGTGAGTAGGAATGCAGGAAAGAGCGATGTTTTGGGGCAGCCCATCCAGGCATAGGCTCCTGCCAGAGGATATAGTCAGCTTCTTGAAGCCTGCAGTGCTGAACCCGCTGACCTGAGAGGAAGCTGTATGGAGCTCAATGGGAGTTCCTTCCAGCAGACAGGCACAGGGTTGTGCTGTGAGCAGGTATTTCTCTCTTTCTCATCAGGGGCAAAACCTTGCAGAATGAATGGAATGTTCCTTAGTTGGTGGAGTTGTAGGGGAGAGGGAAAGGCATTGAATGGCAGAGATAAGGCCTGGTTATTGCAATTACACCCCACCCCACCCCGAGGGCTTTCCTCCCTGCTGCCCACACACTAGGCACAAATGGTGTCTGAATTGGAGCCAGCTAACCCAAGAGACTGTGGAAATGCTATTCTGCAGAACTGTAACTCCTCTTATTTTGAGGCTGATGTTGGAGAAAGGAAAAGCAACACACATTCTGTATCGTTTCCCTAAGGCATCTGTTCCCAGTGTGATCTTCCCCAGCTCTCTTCATCCCCAGCTGCAATTGCTGCAGTGCCTAGGAGATATAATTCCAGACATCTGAAGGGCAGCAAGTTGGCAAAGCCCATCTTAAAATGTCACCTCTGAGAAATAAATCAGTATTGTATGATATTTATTATGCATTCAAGGACTCAGGAATGCATTGAAGCCTTTCAAAATAGCAAGAGACTATTTGTCAATATCCTGTCTGCTTTTTTGTGGTCAGAACCAGTACACTTTCATGGTCTTGCTCTTCTCTGTGCTCATTTCTAAAAGGTAGCATTCTAGTTCTTTCCTTTGTGTTGTCCAGATGTTCTAGTTCACTATCCTTTTTTTGTTCTACTGTTTATTTCTCATTCTGATTGTGGAGCCAAGAGCAATAAGTATTCTTGTGAACACAGCTCCTAGTATTTTGTCATTGACTATTTTCTGACTATAGAGATATACATCAAGTTTACTTTCAGAGAGGCTGGATTGCCCTGTATCAGAGCTGCATAGAGGCTGTAAATAAAGGTAAATATATGCTGATTTAAATCTGATTAGCACACAGCCTTCCAGATCTTGCAGAACTACAGTTCCTCTTATTTCCCACCAGCATGGGCAATAACAAGGGATGTACGTGTGCATGTAAGCATGTATGTATGTACTCTTATTCTGCTTACTTCTGGTGGCTAACAAGAACACCAAAAAAGGGAGGGAGGAAAAGCCCACAGGTACAAATTAAAAACAAAACAACAACAGACAGGTGGTAACACTGAAATTAAGGGTAGACCAGATGGAAGCAATGGGTGTTGTAGTTTCATAGAGCACCAGGCAAAATTATGAAGATGGGGGGAACTCCCAGACTCTGCAGTTGCATTGTGCGGAACTGCTTCTTTAACAGAAGTGGATCCATGTACAGAAGAGGCTCCCATGCATATAAAGGTAGAGCAGTTTTAACTCTCTAGCAGGGCTAGGACAGCTCTGCACACTTTATTTTCACTTCTTCCAGGTGGAAGAGGTGCAAATGGAGCTTGGGACCAGCGGTGCAGGTACAGGTACACGTTGCATCACCTGGTCACCACGGCAACAGCACTGCACATGTGCACTGGCACCATGGCAACAGCAATGCGATTGCTTCCTTAATGGAGGCAATTTGCACTTAGCCAGAGCCTAGTTAAGTTAAGGTGCCAAACCAGGTGGGGGTGAATAGAAGAGAATAAAAAATGTCAGCATGGCAATAACCCATCATCCACATTTTTATTGGTCATCTCTGTTTAGACCTTATTTAGGAATTTATGGGTGTTTTTCCACTGTCAAAAAGTACCCATTTTTGCACCCATTAAGGACCCATTTGGGTGTGACCCATTTCAACCACAGCACCCATTTGGGACCCGATTGTTTCCACTGCCATGGGGGAAATCCGGATCAAATGGGTACAATGGGGTCTTCTGACAGAAAATCCGGATTAAAGCAGTGGGATCTAGAGGAGGCTAGGGGGAGGAGATGCACCCATGGGGGGGGGAGCCCCGAAGTCTCAGCTTTGGAGTGATTTCGGAGTCATTTCGAAATCATTCCGAAGTGACTCCGAAGTCCCTCCGAAGCGATCGGCAGAGACTTCAGAGTCTTGCTGCCGGCCTCCCCAAAGAGATCAGTGCAGACTTTGGTGGTGCTCCGAATGGACGCTGGAGTGGCTTTGAAGTCTCTGCTGATCGCTTCGGAGGGACTTTGGAGGGGAGTCTGCGTGGTCTGTGCTAATAGCGCACAGACCGCGCTGACAGCTCTGGAGCCTCTCCAAAGTCCTTGGTGATCTCTTCGGAGGGACTTCGGAGTCATTTCGAAATGATTTCTAAATAACTCCGAAATCACTCCAAAGCTGGGACTTCAGAGATCACACCCCCCTGTCCCCAGAGACACCTGGGGTGATGGACCGATCCCTTAAGGGTCGATCTGGATTCCCCACATGGGTGCAAAGGTGTTTCCACGGCAGGGGGGTTAGCACCCATTGGTAATGGGTGCTACACCTCCTGTGGAAACACATTGGGTGCTTCCCTTAATCTGGATCTACTAGATCCAGATTAAGGAATGTATCCATTCCTTAGATCCGGATCTTCTTAGATCCAGATCTAAGGGCTGCGGTGGAAAAACGCCCTATGTGGATTTGTCAGTACAGTACCAAAATCAAGGGTGTAGAAGGCCATCAAAACAAGAATGGCTAGTTGAGGGCTCATAGGCTAAGACGAGGGAGTCAAGCCAAAGGAGGAAGCCCACCAACTTCTCGCCTTTCTCAGAGGCCACCTCCAGATCCTGTCCAAATATCATGCTTAACAAGCAATATTTCAGAGAAAAAACCCTCTGGAATAATTGCTTGCTGGTTAGACAGTGTGGGGTTGGCACTGTCTGCGCATTCAGGACAGCTGTGAAGACAGGGATATGCACAAATGGTTTTTTGACATTCTATTCGAATCGAATCGAATACTTGAAAATCCAGTTTGATCTGAATCTGTTAAATTTGAATTTAACAAGATTTGATTTGTTTTTACCAAATCTGAATCTATTTGTTCAAATTTTTTATTTGAATCTGCACATACGAATGTTGCCAACATTCATATGTGCCCATAAACATCTTCCCGACATCCATACGCATCCATTCATGTCCGTATGCATCCTGTAGTTATCCCGTATGCAACCTGTTTTTATCCCATATGCATCCATACAAAAGTGTACAGATACTGGAAAGATGCGGATCTTCAAGTACGTATTGTGTACAAACCTGTACTCATGCCAATGTCTGGATAATTCAAATGAATAGATCTGAAATTCAAAATTCGATTTGAATGTTCACATTTGAATTTTGGGACCTATTTAAATTCGAAAGCCAAAATTCAGCACATTTGATCGAAGTTCAAATGCTTACGAATATTCGTGGACATCTCTAAGACGTACTTCTTCACCCTGGCCTTTGGCTAAACACAGAAATGGCTTTTCCTCCCCACATTCAGGCATTGTTATGATTTTAATATGTTCATTTTATTTTTTAAAAAAATAAATAATTTTAATGTTCATAAACACATTATACAAAAATAACAATAAAAACATTTTATATGTTCACTGGTTTTTAATATTGTAACCTGCCCTGAGACCTTTGGGTACAGGGTGGGATAAAAATTTAAATGATGTGCATATCTGGGTATTTTGGCTGTGTAAAATATTCAGAAGTGAGAAGTGTGCAGCCATCATTTTTAAAATAGGTTTCCCACATATGCAATGGCTATGGCTCTGTCCAGAAGGTAAATTAGTGTTATTTTGTGAAAACCTGCAACCAAAGCTGAGTTTCCCCAAAATTGGCTATAGTGGGTTTTCACAATTATATGGTGGATCTATTGCCGTCAATGAGCTAGACTTCAAGGTTATTGCTGTTTGTCTTGCTACCTTTTCCAGCTGAGTCTATTTTAGAGGTAATCATAACACATAGATTTCATGCTCAGTATTGATATGGGTATGCAGCTGTATAATGATGCAGTCCTAAATTGGACTATGTGTTCTGATTGGCCACATGCAAAACTAATTTTTCTCATTCTCGGTGAGACTGTATCTACTGAATAAAGTTAAGTCTTCTGCTTGTGGAATGAACACCTTGTATATCTCCAGTCTGAATCTGCTATCTACATTCCTTGACAGTTGCTACAGACATATATGGCAATCCCACCACCGCCATGACATAATAATGCTTTTTACTCCTGTCTGGATGAGGCCAGAGATGGGAGATAAGAACCTTCTTCCACTTTGGCTGAGAGAAAGGCTTCTCCTTATCTGTATAATAAGAATAGCTAGAGGGATTTTTGCTCTAATTTTATCTAAACTTAGATGAAAAAGATCTTCCTGCCCAGGCTGCTGCCACACTGAAACTTTAGCTTGTGCTTTAAAATAGAAATCTCTGTAGTGATGGATCAAATTCACTTCAGGGAAGGAAACGCTAGAAGCACTTCAAGAACTTCAAGTGCATTTGTTTTGCAACATGCTGAAATAATTAAACCTCAAGTAGATCCTCTTGCTCTGCCTCTCAACCCTCCTCACTGGAAACTTCTCTCCAGAATTGTGAATGATTGGCTGTGCACCCTGCCTATCTTTCTGTTTTGTTTTGGGCAGAAGGCAGGATTAGCATTCATGTGCTCTTCTGCAGCGGTCATTAAAACAAAAGGCAGGTTACCACTGGCTTTTTAAAAAACAAGCTAGAGTTAGTGCTCTTGTGCTTTTCCGCTCCTGTGGTTAAAGCAAAAGGCAGTCTGCTGCTGTTTTTTTAAAACAAAGGCAGGATTAGCGCTTTTGCAGCTCAAAAAGTGAAGTCCTACTGAAGTGAGTAAAATGTCCACACCCAACTCCTCCAAGCCTAGAGCTGAGGCTGCCATCAGGGGGAGGAAGAAGCCAGTTGTACCCTTCTTATTGATCCGGCTACAATGAAAGTTGAAGAATATCGTGCCAGCCTCCAGAGGGAGTCCGTGAGTTTTCCCACTTTCACAGTGGAGTTTCAGCAACTGCTTTCTTCTAAGCATCACCACTGCCCCAAGTCAGTGGGGAGATTTTAACACGTCTTGACAGATAGCCTTGGCCCTCTCATCCACACTGCTGTGCCAGCTTTTCTGAGGATTAACCCCTGCCTCGTTTCCACTTAAGGATTGGTTGATGAGACAGTGTTAGAGATGTGCACAAATTATTTGTGGACGGATCGAATAGGGCCCGATTTGAAGGGCCCTATCCATCCGCAAATCAGATAATCCAGTATCAGTAGAAGCTTTGGTAGAAGCTTCTAAAGATACTGGATTACCCTGGGGCCTCCCCCTCTGGGCCGGCCTACCCCAAACCTCCCCCCCGCCAGGCCCACTTGCCTGCTCTGGTGGTGCTCCGGACCTCTTCCCGGGGCTTCTGGAAAGCCAGACAGAAGGCTCTTTTTCCAGCTTCTGGAAAACCTCTTTGGCCCTGTCTCCAGCTTCTGGAAAGCCTGTTTGGCCCTCTTTCCAGCTTCCAGAAAGCCCGTTTGGCTTTCCAGAAGCCCTGGGAGGAGGCCTGGAGCGCCACCCGAGTGGTCCCGCCTGCCTCCCTGGCGCCCCTTTTGACCTGTGGGTGGAATTTATTCATTCCGTGCATGGATACGAATACCTTCACATCCATGGGGTGGTGGTGGTGGTATTTGGCTGGAGCCAAATATTTCCACATTCTGTTCACCTCGAATATAATGTGGAAATTGGCTCCGTGCATATTCCTAGACAGTGTAACCCCCTGAAAATGCCTTCTTGCCCTCCTGTGGAATGTCCGCAAAAGAGTCTACAAATGCAGGCACACAAATGCAGGTGATATTAATGTTATGCTGAAGGAAATACAAATTATACAAGCTGTAATCCACGTTTACCATGGGATCTCTCTTTTCAATGTGATTTTTACCACTGCAGAAGCTCTTCAGTTCTGCTTTAAAACTTGTGTATAGAGAGGCCTTTAGAGTCTCTTGAAAAAGAAGGTAAAATGTAGTGAAACACTTGGAGAGATAATTATCCTCTATAGACTCAGTGTCGTAATGTGCATTGCACACACACATTTTTTTTCTCTCTTAATGGTAGCAGTAGAATTGAGATATTTTCGTATTTGAGCACCATATAGTGGAGAACTACAATAAATTGTTTTTCCTCTTGCAGATCAAGGTGGAACTCCAATTTGTGCTCTGTAATAGGATTGCCCTGAAATCATGAACACCCCAGATGTGTGTTTTTGGTGTGGTTGTATTAATATATAATGTGTGTGTGTGTGTGTGTGTGTGTGTGTGTGTGTGTGTGTGTGTGTGTGTGTGTGTGTGTGTGTGTGTGTGGCAAGATCTAAAGAAGATCCCTTGTGCTATTGCCTTGTGCTACCCCCACCATGTGGGAAATTGCCTTGTGCTACTCCCGCCGTGTGGGAAGAGCAATCACCATCTTACCTCTTGTGTCTCTGACACTTCACAAAACCACTTTGCTTTGGGCTACTGGAAGCCAACAAGCACCTGCCAACTTCGACTTCTTGTTTTTCCAAGCACTTGGCTGGCTTCCTGCTGGGAGACACAGAAGTAAATGAGGGTTACTATAGGAAATGCGGCATCATTACTGGATTTCCCATAATCGCAGTGTTATCGGTCATCACTTGACGAACCTTGGGCTGTACTGCAAATGTCCCGCTTACATCTGGTGTGCTCTGTATAGTGCAAGGAGAATTTTGGATTTTAGCTCATGTCTGGAGGCATCCTAGTGTGAAACAAAGGACTGAAAATTCAGGTTTACATGAGTTACATGATGTAGCAGGGGAACAAGTTTCGAAGAAAGATCTAATTAATTGCCTATTCAGTGTAACGATCTGCAGGCTGGGATTTGTTTTCTGGTTGTAACACTTTTGTGTGCTCTCGTGCTCTTTTTAAAGCTGCTAATTGAATTCTGGCAAAAAGGAGAAGAAGAAGAAAAAAGACCCATTCTGCAAACTTTAGAGACTGCTTGGCAACACCAACCTGCCCCCACTTATGGATAATTCTAATGTAATTCATTTTCCAGCTCACCGTTTTCTTTTTCTTTTCTCAGATATTGAATTTTCAGGCTCAGATGCCCTGGTGCAATGGGAGGGGGACACAGAGGAGCTCCGCGGCAAGGTATATTTCAGAGCAGGAGTGATGACATCATCCACAGAGTACTACAGTAATAGATGTCCTTTCCTTTCTCTGGCTGGGAGAATCAAATGGATATAGAGTATTTGCCTCCATCCCCTTCAAAAGAGAAGACAAGTGCCTCATGTTTAAATGATCAAGGTTCTTTGCAAGATTAGTTGCTAGGGATGTGCACAAATGAGTTTTTTGCATTTGATTCATATTGAATCAAATGTAAGAAAATTTGTGTTCATTCAAATGGACGCCCTTCAAATGTAGTAGGATTCTATTTGATACGAATGTATTTGTACAAATTGGTATGAATATCTGATACAAATGCATACGTATCCAATATGTAATGTGTCCACTCTGAGGCCGCGTTCCTATTATAAGCTTATTTCAGTTTCAAACCGTTTTCAATCCTCGCAGTTCCCACGTCAGGTTGGCTTAACACGCTTTCCGCGTGTTAAATCACCCCCAAAGCGTTGTAAATGTTAATCCTCATTTCAACAGGTCTCACTCCGGTTCGTGCGCTTGAAACGTTTTACATTTTTTCCTGTGGGGACCGTTCCGTGTTAAGGGATGAGTTTCCCTCCCCCAATACCTTGCTTCCAAAGCAAGCTATAAAAATCCACCCCTTAAAGCAGCCACTACACTGTAGCAATCCAAGCACTTCACACCTGATAACGATGTTGCAATTTTGAAAGTTCTGACCTTTAAAAAAGGGAAAAGGGAGGAAAGCAGCCGAAGTTTGGGTGAGATGTGTGAATGTTTTAAAGGCTGTGACGGTGACGGGCGAAGGGGGCTTGAGTTGCCACTGTTGCTGTGTGCCTTGGGCAATGGGGAGAGGAGGGGAAAGAATTGCTGGCTGCCCGCTGCCATTTTTCCTCCATCCAGGCAAGCAACAGCCACCCAGCTAGGCTCCCTGAAGTGGTCCCTTATGGGTGGCGTGTTCACGCCAGGAGGAAGAGGACAGGGCACCCCCGAAAAGTGGCTTTTAAAAAGGAGCCACTGGAGTCCCCCCTTGAGTCATGTACATCCTCAGAATCCAGATTGAACGCGATTCTGGCTGAAAGTAATGGGATCAGGCAAATTCGCATTTGCATCCGGTTCTGCTTTTTCGGTTTAGGGAAACTGAATTAAGCTTATAATGGGAACGCCGCCTGAAAGTGTCAAATCCGTCTTAAATCTGCTTTGAATGTGCTCTCAAGCCATGTCAAATGCACTCTGGATCTGTTGCAGATGTGACTGGCGCAGCCACTTTCCCACCTCCCCAGCTTCACGAATGTTCCAAAGCATTCGTACGGATGTTCCAATATGAAAGCCAATGTATGAATGACGTAGCATTCGTTTTGTATACGAATGTCTGAATCCATACGGATATCAAATGTTGTGAATATTCATGCATATCCCTATTAGTTGCATTTACAATTAGAGGTTACATTTCAGTGCAAAGAAGACCATTATTAAAGCTCAGTGTATCTTGCTTGTTGTACCTTGCATGTTGAACTTGTGAAATCAGAAGCAAGCATTGGGGAAGTTATGAATGCAACCATGCAGGTCATTGCAGGGCTACCAAAGTGGCCACTGAATAATATTTCTAGACTGATTAAGGGCCTGACTATACCCATCTCTTGCTCCACTTTGGATCGAATCTACACTGTGTGGAGATCACACTCAAGACTGAGTGTGCATGGGGTTCCTGCTGTATTTTCCCCCAGGGTGGATTAAAACCAGTGAGAATGTACAATTGCCATTGCAGTGTAGTAGCAGTGATGGTGAAGAAGAGCAGGACCCAAGAAAGGGAAGCCAAAGAACTAGGGGCAGAATGGGGAGGAAGCTTTTCTTTATTTTGAATTTTTAAAATGTATTTTAAATTTTAAATGTTGAGTACCACCTGAAATGTCGAGTGAATGTGTGTACAGTATGTATAATAAGGCTGAAATGTCAAGTGGGTGGGTAGGTAAATCTGTAGTCACACCTAAGGTTTAATCCAGCTTCAGTCCACCTTCAGAGCAAGAGAACACATTAGCAAAGTGGCCAATAATTTTCTTCTCACTCTGAAAGTAGACTGAAGTTGGATTAAACCTTAGATGTGACCACAGCCTGAGTGTGTTGGGGCTAAGAATATATGTTTAAAGTGCAATAGCTGTTTCTGTTCATCAGTGGTCCTGATATTGGGATGAGGCTTGTTTTTGTTCTAAAGTGGATCTTAAACACTGAGGGTAGGTGCTCCCTAATACTCTGAAGTCTACAGATGGTATCAAATGAGGACAAAGGTTACACATATAAATAAAATAAAATATATATCAGTGTCAAAATGCATGACAAACAACAAATTCTGGTTTGCGTTTTTATTCTCTCCCTCCTTCTCTGGCTGTGTCCAGACTCAACACTATTGCAGACTATAGTTACTAAATGGCACAAAATTTCAGCACTGCACAATCCAATCCAATTTCCAGGCACCATCCACATGACATTCTTCTTGTCAAACTGCCAGCCTATGTTTTCCCTCCTATGGCAAATTTCTGGGTGTTGCAAAACTTCCATTCCCTGTTTCCTCCATGGGGCATTTAAACAGCTGCGTTTCACTGCGAGCCCAAGTTGGGGGTCATAGAATGCACACATATGGGTAGTGAAGGAGGGCAGGGCTCTGATTGGAAACTGCCTTTGATCTCCCTGCAGTAGATGGAAACAAATTTGGCGAGATAAACGGGAAGCTTCTGGTTGGAGGATTGACCCATAACCCTCACAGTCCCAAGCTGAGGATTACACAAGTGCTTATTTCAAAATATTGCACATAGCTGTTGAGAAGGAAAACCTGCTTTGGGAAAAAGTTGAGATTTATTTGTAAGTACCTAAATTCAAGGGAGGGGCTGTAGCTAAGTGGTAATGTTAAGCTACCTAGAAAGGAGAAGGTTGCTGGATTGACCCCCAGCCTGTCCCAGTAGTAGGCAATGGCAAACCACTTCTGTCTCTTTGCCAAGAAAACTGCCCATGCAGTTAACCTGGAGTCAGCCATGTCTTGGTGATACCCACAGCCCTGCTTCTAATGAATCCTGCCAAAGAAGAATCAGGAACTTCCTCAAGGAAGGAACTTCTACTCTCTGTCACTTGTAATGTGGGGACATCACAGCATTGCTTTGTATGGCTTTGAAATTACAGGCATTTGCTTTGAGGCCATCATTTCTGTAATATGCAATGGTTAGCATTGTCGAAAAGGCACTTTGCAGGACTGAAATGTCATTGTAGCTCAATCGTATGGTTTGGTCTCCACCTAGTCAGGATTAGAAGAAATGGGTGATGGGGAAAAATTCTCTGAAAGTGTAATTATATTAATGTAATATGGTCAATTACTGGAATCATTGTGTTTCCAGCTTTAGATCAGCCTTTTTAAAATCACACACATACTGGGCAGCATCTGGAGATGAGATGGTCCTTGATCTGGTGCAACCAAATTATCCGCCATCCACATTTTATCCTGATCTGAACCTTGAATTCAAATTATAACCAGACAGCTCTTGATAACAGCAGGTACCTTTCATTGGTAGAAGACTTCTGTTCCAGGTCTGGATAACAGAAGAGGGAAATACTGACCCCTGGTGGGTACAGAACCATAATATTAGTAAAACAAAATTCTCACTTAGCATCAATTATTTAAGGAGCGGCCTTTGTTTCCGGAGCTGCTGGGGGGGGGGGGAGCTCTGCTTTAATTGTCTGTGTGTCTGTCATGGATTAGGCACCCAGTGTTTACCACAGCACAGTCCTATTGATTTGTACACACAGATAAGGAGAAGATAGTTGCTTGCCTATTAGCAATAACTGCATATCATAATTTGGGGGCCAGTATAGTTCAGTGGTAATCTAAGTAGCCTAGAAAGCAGAGGTTTGCTAATTCAAGCTCCAGCCTCTTTCCAGAAGAAGCCCTGCCCAAGTAGAAGAACCTTGCCATCCCTCTGGGGTTGGTCTAATGGTGGCAGCCTAGGCTACTCTGCCCTCTGGATGACTCTCCAGCCTGGATGGGCCTTGATCATTTGGACCTGCTTCCTTGCAGGACTGGGTCCTTCTTGTCAGCTGTTCTGGACTCCACCTGGCCTCAGCTGCCTCATTTGTGTGTGTGTGCTGCCTAATTTTGCAATGTTCGTATGATGTGCAATTTTTATAATGTACTTTTATTATAATATTTTTATTATTATTTTACACTGTACATTTTCTGTTTGCTGTAAACTGCCTTGGGCAAATTTTCTTTTGAAACCTACTTCCGTATGCCTGTTCAGGACACTGCCCAGAGGTGCCCTTGGAAGTGCCTGTGCGGTCAGCCAGGAATCAGCCATGACTCAGTGGTACCCAACAACAAATGTTTTGTCAGGCGCACAGATATTTTCTGATGTTGGATTTCTCATCCTGTTGTAAAGGACAAAACTCACTGTCTCGGCTTATGAATTTCACCTTTTGTACCCTTTTTAGATGCTGGCATTTGTCAGGATGATTAAGAAAATGGCGATAGCTGATGCGTGATGCAGATTCCCCCTTTATTGCTTTCAACGTGAAAAGATTATAGGAATTAAAGGCTTTATAGGAAATGGAAATTAAAGGTGCAGCAGTGATCACCTGTCATGGCCCGTCCTGCCAGTCCACCTTCCTCAGAGGAGGAAGGCGCGCCTGCAGCAGCAACACAACCAGAGCCTGGCAGCAGGGACATTGGGGGTCAGCAGCCAGCGTTGGGGGAGCTCTCGAACTCCTCCGGATATGAAACCTCAGAACCCATAGCGTGTCCCTTCCTGCTTCTTCTCGGCCAGCAAAATCACAGGTCTTAATGGTTGGCCCACCTGAGTTGGCAAGGGCGCGATGCTGCTTCCCCTACTTAATTGAGCAGCACATACTGTGCCGACGTTGCAGACAATGCTGATGCAACTCCTGCCATGTGTGTGTACCTTGCCTCTTGAACCTCTGAAAACCCTGACCTCGGGTTGCCTGACTCTTGCTGTGACTTTGCTGTATCTTTGGAACCCTGACTTTAGGACCGACTGACGCTGTTTCTGAACCCTCAAGGACTGTCGTAAGCGTGCGCGTGTGTGTCTTGCCTCACTGCCCACCCCTGCCTGGGAGACAACATCACCCCATACAATAGGGGTGTTCCATTGGCAGCCTTCCAGAAATTCTTCAACTACAGCTCCCAGCATGGGCATAGCTAAGCATCCCTGCTTTAAAAAAAAAAAAAAAGACAAGTGCTTTTTCTCTTACTTCTTGACGGTTTTTGCAACTATGGCCCCATTCCCATTCAATTTAAAAAACGTTATTTACAATGCTAAAAGAAATGGAATTAAACAAAACCTGAAAAAAAATATGGCTGTTCCCACTTAAGTGCCAAAAATCCTGATTTCTGAGCTTCCTTCAAAACTGCATTAGGAAAAGCGCAACTTTTCCTCCCCTGCCACTGTGAGTCATGGTGCCCACCCCCTCTCTTTGATTGGGGTTTTTCCTGATGCAACATTATTGACGTGGCTGAGGGCGGGAGTTCGAGCCAAGC
>MTQE01001134.1:61058116-61068512 GCA_014337955.1 Aspidoscelis marmoratus | reverse complement strand
GCCCGAAAGCAAAACAGTTTGCAGCCTGTACCCTGAAACCGTCACAGTAAAATTTGAGGGTTTTTTTTTCCCTTTCAGAATTTAAAATACAATGATTCTTGTTTTCCTACGGTCCTATCTATCTGTCCACAGTTACACTTGTTCTCAGTTTGACTGCAGTGAGGCAGAACTTTGCCACAGTCCAAGTGTTCTGGTTGTCCTCGAATAGGTACTTCAGTCAGTTGTCTTCCCCTATAGTTAAAGTTCAGGACATGATGATAGTGATAAGAATTGCATGAGCCTCCTGGCAGAAAAGACGACATAGTTGCGTGTGAAAATACATCTTCTACTTGGTTGATATTTTCAGAGTAGAGGACACCTTCGTTCAGGTAGGAGTGTGGAATCAATCCCGGTATTCCCAGATAAGAGTCTGGCTCCTTAACCACTAAACCAAACTGGCTAGACCAAAGGGCTTCTTATGTAAAAAGAGCCACCATGTGTTTTCTCTCCCTCTGTAGAGCAGCTTCCATCAGCCTTGTGCCTCCCCTCAGGTGTTTTAGACTACAGTGCTCTAGCAAGTCAGATGGGAGATGGACTCCCACACCATCTGGAGGCATCAGAGTAATAAAGACTGCCAGAAAGGAGAACACAAGTAGGTCCATCTGGTACGAATGCAAAGCCTAATAATATCCTATTTTTGGGTTGAAGCTTTCCTGTCTCGGGAATAGGGGAGGTCGTATTCAGATCATAGCTACCACAACCCTGAAAATAAGTGTGTCTGGATAAGGCAATTGAAGGTACTTATGCATGAAGTTCTTGATTTTGAGGGTTTTTTTCTGGATGGTGGTGGTGTTTTCATTCAATAGAACTTGCAGTTTGAAGCAGCACAGATGCCTAGATATATGTTTACTACAGTCAGAAGTAGGCTTTGGACTGTCTGTCTCTTCTGCACTGGTTGGCTGATATATTTTTTTGCTATTAGAACAAATCCTTCCCTGCTTAAACCAAGCCAAACTTCTGGAGTCTATGTACCCGTATTGTCAATACAGGGCACTATGATAAATATTTCCAAGTGACAGGAAAGTGTTTGGCTCCAGCCGCTGATGATTTTTAAACTGCAAAATCCATATAATGTTTGAGGTGTTCTCGCCTTGGTTGTGTGCAAATTATAATGCACTTCAGTTCTTGAGAAAAGGCTTCATCTCAGCTGTTAACATTGACAAGCCCTCGCTAGTCAACGATAGTGTGAGTTGCCCTCCCACGTGATTGATCACTTACCTCTTTTTGTTCACATGGCTGATCCTCCACAGGGCACCAAAATTTTGAGCGTGGTGCCCTGTGTGATAGCACTTGTGGCAGTGTTGGTGCAAGCCCAGTTGCATCAGATTACTTCCTCAGTTGGGGCAGAGTGCAGATGGTTGCTGTCTGGACACTTATGGTAAGGATATGGTTGGGATTGGGGAGAGATGGGTTGCTTGTAAGCCTGTTTGATCTAGTGGTTAGGGAGCCGGACTCTTATCTGGGAATACTGAGCTTGATTCCATAATCTTTCATGAAGCCAGCTGGGTGACCTTGGGCTAGTCACAGCTCTCTTCTGAGCTCTCACAGCCCCACCTACCTCACAGGGTGTCCTGTTGTGGGGAGAACAGAAAGCTTTGTCAGCTGCTTTGAGTCCCCTTAAATGGGTGAGAAAAGCAGGGTAGAAAAGCCACCACAGCTAGTTTACAATTAGTCAACATCTGGGCAGGCAGGGGGCACTTGTAGGTTGTAAGCACTTCCTAAAAGTGCAGATGAACCTGACCAGATGTTGACTAACTGTAAACTACAGGCCATAGTGCGAATTGGACCAGGCATTTGATTTTCAACAGTTTTCTTTTCCTGCAGTCCTGCAGATATTTTATCTTGTGTTTGTATGCTCCAATTAAATATGTCTTATGTTCTTGCTTACTTGTGTTTTTGACAGTTTGTTCAGCACTTTGAGACCTTGGAAATAGGGCAGCATATACTTTAAAATAAACAAGAGAAGCAACTACCACAACAGATTTCACATGTTTATGATGCACTGAATCCCACTTGCTTTTACCAGAATAAGTACAATGTTTGCTTATAAGAACCTGCAGTGTAAGCAACGGCACTGGCAACCAATGGGAATGCAATATACATGTTTACAGTTTATGGAAAAATTAAGTCTGTATAGTGAAGAATAGTTGAATTACATCAAGCAATGTGCAATCTGCACCACCACTGATCTTCCTGAGACTGGATTTTAGTCACTGCAGACCAAATCAATCATGTTTATTCAAATGCCCTGAAATGTTTTGAATAATTCACACTTGCAGCGGAAATTCAGATTCTGAAGACTGCCCTGTCCTTTAAAAATGGGAAGTGAGGAGAACCACATAGTCTGTAACTATTACAGAAATCGGGACGAGATCAGGTCACTGCTTATCTAGTCCAGTATCCTGTCTAGTGGGCCATCAATTGCTTATGGGCATCTCAAGCAGAAGGCAAAGGTAAAACCTTTACCTGCTGGCTATCATGCCGAAAGAAGGTGCAAAAAAGGCCCTCAGAGATACATGAAATAATTTATTCTTAATATGCACACAGATCCAGGTGTGAGGAAAGAAATTGGATCATTGGCAATGAAATGCGAAGAGTACACTTGATGACTATTCTGTGTAAAGCTTGACATCAGAAATGTGACTATTCCACAACTGCGATAATTAATGATAATATAATCATCCCAGCTTTCTTATGTTAATGAACACCTGGCATGGGACATGGAAATCATTGTTTCAATTCAAGTTTAAACAACATCAGACTTCCTCATTAGTTCTGATTTAGCATCACCCACCATAATTCCCATGTAGCTAAACAATGGGCTTCAGGTCAACAGTCCATTATCTCTGAAGGTTGAAATCTTCTGCTGGTTTCTAAATGGTGCCATTTCTGGTGTACACCAGGCTTTTAACTACTTATTCTTTTGCAGGGATCCTGATCATGTACAGAGAGTACAGCTGCATCCACATTTATTTTAAAAGAGTGACTCAGAAACGGCTTAGAGGTGGAAACACCCACATGCTAGTATTTGTAATTCACATTAATGGCCAGAAAATTCTTTCTCTAGCCCTTAAAAGGGCTTAAAGGTGGGATGGAACAAGAATATTTCTGGAATGCCACATCTAAGTTGCTTTTGAGTTGCCCTTCAATTGTGTATAGACGCAACCCGAAAGAGCATTGCTGAAGGTGATAGAGCAGACAGGTTATATTGGATGATCAATGATGTTCTGGCTGAAGTTGTTCAATCCTGTAGCTGTGTTCTCTGAGGAGAAATGAAGACAGAGCTGGTGCCTGGGAAAGAGCAGCTGAACAGCTATTTTGATAACGGTGCATTAGAAACTGTCTTACAGCAAGACAAAGCATTGTCCCGTTGATATAGCAGACCTAAGTTGGGGTTGCCACAGACACATATGGCCACCCCACCATTGCACAGCCATAATGATGCTATACTGACCTCATCTGGATGCAGCCTAGGACTCTGGTTACAATTTAGAAAAAGTGGACAGAAAATCTTCTTCCCTCTTCATTACCACTGGCTCCTCCTACGGCTTGCTCTGGATGTCCACAAATCTTTTCTAAAGCACAATCGAAATCACTTAGAAAACAGAATCCGAATCAACTAGGTATGTTTTCTGGGAAAGATTTTGATCACAGCTATCTCCACTGAATGATGAAATGGGTCATTCATCAGGGCCCACAAACTGACAGAAGACGCATCACAAAGCTTCTGTTTGCACCATGTTGCATATTCAGGAATGTTATGCCTTCCCTCCCTCCCTCCCTCCCTCCCTCGAGTCTAAATCTCAGCTTGTATGTCCTCCCTCTTCCATTAGGGGTCCCTCCACATGAAGCAGGCAAATATTCATATAAAAGGCAGCCACACGGATCATTGTGGGGCTGACAGTGTTTCAGCATGCTTTCAACTTCATGGCAGCAACTCCATTTCTGGAAAGACTGACTGATGGCTGACGTACAAGAAGGTGTGCCCTTACTCTTTTTGGTAACATGGAGCCTCTGTTATCAAAGAGAACTGTGAATAACAAATGAGCATATCACTTTGACACAAGCCAAGGAGGAATTGTTCCTAAGCAGGGGTCAAAAGAAGTGATAGGATGGTATTCAGGCATCGTACTAATTTGTCCTAACGAGGTCCTGCTCCTGATATTTGTGACATACCTGCAATTGCAGCTTTTAAGCACCTGTTGAAGACATGGCTCTTTACCCAGACATTCTGCATCTGAATGGTTTGTTTCCCTGACCCGTTTGATTTCTAATATATTTTTAATTGACTGCATAGGTTAAACAGTTTTTATCCTTGTTTTCACTTTTGTGAACTACGTTGGGATTTTTCAAGCGGAAGTAGTATAGCAATGCTTTAAAGAAAGAGATAACTCAATACAGTGAATAAATGGAGAAAATCTAATCCAATGAAACAGCTTTGCACCGAATGGGAAGATGGTAGCCCTGGGGGTGCAAACCTGCCCCCATTCCAAAATCCTAAGGCATTGGGCTCCGCTCCTCTCCTGTTGTGCTTAAGAAAGCAAAACATGATCAGCTGTGTGAACAGAGATGAGACAGGAGGAACAGACGTGCCCCTGGCGGTGTGTCTTTGAATCGGGGAGATTCGTTTTCCCCCATCAGGGTCTTCCCTGGGTCTTCCTCTTTTATTTTCCTCATTAATACCTGTGCTATAACTAGGGCTTTGTCCCCTACTATGGTTCTGGAAAATGCAGTTCATCTAAGGTCTCTCTGTTCTAATCTAGTTTGGAAGGATTTATTTTTGGCTCCTTGTAACCTAGCAATGGGTGCACGTGACCAGTAGTGGCTGCAGCATGAATATGCATCGCTTTCTCCAGGCAGAGCACCTTCAGCAAGCAAAAAGTCTGGTGGCATCTACAAAGGATGCACCGTGCTCTGGCAGCCGTTTGCCGATGGTGCGTCAGCAGACGCTGAACGTCCAGCCGTGTGGGCAGGTTATGGCAGAGAGGCTCAAGGCCTCTGGCTGGCCACTGCTGTGGGAAACTGGCAGCTGCCTTGGCTGGTGCTATTTTTGTCATCCTGAAATTAAAGTGGATTAGGCAGGAGAAAAGAAGGGATGGATATAAATAAACACCATGCATCTCAAAATAGCAACCCATGTCCCTTAGGGATTGGCTGCATCTCAGAGGGATGAGGCATGGGTTGGATGCCTAAGTCTTGCCAGTTCCTTGGAAAAGCGAGGTGCTGTTAGCCAAGGCAGAATATAAATAGGGATGAGCAGAACCCACAGTTTGCTACTTGGCATTACAGTGGCGGAATTGCAGAGCACATTGCTTTGCACACTGAAAGTCTGGCATTTTTCCCAAACAGAAGCAATAGCAAACAACTTCTTTATCAGTTGTCAAGCAAACTGCATGGGCGTGGTGGCCGTGAAGTCACCAGAATCTGAGCTCAGTTTGATTTTTGCTTTCACCTTACAGAATTTATCAAAGGATCTCAGAGTTAAAAATGAGATGCTGGACCTTATGGGTGTTTTTCCACTGTCACTAAAATTACCCATTAAGTACCCACTAATGGGTACTAAATGGTATTTTTTTACCCATTAATGGATACTTAATGGGTACTTCTAGTGACAGTGGAAAAACACCCTATATTTACAAAGACACAGGCCATGTTTTGCATGCCATGGGCTATCTCACACCATGCTAATCTGTTCTGGATAGCTTAGCCCTCCCTGGGCTTGGCTAACCCTAGTGTGGGAAAAGGGCTTTCTGAACATTGGGTGAGCCATGTCAGTCCAACCGCAGTGCTGGCTTTGAGGGCAAGGCCTTCGAAGTTGGTGCCCAGACTCCAAAGGCCAGGAATGAAAGTCCCCAGCCTTCACAGTTTACAGGGCAATCTGTTTTGGGGGTGCACTGACTTCTGATACCACTTCCAGTGAACCACAAAAACAGTTTCTTTGTTGTATCCTGGCCTTAGGAGGTATGCTGCCATATGTCTCCATACTCCAGAATTAAGAGCCTTGATCCACTGTTAGAACTCCTTTTGGTATCCTATCTCAGTCTGCCATTTTATCCAATGCAGACAAAGCTCACTGGACATCTCCATGGACTGCTCCAAAGATAAGTGCAGAAATGACCACAGCTTCAATTATATGAATATTGTCTATAGAAATATTACAGCAGTAAGCTGAGCTATATTTTTGCTGACTAAGAAGGATGGATCTCTTGTAACAAACTATTTATGAAATGGGCTTGTCTCTTCAGGGTCCTAAAAGTTAATTAGAAACTATCTCCATTTTTCACTGCTATGCCAGATCTTTGGTACAGTTTGAACAATTTCACTCACACATATTGTAATCCCACTGTGGCCGTGGTTACACCTTACCATTTAAATCTGTGTCAGGAAGGCAGCCATATCCAAGCCATTTTTGGCCTGGAACGGCTTGGTTACACCTTCCTGCTCCTGTAGCTGGTAATCCTCAGCTGGTGAGGGGGTGGGGAAATGGTATGTTTGATGGGGAGGCATCCTGGAGGGTTCGGTGTAGTGAGGTGATGGGGGGTAGGGGCAGCGGCGACAGGGTGAGGAGGGAAAGTTGGGGCAATGGGGGAGGGGAGGGAGATCATTGGAAAGGAAATCAAGGCAAGAGGGAGATGCAGAAAGGCAGATCCAGTGACAGGGAAATGAAATCAAGGTGTTGGAGAGAGAGGCAGAGGAAGGACTGTCATGGCAAGGGGGAGGGGCAAGACTCAGAGCAGAGGCTTGCATAGGTATCATTTTCTGGGCATCAGGGGGCTGGAATGGTGACCTCCTGGAAGGGATTAAAACTTTAATGCTGTGTTGGCCTGAATGAAGGAAAACCTGAATAGAAGGAGGAAAATCATCGGGGGGGGGGGGAAAGCTTGGCATTTAAAGATATAACCAAACGTGCTGGAATTCTGTCTGAAGAAGGATTAAAATAAAGGTGTAACCACCATCTGTGTTTTTTTCCTTAATCTTCATAAATATGGCATTTTCATGTATGATCCTTAATTAACCTCAGAATATTACTAGTTAGAATGTAAGAAAATAAAGAGGCGCCCTGCTGGATCAGGCCACAATCCATCTAATGCAACATCCCATCTTATACCAGTTACTTCTGGTAACTGGTAACACAAGACAGAGGTAAAGCCTTCACCTGTTCACGACTCCTTGCAAATGGCCTTTAGAGGTCTTTCCTACCTGGGGCTAGTAGCCATTCATCAGCCCTGTTCTCACTCTCTCAAGGAAGGACTAGAAACAATGGGGTGAAACTGCAGGGGAAAAGATTTAGTTTAGATGTTAGGAAAAAATTTCTAACAGTAAGAGTGATCAACCAGTGGAACAGGCTGCCACGGGAGGTGGTTGGTTCCCCTTCGATGGAGGTCTTCAAGCAGAGACTGGACAGCCATCTGTCTGAGATGGTTTAGGAGATCCTGCCTTGAGCAGGGCGTTGGACTCGATGACCCAGGAGGTCCCCTCCAACTCTACCATTCTATGATTCTATGAATTTGTGTAACCCTTTCTTAAAGATAACTAGGTTGGTTGCTGTCACCACCTATTCTGGTACTAAATACCATATACCAATGGGGCCTTCCGGGTGGAAAATTACTTCCCCTTGTCAGTCCTCCTGGTAGAATGCCCCCTAGTTTTAGTGCTCTGTGACAAAGAATAGATATTTTTCTCTATCCACCTTTTTCAAAAGATGCATGATCTTATATACTTCAGTCGATGTGTACATCCCCATGGGCTGCCAATACCTTGGGGTGGATTCAGGACAGCCTTAATGCGAATCATAGTTCGCATTAAGGAGTCCCCATAGTAATCAAGTACAGCGTGGGTTCAAGCCGAACCTGCCTGTCCCCATGAAAACCATGGTAAATCCCTGCATCAGGATGCTGCAGTTTTCTCCATCCCTCCCACCTTGCCTGATTGGACAGGCACGCCTGGGTAAGGGTTTGATTTACCCCAATTGAGTGCCTGACAGCCTTCCTGCACTCAGCTGAGCAGCTGTGAGGTGGGTACAGGGGCTGTCAAGCACATGAGCAGAGCTCCAGTAAAATAGTTAAAACAGCTGTATGAGCCCGGACACTGAACAGGTAGGAGCTCTGCGCACGCGTGTCATGTCCCCGGGCCCTGGGGGGGGGATCATCTGCAGAGTGAAGGCGCCTACATCCATGTGCCTACACCCTGCATATGGGCACGATCGGGGTCGGGGGGAAGCCTTCTTAGACGGAACCCACCTCGGTTCCGTCTAAGAAGGGGTCCCTCAGCCCCTCGCCCCCAGCCAGCTTGAGATCGGCCTCCTCCCACCCCGGAAAGGGGCGAGAGGAAGCCGATCCTTGTGGCTCCCCAACTCTGGCAGCCGCAATGGAGCTGCCGGGGCCCGGAAAGAGCCACGTCCCCACGAGCGAGGCCGTCAGCAACCTTGCTCGGCCGGCGATCGTGCAGGCGCGCCGGCCCTGGTAAATGGCAGACGGGACCCATTGAATCATGGGTCTGCTCTACCATCAACCAGCGTCAGTGACCCTGGTAGATTGGACAGGGGACCCACGAATTGGTGGGTTCCCTGTCCCGTCTACCGGCGTCGGCGCACCTGCACGATCGCCAGCCTGGCAAGGCTGGTGATCAGCGCAGCTCGCGTCAGATGTGAGGTCGATTTTCAGCCAATGCTGGCGGGGGGTGGGCGTGCCCACGGCTGTCAGGGAGGGAAGCGTGTGCGAACCCTTCCCTCCCTGAACGGCCTGGGGCGCTTCGAACGTGCATGGACGGATGCAGAGCACTTTAAAGTGCTCTACATCTGGAACGCTTGGAAGACAGCCCGGAACGGGTTGGGATGCAAACCTGGCCGCGGCAATGCGAATGCCGTGTTCCGGGCTGTCTTCCAAGCGTTCCAAAACCCCATGTGCGAAAAGGCCTCCCAACTCAGCATCCAGGCATCCCCATGCAATTCCTTATTCCTGGATTTTTTTTCTGCCTAAATCTGGAGAGAAAAAAGTCTTGATGAAAACAGGACTGACTCACCTTTTTGGAGCCGATTTTGCTTATTTTCTCCCACTTGGGGATGATACCGGGCTATTTGGGGTGGGGGTCTAGTTTTCTGTCCAATGGTAGCCAGCTGTGGGTGGTTTGTTTTTTTTACAGATGCAAAGCTCCCTTCCTCCCTTGCCAGGCTCGCAATGTTAGAGCCCCATTCGAAAAAGGCAGAAAAGGGGGAGAGCTGCTTGCCTTTTAAAAGGGCTTTTAAAACATTTTTGCTGGAAATCTGACGTCTGCACATTGGGACGCCAGATCCATTTCAAACTTATCTGGCACTAACCCCTATAGCAGAGATGATTGTGGCACTGTGACGATGGAGCAAACAGGCATGTGTAGCATCGTTGCCACAGTGACCAAGCAATGTAGTGCACAACTGTCCCTGTGCCAGCCTGCTGCATGTTCCATTCACTTGGAGCAGGTGCAAACAGAGCATGCCGGGCAAGAGAACAAAAACATGACCCACAGCTATCCAGGCCGGGGGTTGATCTGGGGCATAGGATGGAAGTATCTCTGTGCAATGCTGGATTTCCCCTGTTCACCAAGTACAAACAGCCCCATAATCCTGGTCAAATAAAAATCTGGATTTTCAACATATATTGAAATGAAATGAAGATGTGTGGAGGTACCCTAAGAGTATGGCACATGGGGGTAAGGAGACCACACTAGCTTTCGTCCAGTTATGTCTTTCCTGACTGATTGTATTCATTGCAATTGATTGTACTCATTCTTAATGCCTTTGATACAATGATCTTATAGACAGCTGTGATTGAAGTATAGTGCAAAAATAAATCACCATGACAATTCATGCTCAAATGTATAGTTCAAATCAGCTTTCAGTGTGAACAGCACAGATGCATTGGACAGATGACACATATAGGCAATCATTTGCTTTGTTCTTGACCCAAATACCATGAAAGACTAAAGGTGCAGTGCAGTGGCTGATTCTCTTTCCTGTGTGTTTCAGTAATGCCATAAGATTTGGTGAATGTAAGAACATATCTTCATCCCTTCCTTTTTGGGGGCCTTTATTCTTGCTCTCCAGTCAAGACTTATCTGATACAAAATCCAAAAAGAGGGCTGTGAACAAACATGCATCAAATGGGTGTAGTGAGGCTTTCTTGCCTGAACTGTGTCCTGTTCTGAGTTCCTATGTGCCAAAGCTAACAAGTATTTTAAATAACAGTTGTGGCCAAGTTTCACATATGATGTTAGCTCCTTATTCTCCGCTGTTTTGTAAGAGCCTGCTGAAATGCACTTTTGGTGTGCTTTAGAGACCATGGGCCTATTCGCACTTGGCCTTTTTCTGGAGTATATCTCAGGA
>MTQE01001134.1:61028450-61046649 GCA_014337955.1 Aspidoscelis marmoratus | reverse complement strand
AAAGAAGAGTTCCAGCAGACTTTCAATTGCATGGGGACAGGGCCTAGGTTCCTGCTGGATTATAACATGGGGGAAAGCAAAGGGTGAAGAAAAACTCAGACTCTGAACTACTGAATGTGTTATAGCACTGTTGAATTGGTCCTTATGGGCCAGACACCCCAGTTTACTCATCAGCATTGTTATCTATTCCTGTAAAGGGAGGAGCGAAGAACAAGAGCTCCATTAACTGTTGCGTATAATGCAGTCTGAGCTTGTTCTCACAGGGCTTCTTTATTTGTTTTCTGTATACAGTAGTGATTTACAATGTAAATTTTAAATTTTTGTGCATTAAATTGTATTTATTTTGCTTATTGTATTGCTTTGTTGTGAACTATCTTGGGCAATAATTTTTAGAAAGGTGATACAGAAATTCAAAGACAAATACAAAGCCCACAGTACTTGTTTTTCCCAGTCTTTTCTCACACTGTTATGAACACCTACTGTATTTTGAGTTTCAGGGACCATATCTTCCTGTAGCTGATTGCTGTCGACTCACTCGCTGCGTCTCTTGTTGCATGTCACTGGCTGTTCATCAAAAGGTGCAGTCTAATAGAATCATCCCATCTCATGCAGATTCTGAAGGAATCCATCCATCTCCAACTGACCAGCCAGTTTCAACAGGGAGGCTGTATGGGCGACAGTCAGCAAATAGGTCTTGCTGTCGGTAGGATAGATGTCAAGTCTTTGCTGGCACTACAGGCCATCATGCACCTGCCCTAGGCTCTGGAGTTCTGCCAGAACAACTAGCAGGCAAGTCTAGACTTCAGTAGCTGCTTTTCTGGGTCACTTCATCCAGAATGTTTCTACTATTACTACTATTACTACTAATAATAATAATGATAATGATAATAATAATATTTTTATTGTATGCTGTGACCTGTCCGGGGACTTTCAGGTGTGATACAAATGTAATACATACATACATGCATACATGCATGCATACAGCTTTACATCCACAGGTCTTCAATCTCTCTTCCAAGCCCTTCAATAAACAGCTTCTGTTAAGAGTAGGGATATGCCCTGTAATAATTTGAACCACTGTTACAGCCTTATGCTTTAGCCCTTGGCTTATGAATAAGGAAGGGTCGTAACACAATGGTAGAGCATGTGCTTCACGTGCAAAAGGGTTGGGCTGCATCATATGACCATTTGGGCCCCACCCTTGGGACAGCCAGAAGGTTCTGCCCTCTTTCAGCCATTAAGCTTCACCAGCCCACTTGAAGAACAACCCAGCAGGAAGGTGGGACTAATTATTCCGGGGTTGCTCTCCTGGGCAGAGTTGCCTCCTTGCCCTGTGTGAATGCATGGGAGAGGGCAAGGAGGCAACTCAGTGGCAAAAAACTGCAGTGCAGGGGACCCAAACTGAGGCTACGGTCCTCTGCAACAATCCTCGGTGTGAGTTTTGCTGCTGCAAGCAGAGTTTCATCTGCAGAAGTTCCAGGTTCCACTATGAGGCCTCACGCATATGTCCAAGGCTCTCTCAGTCCCCGCAGCGGCCCTTGTGACTCCTGATCCAAAGTGGACTGTTTTGTGCACGGTGCTTCAGTCCCTCATATGTTCAGTGAGTGAGACTCTCACCTAAAACCTTGCTTCTAAAAGTCAATACTGAACTGCAAGTACCAAAGCTTGCTCTGCTAGGTTTCTACGAGGACATTGATGACTAATACATATCACTCTGGATGTTGCTGATGTTCTTCAACCCCAATCAGCATTATTAATGGCAAGTAGTGATAGGATATATGCCTTGGCAATCTACGGAAAGGACTACTGTACCCCTTGCTGTTTTAGGGTATGCCAAAAGTCATCTAGCTTTGACAATTGTCTGCCTATACTCCTGATGCCAACCTGTCACAAGATAACTTCACAAGTGGCATGTTCAACTGTAGCAAGGATATTGCACAAACAAGATTTTTCAAAGTTGTCTGTCATGCTACTGCTATGGGAGTTGAAAAGATCAACATACCTGGTGGCAGAGATGGACTCGGATCCTGCTCAGATGGAGGCAAGGACTGAGTCTTACTTAGATTGTGGTGACTCTAGTATGGTCATTGGTCACTGGGGGCAGGTGCCTAATGGAGTGGTAGAGGCACCATTCAGAGACTGACAACAATATGGTGGCCATCCATCTCTGTGCAGCCATTGGCTTGAGCTCTCACGCTATGGACATCTGGGAGTCAGTGACAGAAATGACGGTCATCAATGAATATCGCTGTGGCAAGGAACATGGCCCTTCCAGATCCTGGACCTCCCACTTGGCAGTTCCACTGTGGGCAACATCATGAACCTTGAGTGCATCTCCAAGGTGCAGCAGCAGCAGTGTGATCTCAGTTGGTCATCCCCATGTAATAGACATCCAGCTACTCAGGGGGCTTCAAGAATCTATGTGCTGGGGCCTACCCTGTTGATCCCAGGTGTATGTGCCCACAATTTTTTATGTGCCCCCTGCTGGTTCACCGTGGCCTCATGTGGACATGCCCCCAATGACTTGAAACTCCATCCTGGGTCCATGGTTCAATTACCTGACTCAGGCCTGGGCCACAGTCCCTGTGCTGCCTCCATTTGCCAGGGGAGCTCCTCTTGTTCTCTGTGACAGCTCCACTGCTTGGCTTTCTCCCTAGTCCTTAGGTCTGTGTTATCAATGCTCAGGTGTGTAGCTTTTCAAACAATGCAGAAGTTGGATGGAGAAGACACATTGCCTGCTGCAGCAACCATACCTCTCTTGTCCATCCAAACCTCACCTTTGCCCTAGAACATCTATTATTGCTAGTCATTCTCCCATGTGACTTTCTTTTGTATGTCCTTGGAAACATGTTCCAGATGTAAACAATCAGACTGCATTCCTCTTGGGTCTAGTCAGGAGATACTACAGAGGACAATAGCAAAGCAGGGGACATTATTACAGTTTTCCAACTACTTTAAGCAGGCTTGAAAAGAAACAGGTTTAGCAGCCCCTTTGAGTGAATTGAAAGTTCAACATGGTATGCATCACATGAACTGTGTGTACTGCAACCAAATCAAACCTGATCATAGAGAGAAGAAGGACCTTTCCTTTCTCCAGCATGGAGACATGTTCCTCTCCTCCCAGCTTAGTGTTACTCTAAAATTAAGAGTAAGTTCAGGTGAATACTACTCAGTGGAAGCACCATATTTTCATATTAGCCCATGTGAATCTCTCAGTATAATTTCAAAGAACACATGGAAGTAAAAGACAACCATCTGCACTAAACTGCTGCCGCACCCTACCTAAGAATAATACTAGGACAACATGTTGTACATCTTTTGTTATCATTTTGGAGGAAAGGAGCTGCCACGCAACATTCAGATGCTGTAGTGAAACATAATTGCTTTGTTTGGTGGGGGAACAAGCGCTGAGGCATTGCAATGGTCTCCCAAGTAACTGTCTTTATTAACATATAGCTGTCATTATGTCTTAAATGTGGAGGTAGGTGTGAATTTTCTGCAAGCAAATGCCACTCCAGCAAGGAGTGCAGCCAATTTGAATGTGATGTTTTCTATTTTCTCTTCCTCATTAACTGTGTTCGCACATGCAGATAAATAGAATTTGACAGACTCAGAGATGCTTTAAATGTGGTGTGTGGCAACACCCTCTGGCTCTTTTTCTGTGTGAACGCGTGGTTCCCATTTTTCCAAATAATAGACAAGTCCAGGAGTGTTTTACTGTGTGTATTTGGACATTGCTGCCAACAGTCTCATGGGGAAAATAAATACCCAGGAAAGTCACTCTTGTCTCTCAACACCCAAAGCAGAAAACTGGTGGACTTCTATGGCCCTTCAGAGATAGCTCATCTGCAGTGTGTCTTGCAGGAAGGGATGGTGATGAGGCAGTGATCATCATCACCTTAAAAGCTCAATATTTGCTCCACTCCAAATGGGGTGCTCACATGCCCAAGCAAGGAGGTGGGCAGTGTATGATTTAAGGAGCATATTTTATGTGCCCTCTGCCATTCCATGGGTGGCAAGTGCCTGTCCCAGGTGACAACCAATGATCATAAGGAAGTAGCAGGGTCAGTATTGTGTTTCCCTCCCCTATTAAGAATATCCTCTGTATTTATGTGTTCATTATTATGACCTTCTCTGGGGCCTTTTGGTGAAGAGAAGGATAAAAATGCTAAAACATATTCACATTCATGCTGTTTCCTGGTGATCCTTTTTTTTTCTGTTGGTTTCTGCTGAAACTGCAAGAAGCAAGGAGGGGGAAATGGTGGGAACAAGCCTTGGGGAATTGTTTCCATCCTCTTTTCTTCTTCCCCTCCAGTCCCTGAAACCCTCCCCTTTTTTTACACCAACTGGAGAACAATACAAAATGGAGAAAAGGCCCTAGGCAGCTGTTTTTGTGTGTCTTAGTTTGGCAAACAAAATAGGGAGGTCCATAGTTTGATCATCCCTATAATAAGGAGACTGGCAGCTGGCACATGGTTCTGGCATCTTCTTGATCAGTTTTCTATACCTCTCACCTTAATGACATGCACTACAACATTATTTTGAGGATAACTGAGGGCTTCATCTACTTTGGTAATGTGTGTCTCAAAGACATCTATATTGACCCACAAAATGTTCCATGGGTGCATTCCCACCTGACTATTCTGGTCCGGGTTGGACTGCCTTTTGGTGGAACAGCACCAAGACCACATTTTGGATTGTTCCCATTTACTTGTTGGTAAACCGGACCCACATGTGCGCGCAAGCAGATCAGTGGCTTATGCTGAGGGGTTCACCTTTAAAATGGTACACCGCACCAGCTGTACAAGGAGGGTTGTCAGTGGAGGAGCGCGGTGGTTTTTTTCAGAAAGGAGAGGACAGGAGACGTCGTTGTGAAGACGAGGTGGAGGAAGGAGCCGCTGCTGCTGGGCTCGCTGTTCCTGGGCTCTGCTCCCTCCTGTCAAGTCCTGGCCAAGCCACGACTCATGGCAGTGAGCCCAGCGCCTCCTTCTCCACCCACCCAAGCTACAGCGAGCCAAGGGTGAAGGAATAACAGCAGCGGCGGCGGCAGCGGCAGCAAGACTGCCATGTGTGCACAAGCAGATGGGGGCGGGGGAAACAGCTTGACTTGCGGTTCTGCTTAAAATGTTTAAAACATTTTCACTGTATTCCTGTGCAGCTTTTTGCCTTTTCTTAAGCATGGTGGGCATGGCAAGCTGTGAGACACACACCCACACACACATGTGGCTGGCATTGGGCAGGAGGCTGCAGCTGCACCTCAAAAAGCATGGGGGTGTTCCCATGTAGAAAAAAAAAGTGGTCTCAGCTAGGAAATTGTAGTAAAAGTCCCATTTTCCCCAGGGTTTTTTTTACCCCCAGATTTTTGCAGGTTAGTGCTCAGAAAATCCAAGGATAAGAAGTGGAATGAGAACACTGCTTGCCGATTTCGGATTACTTGCCTAGGTAATGGGAACCCTGGATGCCAAGTTCGAATCCAGTCCTGATTTTATTGCCTATGGGAATGCAGCACATGACTTGCATTTTTATTTACCTGGGGCTACCACCTGACAGTGCTGGAAGCAATAATTGTGTCTCTGCCATTATTGCTTGATTGCTAGCCTGACAGCTCTGTAGCCTGTATTGTCATTGAGTATTTTAGTGACATGCAAACTGCATATTTGGCTGGTGCCAAATACCTAAAGCGTGCGTTACCACTTCCGCATGTGTGTGGCCATGTGTTTCAGCCACTGTGCATGTGTGCAGTGACAATGGCAGCTCTGTCCAGAAGCTGAGTGAACACACTATTGCTGGAAAACTCACCACCAGTGCTGGGTTTTCCAACAACCTCACCACAGTGGCACCATAATGGTGGTATATTTCCCCCATCTGGATGGGTCTTAGTTTATTAAGCAGAGGAAAGAGAAAACCACTGCTGCTAAATGTGATGTCACTTAAAGCTTGGCTTCAGGACTGTAATGAAGATGAATGTTTTTGAGATGGCATTATCGAGGTAATTTACTGTACTGATAGTTCCATGATAGGCTTCCAGGTCTTAAGTTATAGGTACCCCAGAATTCTCCCAGCCATACTGACTAGTTGAAAATTCATAATATCTCAGCAGCCCAACTAATAAACTTGTTTTTTTCCCAAAAGAAATCATTATCACAAATGAAAGTCAGCCCATGCTGCTCAAAAGGGTTCTTTCTTTAGCTATTAAAATGAATATCCAGGTTCTTTGGCTAGGACTTTGCTATGTTATGATAAATCCAGCCCTGGTCAACAGTTTCTATTCTAAGAAAAGAGAAGGTTCAGGGCCAAATAAAAATATTATTTTCATTAATTGGCAGCATTTCTGCAAACTGCCCAAACAGAGCTTATATATATTTCTGATGTAAGTATGCTTCCCAGCAACAGTACATCACCATTTTAAGTTACAGAGCTGCTATAGTGGAAAAGCTGTGAAAAGTTTGTCTGGCTTTCCCAAAAAGCCTTAGAGGAAACTCTGTATGAAAAAAGTCCTTTAGAAAAGTCATCTCTATAGTCCCCCTGAACTTACTCCTATTGGAATTAGAACATTTCCAGGTAGGAGCCAACTTCAAAGCTTGGAAGAGCTATTTTCAGGCCCAAGAGACTTGCTCTGGAAGAATTGATTTATGCTGCTCTCAGGCTGAGTTTATTACATATGTTGTATTTGCTCCCCAGGTGACTCAGGGTCACCTCTGAAGCTGCCCAGGGCAACTGATAAAAGTGCAGGAGTTTAGCACTCTGAGTGCTGATTCAGTTTGCAGTGGCTGTTTTATCACTTGAGCTAAATTCACCAGGGACTGACTAGGCTTCCTGGCATGGCCAGTGGTCATAAAATGGTTTAGAATGGCTGTAAAGCACTGCTGCCAGTCCTTTCCAAGGTGATGTGGGTAGCAGTGATTTGAACTGCCTCTCAGGAAGGCTGGGGGATGCCAGAGTTTGCTCCATCCTCAAGAAAACTGGAAAAATGGCACCTATAAACATGGCATCAAAAAGCAATGAAGGCCATTGCCCAGTATTCTTTTTTAGAAAAGTTTTATTAATTAAGAAAATGAAAATATAACAATAAATAGTAAACAGGAACAGGATAAAATTACAATATATTATATACAATATATAATAAAGAACATAATAATGGGATTTAATATAACTATAAGAAATTATAACAACCATTTAACAAGCTGTCTCAGTAACAAGCAACAAAGAACATAATCATTATAAAGAGGAATATTATTTCAATAAGTGTTAAAGGTAGGATTTATACGGAAGGTTTCCAGGAAATGAGTGACCATAAGAGTCCAGGAAGGGAGTCCAGATTTCAATGAATGATCATTGTCCAGTATTCTAGGACAAAACTCCAGTGTCTTCTTCACAGTTTAATGCAGTCTTCTGTGATCCGATGACTTCCAGATGTTGTTGGATTCCACCCCTCATTATCTTGACCATTAGGTGAGGAAGTGATGCTGGTGGAAGCTGGGAAAATGTCACGTCGGGAAAGGCAGGTGATGCGACACTATACCAATGTGGCAACTTAATAAAGCAGCAATTATTTTCTCTTTTGGGAGAAATATTTTCTGGCTGACATGGTGATTAACCTCTAAATATCTTTATTTTTAGGTGCTAACATTTGCCTCTGGAAAACCACACCAAGAGATGCAGGAAAGCAGTTCACAATGAACAAAGCAGGGACCTTTCTCCAGCATCAGGGCCGATCCCGGAGTCTTTCTGAATCCGATGAACAATCAGGAGAATGAGGTGAAGACAATAACATTCAGCTAAGTGTGATCCAAGAGTACAATGGCTTAAATAACCGAATGGCAACAAAAGGAATAAGGGCCCATGTGGTACATCCTAGTCCTGCTGGTTTTTAATGTTAACAAGGGCAATGGAGAGACTGTGATTGCGGGTTTTGGAGTAGCTCATTCTGCACTGCTGCTGTTGATTCTCTCTGACTGCTCTCTGGGTACCCAGAATAGGATGGGTGATGGACCTGTGACGGGAGGTGCACATCTCCATGGAGCCTTCTGTCCCTACCCAGTGGGTGCAGAGTTCAGCCAGGATAAGGCAGCTGCTGCAGACCACTCAGAGTGCCACACTGCTCAACTCCAGCCTGGAAAGCAAGACTAGAGATGTGGCTTCAGAGTCCGTGGGTCTTTTCTTCATGCTCTTGATCGACCTGACAGCTATTGTAGGCAATGTAGCCATTATGACAGTCATTATCAAGACACCTGCACTGAGGAAGTTTGTCTTCGTGTTCCACCTCTGTCTGGTGGACTTCTTGGCTGCCGTTACCTTAATGCCTCTGGCTATGCTTTCCAGCTCAGCCTTCTTTGATGGCACAACATTTGGGGATACCCTGTGCCGCATCTACTTATTCCTGAGTGTTTGCTTCATCACCATGGGCATCCTCTCCATCTCTGCAATTAATGTGGAGCGCTACTACTATGTGGTGCACCCCATGCGCTATGAGGTGAAAATGACAGTAGGCCTGGTGTCCTGTGTCCTGGTTGGTGTTTGGATCAAGGCAGTAGTCATGTCCATCATTCCTATCCTAGGATGGCTTTCCCAAGACCACATCAGTGGTGCCTCAGCCTATCGTGGGCAGAGCTGCACCTTGCAGTGGAGTCAGAGTGCTTACTGCAAATTTTTTGTGATCTTCTTTGCTGTTTTCTACTTCCTTCTCCCTGTCTTCATTATTCTGGTTGTCTACTGCAGTATGTTCAAAGTGGCTAGAGTAGCTGCTATGCACCATGGTCCACTACCCACTTGGATGGACACTCCACGGCAAAGGTCAGAATCCCTTAGCAGTCGATCCACTATGGTAACTAGCTCGGGAGCCCCTCGGACTACCCCTCAGAGGACGTTTGGAGGTGGGAAGGCTGTTATTATCCTCCTAGCAGTGGGAGGACAATTTGTCTTCTGCTGGTTGCCCTATTTCTCCTTTCATCTGTACTCTGTGCTGAGCAATCATTTTCCTGGCTGGCAGACAGAGAACGTGGTTACTTGGATTGGTTACTTCTCCTTCACGTCCAATCCTTTCTTCTACGGGTGCCTAAACAGACAGATCCGAGGAGAGCTCAGCAAGCACCTTACCTGCTTCTTCAAGCAACCCCCAGAGGAGGACCTCAGGTTACCAAGTAGGGAAGGTTCCATTGAGGAGAACTTCTTGCAGTTCTTGCAAGGGACCGGTTGTAATTCTGAGGCCAGAAACCCTCTCAATCATGCTAGCCCCAAAAGGGACCAAGAAAACATTGATTTCCGGATCCCTGGACAAATTGCAGAGGAGACCTCAGAGTTCCTGGACCAGCACATGAGCAGTGACATCACCGTCTCTAACAGTTACATCAGGGCAGCATGTTCACCCAAGCCTGAGCTGTAGCTGTTTTTGCACTTGACAATCCAATTTTATTAGTGTGTGGAAAAAATATACAGACCCGTAGTAGGCACAGGGGGCTATTTCAAAATTACTAGAACAACCATTTGGACCTGGTCTTTCCATCTCGCTGTATAAGCCAAGAATTGGCTTCTGCTAGTATCCAAGTAATTCCATTTTGTTTTGAACAATGGGGGACAGCATCGCCCCACAGCATCTCAAGCTCCATTCTTACACCTAGACTGGGAATTCAAAACAATCTTAAGTTTTGAAACCTCCTGCCATTCCCATCCAACCCTTGCCCATTTCCAAAATGTTATTGGTCATTGCCATCTAGTAATGTTATTGTCTAGGAGAAGCTTAAACAGAAAGCTTCATATTCACCCTCCCTTCTGGATCTGTTAACATCAGCTCCCCATGGTTTTTCACACATGCACAGTAAGGCCCCGGGGGCAACCCAGATCTCACCAAATTAGTGATAGGGGATTTGGAGCTGCTTGTTAATGGGACAGCCTTGTCCCTGGGTGTGTGTCTGGGATCACAAACTGCTTCATTTTTAAAGAATAAATATGTGTGTCTGGCAAGAGGCCAGTGCCATGCACTACTTTGCCTGGGTGTATCTGCTGCACCCAGGTCCCCCCTGGAACAACCCTTTAGCACAATGATGGGGCCCACCATGAATGGGACCTCATTCACTAGTTCCTGCTATGCTGATGCTCCCTGACTTCTAATATTGAGCATGGGCACTGCTGTCTGGACTTGCAATGACTGAGCCACAAATAGGGGCAGACGATCTGAAGCCACTCACAGGTTATCCAGTTACATCTTTCATCAGCCCAATCATTGGTCATGGTTATGCTGGTGAAGATAACAAAGAGTCAGAGGCCACTAACATCTGAAAGTCACCAGGCTGCAATTCTTAACAGGATGGACATGGAAGTAGTAATTCATTGTGGTAGAATTGACTGACCCTTTTGCTGTAGGAGACTGTTTCTGTCATACTGGGGGAAGTTATCCCAGAGGGTTTTCTTCCCTTTGTCTGCTACTGAAGGCAAGGAGCCACAGAGAGCTTTCCCCATGGTAGAATGTTCCAGATAATCTTGAAGCAAGCGGCCAGAGTAGAGTTTTGTTCCCTTTTAATTGCACCCTCAGTGGAAGCCACTTTCTTTCACCCAACAAACACAAGGCAAACTAGAATGGAGAAAATAAAAGAAACAGCTGTGATAGAAGAGACAGTGTAGCACAGTATGCACTTTGCATCTAGAAAGTCCCAGGTTCGATTCCTGCTATCTCCAAGTAGGACTTGGAAGGATTGCTCTCTGAAGGCTTGCCACTATTGCAATGGTGGAAAGTTCCTGTGGCAGGCATTTCTCAGCAAGTTCTATTGCCACTGGTTCTGTAGCAGCCCCCCTAGGAATGCATCTCGATTTGCCACACTTGGAGAGTCACTCCTCTCACACGGAGAATTTTATGTCTTTGATAGGCACCCATGTCCTTCCATAAGCCCTCTGGCCCTTTTGCTGTGGGGAGCAGTGAAAGCCAGCTAACCTGAGTGCCCCTCAAAGGCATGCTGAATGCGACATGAAGAGATATCCTGAATCTCTGGAAAACCGTTGTCAGTCTGCATTAACAATACTGACCAATGGCTGGGCTCAACACAACAACTAGTGAGCTGGCTACCTGGGAACTCTAAAGGGGCAGGACAAGGGATGATTGTGCTGGGGAAGTAAGGGGCCTTTTCGCCTAGGGTATTCAAAACCTTAAGTCTCCCTTGCCTTGTGTTGGCTTGCCTTGTGTTCACGCAGGAGATAATTAATCAGACTCGGTCTTCCATAGCCTTGAGTAGATTGGGGTGGTAATTCAACAATTGCTGAGCACTCCAAGTTGCAGAATGCTGGTGTTTGAGATGACAAGCAAGTACAATTTCATGCTTACCCAAGCCAAACAGCCTTATCACCAACTGCCTCTCATCCTTCTTTCTCCTACATAGCCTTCCTAATACTACATCTCCCTTCCCTATTGTCTTCCAAGCTGCAAAATAAATTGAGTTTCCCACCACAAAACATCCCCTAATTCCTCTTCTGTGAACCTAGTCCCATTCTGCATAGCTTCTCCATGATGCTTCCCTCTGAAGACTGGGTGGCTGCCTTTAGATGCCTTCTAAGTACAGCAGTTTGTGGCTGATTCCTGTACTCTTGAGAGGCTCTGCTGTCCACAGATAAAACAGCAATCAGGCCCCATCCAGACAGGAGCTATATAGTGCAATTATGTTTGCACTGTGGGGGGATTGTCACATGTACCTGTGACAACCCCACCATAACCCAGCTGTATTCCCCCCAGATTCTACTACGCGTGGGGGCTGAAAAAAATGTGTGGTGGCAATCACACATTTCCGGGTACTTCGCATCATTGAAATACCCAGATGTGTCAATCTATAGCACATGGACAGTGCCAGGCCCGTGCTGTCTAGACAACAAGTGAATCCCAGAGGGCCTTTTCTCCAGAGTATTGCTTGCCAGTACTATATTTGACCTGAGTCTGGACTGACCTCAGAAAAGCAAGCACAGTTCCAAAACTCTGGTTTTACATCACTCATAATACAAGTTAGTACCTCATTACTTCACCCTAAATTCTGATTTGGTGCTACTGCCATGGCTAGGAAAGATGCTTCTGGCAGTCCTTAATGCCAGGGTCAAACTGAAAGTGCCTCCAGATGCTCTTGAAAAACCAGAATTTCCCTGAGGCTGTATTGGGATTGCCACACGCACTTGTGGCAAGCTTAGTACACTCCTGAAAAGTGCAATATAGAGTGTCTGCAGTCAGGAGGAATATTTCACAGGGACTGCCGAGCCAATGGCAAAATGCCAGACTGCTCCATAGTCCCTGAGAAGTAAAGCCTGATGCTGCAAAGTAAAAAAAAAAATCCTACTTACATTGGCTGCAGAGTTTCCCTTCCCTCTTCATTTTCCTGGGTGTTTGGGTGGCATATTGTACCCTCAGCCAGGAAACAACAGACCTCTCAGAGGAGGGGAGGGGTCTGACCACGTGGTCAGAAGACCCCTCCCTGTTGGCTTTCAAGTATTGGGAGAACGGGGACATCCCATTCCTGCTTTGGGAGCTCCTTTACTTTGCACTAAAGGTAAGTCCAGATTTTTAATTTATATCCATAGGCACCCATAGGCATAATGGAAAATCTGGCTCTGACACTGCGTTTCCTGTCTTGCCACGTTGCTTTTCTTGTCTGAAGGTTCCTCATGGAATCACCACCCTTGTGGAAATACCCATATGTGGGAAGCATGTGAAAAAAAACAAAGGGAATTGGGTGGGCATTTCTTTTATCTGAGTACTTTTGCAAGAGGAGCAATTTTGTGAGGAAACGATAGACAAGGTATGAGCCTGGATTTGACCTGGGCTTCCTTCCTGCCATTTGGCAGGGGCAACGAGAGGCGATTGCAGGATCTGAACAAGATCCCACAATTTTCTCTTGCCCTCTGGAGGCACTCTTAAGATGGCAACAGAGTTTTCCTTGGTATATATTTATCATTATTCCAGATGCCTAAGGACATGAGCTAAAACCTGTGATTCTCCTCATACTATACTGGGTAGGGATATGCACAAATGTCATTTTTGACATTCAATTCGTAATGAATCAAACATTTGAACATTTGAATCCGTATGAATATTTGATATGTATCCAATGATATGAACCTCGTATGCATTTGCATGCATCCGTGCACATCCCATATGCATCCTGTATGCATCCCATATGCATCCTGTATGCATCCCATTTTCATTCCATATGTATCCCATATGGATTTGTATGGATAAACACAAGATGCATATGGATACACATATGAATGTTCAAATTTGTATGAATAACTCAAAATATTCCTATTTGTACGAATACTAAAGTACGAATGTCAAAATTCGATTCGTATACGAATCGTATACGTATACAATTCGTACAAATCCGTATGAATAACAAATATTTTGAATATTTGTGTACAGCCCTAAAAAGCCAGATGCAAGTGTGGCATTCCCAATACAGTCCCGGGTTAGTGAGGCAACCCCCCCCCCAAAAAAAAGAACCATATTGCAATTACAGGAAATCCAGTGCTGATGCTGAATTCCCAGTAATAGTTCTCCTTACCTTTCATGTCTGCTGGCAGCTTCCAAAATGAGGTCACTTCATGTTGCCAGAAGGCAGCCTAGCAAGAAAACAACATCAAAGGGAAGTGGGCAGGTCCTTGGCTGGCTTCTGGTAACATGAAATAAACATTCTGTCAGCAGACATGGAAGGTGAGACCCTGCCTGCCCTTCCCATCTGATGGGAGATGGCTAGAGGCAACCGTGGGATCTTCTTTTAGCTCCTCTGTTGCCTCCGGTTCCAGTATTAGCTTAAACAATGCTAGAATGGAGGCTTTCCTTTGCCTCTCTCCCTCATGGTTGTCTTGAATTAATTGCTTTTTATCCAGCTTCTCCTTTCTTAAGCATTCCTGTGCCTCTCAGGTGAATGTATCTGGGTAAAAAAAAGCAAGAATTTTTGGTGGGTAGGGTGGGCAGCCCCCTATAAAGATTTTGCTTGCTTGCTTGTTTCAACTAGTCCTGGCACCTTTTATTCCATCTCTCCTGATTTGTGATCACTGAGCTACAATGTTTTTGCAGACCATAGGCATTTCTAATGACCTCAGATGAAAATGATGAGTTTCTCCATCTGAGCCATCAAATCACACCCCGTTGATCTATTAGCAAGCCCTTAAGTAAGCAGAACTACTGGTAACTCAGGGATCTCTTCCGTGGGAAGGACACCACCACTAAAATGTTCTGTTCCTATGGGCATTCCTTGCCTCTGCTGTGGTGCCCCCAAATGCAGCCTGGGGCTATGTGAACATAGCCAGCTGGACTACACAATGTAATCTCTGCACAGATATGATTGTACTTCGAGATAAATCTTGAGTTCTAGCAAAGAATTTGATGGTTTTGTTCCTGTCTCCTCTTCAGAATTTGCAGTCTTATGGGTTTTTTTCTTTAAGTATGATTTTTCTGGTGTTTGCAAAGAAAACATATAAGTAGCATTTTCTAATGCTCAGGAAACAGTAGAGGTGAACTGGAAGAAGAAGAGTTGGCTTTTCCACCCCACTTTTATCACCCATTTAAGGGGACTCAATGTGGCTGACAAAGCTTTCTGTTCTTCTCCCCACAACAGACACCCTCTGAGGTAGGTGAGGCTGTGAGAGCTGTGACTAGCCCAAGATGGCTTTGTGGAGGAGGGTGGAATCTAACCTGGTACTCCCAGATAAAAGTCTGGCTCCCTAACCAATAGACCAACCTGGAGGTACTCATTTTGCTCAAAGCCCTCTTCCCACTCCATAGGACATTGCTTGTCTTCTGAACACACATTTATGTCTTTTACCAGAACCCTTGCTCTCTCTACAGTTTATAAGCTGTGGTGAGGTAAGGTGAAGTGCTGCCACTAGAAACTTGTACATTTTGTGACGTTATGCCTGCCTGTCCATTCTCCAAATTGCCTTTTCAATGCAAACTTGAGGTGGGGAAGGGAAGGCTGCAGAGGGAAGAGATTTACATGAAATACTTGTTTCCCTGCAGAATTATCATCCTTTTGCCTTTTCCCCATCTTTATCTCTTTTTCTGCCAGACCAGATGCCTGCCAATTTTGGCCATGCCCTTGCTGCACCAAGTTGGTAGAGATCTTGCATTGGATTGGCTTTTGCTGTGGCCTGCACAAATAGTGTCATATGCAATCACATGTGGGGAGTGTTGACCTTATGAGAAGGGTGAGAGGATTATGTAGGGCAGTTCTAACTTTCAACAACAAATAAAGCTATTCTTTATTATGAAATCTGCTTCCTGCTTCTGTGTAAAGGATGGGCAAGTGCAGAAGATTTGAGCTATGAAAGTGGTTATCCCAGTAATGCGATCCATGTCTGGTGGTGTTCTGCAGAATCATGACTTAAAACTGGGGAAGTTCATTGATTTCTTTTTGAGCTAAAATCTGCAGAGTCCTACTGCAGCTAAACTAACTTCTTTCTTTTTCCTTTTCTTCCCTTCCTTTCCCCATCTTTCCCCAACAAAGCTGCTAGATCCTGAAGAAGAGTTCTAATGGATTCAGGCGGGGTGGAGGACATGGGTTTGGGACATTTTGCTAAAAGATCTTGTGACATGACTTTTAATTATCCACATATTTGCATGGTTAAAATGTATAGCAATTGGGGAGTTATGTAAGGTAGGCTGGGTCACAATGGGGAATGCAGATGAAAATCAAGAGTCTAGGGTCAAGGAAGATAGGAGAAAGATTGGAGGTTGAATTGGGTACAGGTGAGGGGAGGGGAACCTGTAACCTCGCTAAGGGTCTGGAGAACACCTGTGCAAAGCTTTGAGTGTGCTGCTGAGCATTATTGGAGCATCTTGGACAATAAAACCACCCCCTAAGAATACACCTGTTAGAAGCAGTAAATGGACAGTTGTGGAGCTGCAACACAGCCAAAGAGCTTCCAAGTAAATATCATCAATGACAACAAGGCTAAGAATGAAGGTAAGGAAAAACATGGAGATTTTGAGGTTTGGAGTGGTGGAAAGAAAAGCTCAGATACATCTGAAATATACAGGATCCAGTTATCCAAACTGGCTTAGGAACTAGCATTTATAGTGAGGTGCTTTATGATTTATGCATGTACTTACAGATATATAATTTACACACACATGTATATGTACTTTTGTTGGGTACCGTCAAGTCATGGGTGACTGCTGGTTGACTGCATAGGTGCCTCCACGCAGTTTTCTTGACATACAGAAGTGGTTTTCCATTGTCTACTTCTGGAGAGAGGCTGCAGATTGAAGAACCAACCCTTTGCTTTCCAGTCAGTTTACTCTACCACTGAGACTCCATGGGCACCCTTATGGAGCTTCTTGGCAGAGATATAGAAATGGTTTGCCATTGCCTAGTTCTGGGGAGACACAACCACCTACTTTCCCATCTGCTTGCTTTACCACTGAGCGACAGCCCCTGCCATGTGTGTATGTATAGTTATACTCTTGGTAGATAGTACAGTAAGGCTGTGTTTCCACTGATATAATCCGGCTTTAAATCAGGGTTTTAAAAGTCAGCAGTGAGGTGTTTTTTTTGTTTTTGTTTTTGTTTTTTTTGCATTCCCACTATTACTTTATAATGAGGACTCACTCTCCATTCTTCAGTGCCCAGCAGGGGAGGAGCCCCCCTCTCCATTTATTTATTTATTTATTTACATTTATATCCTGCCCTATACCCTAGGGTCTCAGGGCGGGTAACAGCATATTTAAAAGACAAAAATATTTAAAATAAAACCATATATAAAAACAGTATAAGACATTAGGAGAATCAGGAATTGGGCACCGGAAAGCCTGCTCGCGATTCCAGAGGGCCCTGGAAGAGGCCCATGCCGCCACCGGAGTGCCACCCCAGGCAAGTGGACCCTGGGGAGGTAGGCGCACATGCTCCGGTGGTGGCACGAGCCTCTTCCAGGGCCCTCTGGAACCACAAAGGGGTTCCAAGAGCTATATATAGGCCCTATCCGATCCATCCATGAATCTCAGAATCCGGACATTCGTCTGGATTCCAAATGCACAAATAATTTGTGCACATCCCTAAGTTATTCTTGCTATCCTTTCCATCTCCACAATTCTGATTCTATGGCTGCATCCACAAACATTTAAAATGTTGCTCAAACACTGCTTAGGTGTGGTAGCTTGTGGATTCTAGTGTTCATATGGCCCCCTAATCCATATTAAAAATCAGAGAATGCATTTTGGATGCATATTTTCTGGCCTTTAATGTAGTTTAAGGCACTACTGTGCAGAGCTACCAACTCTAAACTACTTTCAAGCCACTTAAAAAAAACTATGTGAAGCTACTTCCCATGATTCTACTGCTGTAGAATTAAAAGCCATATTCCTAAGCTATTCAGATGAGGAGAAGGGGTGTCAGATACCTTGAAGCTATCGCCCTTTCTGTCCTGCCTCCCAGCCAGCAGAGTGTGGGGAGTCCTGCCAACCAAAAGCCCCCTACTCTAACAGTTTTACTGCTGAATGCCAGATCAGTCTGGAACAAATAAAACATCAGTTATCCAGGATTTAATCCTTGAGGAAAGGGCTGATCTGACATGTATAACTGAAACCTGGATGTCCATTGGACTTCCATCTCTCTTACCAGGTGGCCAATTCGCTCTGTAACGGGGGTTGAGGGACTGTTTTTGCTGTTGGGCCAGAGAGACAGAATAGGGATGCTACTGGTGTACTGTTCACCCCACTGCCCAGTATCCTCCCTATCTGAGCTGGCTGAGGTGGTCTCGGATGTGATGCTGGAAGCCCCTCCATGGTGGTGTTGGGGGATTTCAACATCCACACTGAGGCTACACTCAGGGGATCAGCTCAGTTCTTCATGGCCTCCATGACAACCATGGGGCTGTCTCAGTTTGTATCTTGTCTGAGCCAGTTCTTTTGGATCAGTTTCAATAATTGCTGCCTGAGGACGTGGACAAGCTGCTTTCAGGGGTGCAGCTGACAATGTGCTCTCTGGATCCTTGCCCTTCCTGGCTGATAAAAGCTAGCCGACAAGGTATGACCGGGTGGATCCAGGAAGTGATGAATGCCTCTCTGAGGGATGGGATATTCCAATGGTCCTCAAACAGGCTGTGGTGTGCCCCCTCCTGAAAAAGACATCCCTGGATCCAGAAGACGTAAACAACTATTGCCCAGTGGCCAACATACCTTTCCTAGACAAGGTACTAGAGAGAGCTGTTGCTATTCAACTGCAGGCATGCTTGGAAG
>MTQE01001134.1:60985638-61017056 GCA_014337955.1 Aspidoscelis marmoratus | reverse complement strand
TCTCTCTCTCTCCCCCTCTCTTTCCTGCTGGCAGAGAGATCTAATCGGCAGCAGCACGGACACATCGCTGGCTGGCTCGTGCTCTCCTCCTCTTCCAGCCAGCGGCAGCAGCGGAGGAGCGGGGCAAAGCGGCGGCGGCTCTGCCACCGGGCAACGAGGAGTCCCAGGGCGAAGCCGCCTGCACAACGCCAGGATGGATGGATGGCGGCTGCTGCTGCTGCTGCTGGGAAGGGAAAGGGAGGGGAGAGAAGGGGACGGATCGGGCAGGGGATCCCCGGCGGAGCATGGATGACACAAAGGGAAGGGAGGGTGGGATCCTGGGAGGGAGGACCAATCACAGGGCACCATGACTGGCAATGGGCGGGAGCACAGGGCTATTGTGGGGATTACCAGGATTGATTCCGCGTTAAGGCTGCAATCGGAATGCCCTCGGAACCGGATCAATTTGCAAGTCGTGGAGACAGCTTTGTTCCGGGTCAGTTATTTCGAATTATTTAAACCGAAATAACACATGCCGTGAAGACGCAGCCATTGTTTCATTCCCTCAGTTCACCAGTCTCTTCCTACTTCAACTAAGAATCAGACTGCTGCTCATTTAAAACCGACTGCCCTGGGCAAAAGAGCTTCAAACAAAACACATAGATTACTGTAACTCTTAAGGAGATACATGGAGGACAGGTGTAGCAATAGCTGGAGAGAAAGGCAGAATGCCTCTAGGTTCCCTCGGTAGGGAGTCCAGAGCAAGTGAAGGTTTTGCCTTTTGTCCTTGGCTTGAGAATGCCCAGAAGCAACTGGTGGGCCATCGTGGGAGACAGGACTCTGGATGAGATGGGCTGTGGCCTGATCCAGCAGGGCTCCTCTTATGTTCTTATGACTAGATTTTTATCTTTTAGCTCCCTCCCATAAGGAACAGTGAGGCTCCAATGGGGAGGCTCCGCTTGAACCCCTAAAGCTGCATTTTGTAGCTCAAAGGGAAGTTTCTATTCAGTCCAGTCAGAGGTTGCCCAGGCTCCCTCTATCTTGAAAGTGGGATGTGTGTGAATTTTCAGAGAGAACGTCCCTTGGAGTTGCCACCCCAGTGGCTGTGGCCCCTTCTCTTTGGGTCTGACTCCAAAACGAGATCTGGGCGGTTCCCTCGCTGTCCACAAACTCATGCTGGCGAAGGGGGTGCAATATGGCGAAGGCTGCTTCAGGCCCCCTTGGCAGGACTCGGGGGCATTTCTGTCTGTCCATCTACTTGTATTTTGTCTGCTTCATAACGACTGGAGGCAGCTGCCCTAATAACTACTTCCCACTTCCCTCTATTAGAGGATCGTATCACTGAAGGGCTAAACTGGTGTTTCCCAAATGTCACTTTGCAGTACTTCTCGTTTCCGACCACGGGCAAGACTGCCCGGACGGAGCCTCAGGTCGGCAGCCTAGCAACAACGGGCTCCACAATCCCCAGCACGCGACGCTTGCTAGCTAAGAGCTCAGCCACTGACCCACTTAGCCTTCGCGCTCCTCCTTCCCAGCAGCCCAGCGCCGGGCGGAAGCCGAAACGTTCCGGCCCTGCGTGACTACATTTCCCAAAGCGCCCTTTGACTGTCGTCCGTTGCGCAACTTTGCGGGCAGAGAGTCGGAAGTTTGTCAAACTTCCGGTGTCTTTTTCGCTTCCCCCTCCCCGCCTCCTCCTCCTCCTCCCCCTCCCCCCAGAGTCTTCCGTTGCGGCCGTTGAGGCAGGCGAGCGCGAGCGGTACCGTCCGCTTCTCTCGTCCTCTCGCCGCCATGGGCTGCACGCTGAGCGCCGAGGACAAGGCGGCGGCCGAGCGGAGCCGCATGATCGACCGCAACCTCCGCGAGGACGGCGAAAAAGCGGCCAAGGAGGTGAAGCTGCTCTTGCTCGGTGAGAAGGAGGAGGAGAAGGAGGGTGGGGCCGGGGCCTGTTCCGCTGACCGTCCCGCGGTGGAGTGAGGGGAACGGAGGGCGCCCGGGCGGCCGCGTCTCCCTCTCCGCCGCTGCCGTGGCGGCCCCGGACTGCGTAGCGTCCAAAAGGCTCCCGTCTGCCGGGCGTTGTTGCTGCGCGGGAGCCTGTTGGCGGCCTCGCGGGGCCCTCGGGCACGTCCCGCCGCTTACTCACCCCGCACACGTCCGAGAGGGAAGGCAGTGAGCTGCCCAAGCCTCGCGCGTCGTCTCCACCCTAAACGGTGTGTGGAGGAAAGGAAGCGGCAGCCCCGGGAGCCAACGGCGGATTTCGGGGAGAAGGGCCGTTAAGGCGTCCCTCCCGATTGAAGAAGAAGAATTGTCTTTTCTACCCCGCTTTTCTCACCCGTTTAAGGGGACGCAAAGCGGCTGACAAAAGCTTTTCTATTCTTCTCCCCACAACAGACACCCTGTGAGGTGGGTGGGGCTGTGAGAACTCAGAATAGAGCTGTGACTAGCCCAAGGTCACCTGGCTGGCTTCGTGGGGGAGGGCGGAATCGAATCCGGTATTCTCAGATAAGAGTCCGGCTCACAGGACCCCCGTTGGGCTACTGGTGTAATAATTGTAGGTTGTGGCTCTTTTCTTCTCCTTCACACACAGACACGCACCTCTTCCATCGTGGGAGACCTTGAGAAAAGCAGGCTCCCTCAGGGGTCTGCCATCCCTAAGACAATGCCGCCCGCTGCTGTTTAAGCACCGTCTCACCTACACTTGGGCTGTTAAGATCACTTGCCCCCACCCCGAAGTTTCTGATTTGAAAAAGCAGATCTTTGCAAATAATGATCACAAAAAAATTCAAAGTTGATTGATGTGGAGGTAGGGTCTTTTATTTTCTAGAGTTAGTGTATGACAGGTTGTCTTGTTGCAGTTGAAACAGGGAAAAGGGCGCAATGAAGTTGGTGGGTCACTCCCCCAACATATTGCTCCTAGCACCTTGGGCAGCAAAGGTCATTGGGTAAGTTTACTTGCCCCTCTGTGGTATATTTGATGGGTAGTTCACAGTCTCCACACATGTTTATTTGACTAAGATTATCCACTAGGTGTTCCTTTTGAATAAGGAAGGCACGGCATGTCATGCTTGTCTAATTTTTGTTCTTTGTCGTTAAGGGTCTTTTGAAGAAACCTACAGCTTTTTGTTGATTTTGTTTGGTAGTGTAACTAAAATACTGTGTTAGAGAAAAATAGTAGTACTTGGTCCTTTATCACTTTTTCACTGAATTTAGGACAAATGGAATCAGTTTCATTTCTTTTATATAAAATTTGGTTTTTAACAAAGCAGAAAAGGAAGCCTTGTAAAAAGTGACATTTATGTTGGTCTGTATGGAACTCAAAATGTAATACTACTGACTGAAACATGAAACCAAAAGCAAAAAATAATCTTAAAGAAATAAAAATGCTCAATTTATTACTAGAAAAAGGCTCTGTATTTTCATAAAGTTTTTTGACCGAATACTAAAGGCACTCATAGGGTGTTTTTCCGCTGTCACTAGAAGTACCCATTAAGTACTCATTAATGGGTACAAAAATGCCATTACATACCCATTAATGGTTACTTAATGGGTACTTTTAGTGACAGTGGAAAAACAGCCATAAAGTCAGATAGTGGCTTGCCTTATTCTGGGTGTAGCAAATGTGCTTCCGTTAACTCCCAAATTTGAGTGCTGCACTGTCTTGTAAATAGCATAATACTTTGCATAGTATTAAAGTCCTTTTAGGAAAAGAAACACAAAGGCTTTCATTGTTGCAAATAGTGAAAGTTCTATGAGTTTGTAGTTTTTTAATTAACAAAAGCTTTTGGTAGCCTTGAGTAGTCTAAGAACATGACAGAAGTATCTTATTAGATATGTATGGTTCTTTTTAATTTGTTTTTCCTGTTGTATCCTACTCTGAGACTTTTGAGTACAGGGCAGGATAAAATGCAAACAAACAAGAGTGGCTCACCTATTGCTTTCAGATGCTAATTAACTACTGCAGTTGCTGAGCTTAACCAGGTTTGCTGAGGCTGATGGGAACTGTACTTCAGCAACATCTGGAGGGCCTCAGGTCAGCTCTTCTTTTGTACAGTACGGTGCATTTCTGAGCAGCTCAGTAACTTACTGAGTTTCAATTTTTCTGTCCTTAGGATCTGCTATTTAAGATACGTATATTTGTAATTTGTTTAAGGCTTTGGTCTGGGTCTGATGTTGTCAACCATTCATCTTTAAAAATCATATAAGTTGGTACCTAAATATTAGACTGAGGTTGTAGTTAAAAACCATTTAAAAAGCCAGTTGCAGTGGCAATGGGGGAAAAAGTGTTTTGTGCATTATTACAAATGCAAGGAATCAATTACAGTTCCAGAACATTGTTCTGTTAAGGTCACCCAGACTCTGAAAGATTATCTTAAAGTAATTACAAATATGGAGTACAGCTTCCATAAAAACAAGCTTTAAAGGAAAGTTAATTAAACAGGGACACAATATAGCTGTTCTAAAACTGCTAAGCCAGGAATGGGGAATCTGAGTTGTTGTTGGAATCCAGCATCCATTGGCTCATTTGGCATGGGTAAGCAACTGGGGTGATGAGTATTAGGATTCTAATTACCTTTGTAAGGTCATGGATTTCTTAAGTCTTTCCATTATAAGGTAGGGAAGCAAACTGACAGTGTGTTAGAATTTTTACTGTTGGTTTGTTTTTCCTGAAAGGACATGGAGTCAGGAAACCAAAATGAGCAACAGCTTCTTGCTCAGTTGTGGTAGTGAACATAGCTTAACTCTGTTGCTCTAACATGTGGGATTCAGGATTTGGCAATGACATCTGGTAGTTAGTTATGGGGTATAAAAATGGAGCTGCATGTTCACAGATGTTCTGGTTCTCTTCTGACTACCAGATGATGAGAAGCAGAAGTGACACCATGCTGGTATCCTCAGGTGTATTCATCCAACATACCTACTTTGTCTGGAGCAGATTCCTATTTAAGTTCCAGAACAATATCAGTACAAAATAGAATCTATAAATCAACACATTTGAGTAAATTGCTATTTATAGATGTATCAACCTGTCTCTGGGCCGGTTCATGCTTGAGCATATTCTGGAATATATCTCATTGATATGTTATCTGCATGCTATTGCAGACTCTTACCAAGCCTCCCCTGGGACTTGCTGTAGCCTGCAGCAGCATATGGACAGCAGGCCTCTATTCCAGGATATATTCCAGGATAAAGCTAAGTGAGAACAGGCCTTCTGCCTTCTAATCCTTCTTATTACGGATATTCCACATTATTACCTGTGTCACTATCCTTTAACAATATTGTGCCCTGCTGAACCCTAATTTACCATATCACTACTATTATGACCATAACTTTGTTTGTCCTATTTTATCAGCAACAACACAATTATTCCAGAGCGGTAACAGATTTTAACTTTGAGTTTTGCCTCTTACCACATTTTCCAGTTTTTTAAAACTGAGATCCAATCACCCTTTGTATCACTTTTCCTTTTGATCTGAAATGAATTTGTCCAAAAAGAGTTCCCCTATTTTTATACCATATTCTTTGGTTATTTTCATTATTAATTATTTAATGAAATAATTTACTGAAATTTAATTAAATTCTAAAGAAATATTGAAAATTTTCTTCATCTCTTGTCTAAATTTTGAGCCAAACCCCTTGAACTGTTTTACTTGGCCACTGCATATGTAGATACAGCCCTTTTTCATCACAGCCTCTTCAGTAATCTAGATACATATGTATTAATTTTTGCAATTTTAACCTAGGTTATTTATGATTTTTTGGTACATTTATTTTCCCATTTTCAGTTCATCTTATAAGTTTTTCACAGACTTTCTTGCCTTTTCATTAGGTCCTTTCCCCAAACTGACTTAGCTTCCCATGTTGCTTTAGTAAGACATGTATCCAAATGCCATGCCACAAAAATGGAATGTGTTATCCTTCGGGTTTTTGATAGCCTTTACTGATGACTACAGTAGCAGTGAAGGTTCTTACTGTGGACTGTGTAACAGTCAGATGTCCTAAAAATGTTAATACAAAATTGATAATATAGTCAGTACATGTTATATTTAGGGAATAAACTTCTAAGCTCTTCAAATTTTGATTCTTTCAAATCCTAATAGTAAAAATCCATAATAATCTCTAAATCATTTTGTTCCAATATGTTCCAAAATTCATTTGGCATATGACCCTTTAAGCCAGGGTGATATCTTTTGCCATTCCACCAAACCAGCATTGTTGATGAAACTATAACTTTGTTGTTCCTTTAAGACTTCCTGTAGTTTTGTAACTTAAAAAAATAGTTGAGCATGGAGTTCCAATACCAATTCTATCTTGAATATGCCTCTGTTCACTTTTTTAAACTGTACTTATACAATGCAATTATTTAGAATAGTCTGACTATTCTTGCATATTTTTTAAAAAATCTAATACATAGATAAAATGCAGCTTTATCTTGTAAAGCATGGTTTTCACATTATAATAGTCCATTATTTCCTAGGGCCAAGATCTTAGAAAATTTCTTGAACTTGCAACTAGTTTTGGTTGCTGAGAGTCCTATCTGAAAGCTCCAGGAAAAAAAAAAGGTGAAAAGATGGAGTTTGAACCTCATGCCTCCTAAGGCCAAAGAATTTATATCATGTATAATGTAATGACTTCCTAATTGCTCCAAACTCTGCCAGAAATGCCAGAATTACTGGGGACAGACTTCCCAATTGGCCAAAATCACTAGTGTCGGCAGTGTTAGCTCTCCAACAGGCATGAAAATAGCATGGGAATATGCTGCTCTCCAGTGCTAACTGATGAATATGAGAGTTGCAGATACCAAACCCTGTGCAGTTCTGTGGTTGCAAATACATGAAATGTGCAGATATTAAGACCACAAATAACAAGATAATTGGGTACATATTCATTGTAAAAAAACCTCACTTTCCTTAATGCTATTTGCATATCACAGTTGTTTTAAATGCTATGCTGTGCAGAGAATGATTGCATTACCAGATTGAATTACAGTTCATAGCACTATAAAATTGCTCATGGGTTTCAGTTCAAAGCTTTTCTCTCTTCATTCCAGTGCAGTTGTATTGGCACCAGTGGTTTTATCAGGGGTAAATGGATTGAAGTTTGCAACTGTATTTTGAAACTAGTAATAAGCAGAAATTTACCTCCAATTTGTATATTCACATACAACTGACGCATAACAGATCATGGAAGAAGACTTGGTCATGATGAATTCTTCAGTGAAAAAGGAACTCCAGTGAGTGATATCTGTGAAAGGGATGAATTCTATTTTTGGAATTAAGGAATTGAAAACAAAATTCTCAATGCATAATGTAACCATTCTGGGTATAGTAGTGTTTTAGACACTTAAATGAAAAGGTGTTGCTAAGGATTTTTTTAAAAAGTGCACTTAAAGTTGTTAGGGGCTGGAGCAACACCTAAATGAAAAAAATAAATAAAACTATTTAGTGCAAGAAAGGAGGAATATTATTCACAATGCTGGAGAATGTGATATGGGGAAAATACAGGTTTTTCCTTTACTGTAATGCTAGAATTCAAGACTGCAGACATGAATGTCTTCATTTAGTGTAGTTACATTGAAATTTGGTACCTCATGATGTGCTAATGATCAACAGCTTAGATTCCCTGAGAGGGGACTAGGCAATTTATACAGAATAAAGCTATCAGTGGCTAGTGATGATGATGGCTGTTAGCCACTTCTGAGATTAGTTACAACTTGTCTCTGAATATGAGGTGCTGGAAAATATGTTATTCTTATTGGCATCTGGGGAATTTCTGTTGGAATAAGGTGGTGCATTAAATGGATCTTTGTATCAAGAAGGGATACTGAATATTTCTGTGGATGCTCAGGGAGAACATAGAATTTGAGTAGACAGTCAAAATGTGTGCATGTTAGTTTGAAACAAATTTCCATGAGTTAAACGGGACTAGAGGTAACTCCCTGGAAATATGCAGTAGCAATCCACTTCTGTATCTCTGCCATGAAAACTGCATAAAGGTGCCCATGGAAATGCCCATACAGTTAGCCAGGAGTCTCCCTCAACTCAGTAGTACCTAACAGCAACAAAAGTATTATTAAGTAGTTCAGTGTGGGCCAGTTTGGTGTAGTGGTTAGGGAGCTAGTCTCTTATCTGGGAATACTGGGTTTGATTCCGCTCTCCTCCACGAAGCCAGCTGGGTGACCTTGGACTAGTCACAGCTCTCTTCTGAGCTCTCTCAGCCCCATCTACCTCACAGGATATTCTGTTGTGGAGAGAAGAATAGAAAGCTTTGTCAGCTGCCTTGAATCCCCTTAAATGAGTGAGAAAAGCGGGGTATAAAACCCAACTCTTCTTCTTCTTCAGAACATAAGAGGAGCCCTTCTGGATTAGGCTGCAGCCCATCTAGTCCAGCATCCTCTGGCCAACCAGTTGCTTATGTGCACCTCAAGCAAAAGGCAAAAGCAAAACTGTCACCTGCTCTCAAATCCCTGCAAATGGCCTTTAGAAGCACCCTGCCTGTCTTTCCAGCCTGGAGGAATGATACATATATTAATGGCTACTAGAATTTATTTAATCCTTCCTTAAAGTTTTTGTAAAACTGCTTGTTTTACTGCCTTAAAGCAGAGTTTTCCTTACCTCATCCATCCTTGAGTAAATGGACCTCTTTTAAGATGTTTTTATTTTTCAAGTTATCTCCAAAGGCCTCCTGCAAATCTGCAAACATCATAAAAGGCATTACCGGTATAGTTAAGCATTCAGTATGAGAAAACAGTCTTTTGTGGTTATCTCGATTTGCAACAGCTGGAAATAACAGAACAATCCAGTGAATAGACTTTTGCATTTGTTGTGCCTTTAAAGAGCTCAGCAAACATAAAATCTGCTTTTAAAAAGACATTGACAAACTGGAGCAAGTTCAAAAGAGGGCTGCCAAGATGGTGAGTGGTCTGCTAACCGTGTTCTATGAGGAATTGTTAAAGGAGCTAGACATGTGTAGTCAGTAGAAGAGAAGACATGATTCATTGTCTTCAGGTATCTGAAGGACCGTCACACTGCAGAGGGGTCAGCCCTATTCTCAAGATGGAAGGATTAAAGCAATGTGTTGAAACTACAAGACACAGATTTTGGTGTGTGTTTTTTTGGGGGGGGTACCACTGAGTTGACTGTTGGAAGACTGTTGTTGGAAGACTGAGTTGTTGACTGTTGGAACCAGTTTCTGACAATTGGTTGACTGCATGGGCCCTTCCATGGGCAACACTATGCAGTTTTCATGGCAGAGACACAGATTTGCAATTGTCAACTTTCAGGAAGAGGCTGGGATTCAAACTGGTGAGCCTCTGCATTCCAGATTAGACCCTCGGCTGTACTGCTATAGATTAGATTGTTAGAAAAAAATATTCTGACAGTCAGGGTGATCAGCCAATGGAATAGGTTGTTAAAAGGCTGTCTAGGATGGTTTAATGAATCCTGCATTGAGCAGGGGGCTGAACTCTGACTCTTTGTTTATGTCATTGTTAAAAAGATAGTATGATGACATCTTCTAGTTACCTTGTTGGTTTCATACATTGGTAAGCAATAAGACTATTTTTCTAGATCATCAAAATGATCTGACAGCCAGACAGATGTTTTTGTTTGAAAGAGTCTCCTTGTGCAGTTTTTTGTCAGAAGAGATCATTTACAAAATGACATTAGTATGAGGAGTGTGAAAAATGCCTGAAGTGCCATTTTTATTTTCACCCCCAAAAGTTCTCTTTGCTTTTAGGAAAGGACTTTCAGCAGTGCTTAGTTCCTTTTGTCCCCTGAACAGTGACAGGAAAGGGTGCATGGTCTTGTTTAGTGAGATTTGTTCTTTATTTTTTATGTTGGTTACTCTGGAAGCAGTTACGTAAACTGTTGAACGTTTGTTCATAATTTTCCTCCTTTCATGCAAAGGTTGCTTATTTAGAAACAATAGTCAGGCCCACAATAAGTGTAATTGAGCAAGTATAAAATTCTTTCACGCTCAAGTCTGAGGGAAAGACTTGGAATTCTTCCAACAGTCAACAAGAAAATAGAAGTCTGAAAGCATCTAAAGCACACTATACTGCAGCTAGTGCAGCTTTTCAGCCCCTTTATGTTTTCCCCTTACTAACAGGTCAGTTTCTGATTATGAGGAATTTTACTGTTGCCCTGTCCTCTCACTCCACCCTCCCCTTGCTCATATCTCCCTTTCCCAACAACTTTTCTATTGTTCTCTTATTGTAGCGCCTCCAGCAAAAACACTTGGGTAAATTAAGTTGACGTAGTTTTGCGTGATTTTCCTATTAGAGCAGGTGGATGAATTTACGGAAGCATGTGCAGTGTGATTCGTCTGTTCAGCTGATATTTTCTCCTTGGCCAGTCTCTGTAGCTTGGAAAAATCCAGCACTCTGAAAAACAGCTGAGCCACAGAATTTCAAATCTATTCAGTTCCAGTAAGATCAGTGGAAATAAGTCTGCTTAAATCTAAGTCTGCCTGAATTTGCAGGCTGCCTTAGAGATCATTAAATTAATTACTTTACAGAGTGTTACTAAGTAGCATGGTGATAGAAGTGCCAGTCTTCTCTTATTCTTTGTTTTTTGAAAACCACAAGTTTTGCCCATTAATGATTGAACAAGTGAATATTGGGTGCTTTTCCACTGTCACTAGAAGTACCCATTAAGTACCCATTAATGGGTACAAAAATGCCATTATGTACCCATTTATGCATACTTAATGGGTACTTTTAGTGATAGTGGAAAAACACCCATTGTTTGAATATTGCAGTGTATAGCACTGGAAGGTAGCACTTTCCTGATTTTTGTTATTGTTGTTGATGGGGGAGGCATTGCAGGTTTTCATCTCCATATGTTCAAGTCATGTTTTTTTTCCTGGAATGGAACCCTTGCAGGTAATGAGGGTTAGCTGAAATGCCTTTGAATGTATCTCCATTTTGTGGACAGGGGGGGAGCCAGACCTGTTTGCAGCTTGCTTGCCTGAATCACGTTGCTTTCGAACCTGACAGCCAGTGCTGTGATAGAGCATTGAAGTGTAAGATCTCAGAAGAAAGGATAAAATTGCTGCTTAATTGAGCTCAAACACTGGAAACTGTGGAGACAGTATTTTTCTCAAGAATATGGGAGCAATTTTCCGTGATCATCATCTTGCGATCCTGTGCTGAGAGCCTTATTTCCAGACTAGAGTACTACACCTCGTATGATTCCCAGGCAGCCTCTCATAACTAGGCAAGATTAATTAGAATTAATCTAAATGAGTAATATTAAAATCACCACTTAACTTTTCATATGAATTTGTTTGATTGAATATTTAGGTTGAAAAGAAGAGGCAGAGACTACACTGAGGAGAAAAATGTATATGTTTGTATAAAATGTAGTATCTCTGTATAAAAACAAATGCATAAGATCTAAACCAACCTAGTAGTGTCTCCAGTTGAAGTTGCTGTAGACTGATATCTACAAATGAACCAAAAATCCACATTATAATCTTGTTGGGGTGTCTAGCTAGATAAAGGCAGTATACTTTTTCACGAAATGTCGGTGGCTTTCCTATAGATCTGTTTGTGGGTGAAGCTCTCTTGTTTATGTCCCTGCCTGAAGAGGTTGTTATAGCAACTGCTTCTGTACATGTGTTAAACTCTGTTCTCACATATGCGCAAGATCTTCAGGACTATGTGCTTGGTTTTACTGATAACAGAGTGGTACCAATCTTGATACCAAAGTTTGATTATTGAAAATGTAAAAGGCACGAAAGGAGTAATTTAAGCAGCAAAATAAGAAAGTGGAAATAGTGTCACGCAAACAGGAGCAATGAAACACTTTCAAGTTGGAGCAAATAAGTCAAATCCTAGCTGACAACTCGGATTGCAACTGTTAGTGAAGAGTTGATAATAATTTACCTGTATCAAGAGGAGAAATGACTGTTGTAACAGCTAGAACGTGCTTTTCCTGACAGCCAGAATCCAAGAGGTATTCTTAACTGTGGCCATCACTACAGCATGAATTCTTGGGCTTGAAGTCAGGTGAAGGAGCATTCCATTGGGCGCTAAGCACAGGTGGACAGAATTCAGTGAGAAGATAAGACTTAAGTTCCAAGCACTTTAGCATTTGGGGACAGCAAGTTGAGTGAACTTTCCCCCTATGTTCCTCTGATTTCAACCCCTTTGATTGCCCCCTCTCCATTATCAGTTGTGTCCTAGAATTAACTGAGGTGACTCCAGTAACCCACAAACTCTCTTTTCCACTACAGGACATTTCTTTAACTAGAAGGAGTTTTTAAAACAATAGGGGTATGATGAGAAATGAGACAGAAAGCAATGAAGAGGAAAGGAGAGGCAACTAACTTTCAGAATCAAGGGAGGTATACCTTTTTTGAAGGCTTCTCTTGCTCAGGAGTGACCTTCTCAGTGATTGACCAATGTACCAAGACACAAGTACTCTCACACACATACCTGCTATCAAGAGTACTGCGTTCAATACTGGGGAAGGAAGCAAGGAATAAGGTCCTAGAACTCAGTGTGCTAATCACTCTTGCTTTTCCCCATGATTTGGCTTCATGAAGCATTAAGTAAGTCCAATTATCCACCTGACTTCAAGTTAGCTCTTGCCTCTTTGTAGCAACAATACACATAAGGATCAAGCTGCTCTAATCCAGCAACACACAGCAAGCCTATAGGACAGTGATGGCTAACCTTTTGAGCTCGGTGTGTCAAAATTCCCAAGAAAACTTAGCTTAACTCAGGTCCTGTGTCACTTCTAGAAATATCCATAATTTTGTGATATTTGTAGCTCTAGTAAAAAAGTTATATTTTTGATATATGTATTTATTAAGGGCAAAAACGAATAATTCTTTACATTAGTGACTTGTTGCTGAACTTCGTTTGCTAAATCTTCAATTGAAAGTTGGCATTTCGCACACTTCAAGAACAAGCAAGCACTACACACCCAGGTGCCAGAGTGACCTGGTGTGTCACCCAAAGGGGCTTGGTGTGTCACCTGTGACACGCGTGTCATAGGTTGGCCATCACTGCTATAGGAAGAGAGAGTGACTTTGAGCTTCACCCCCAGAGTAATTTCCAGGCTATAGCTCTCAGCCATCTATGCACAGCAACTGAAGTGAGCTTCTTGCTAGGAGAGACCATTTTCAGCTCTTGAAGGAAGGATGTAGTGATGGACTTTGAGATAATCAAAAACTACCCAAAGACACTGAGCGGATAGAAGACTCATTCTTATACCCAAAATGATACCTTCAGAACAGGTGGGAATGTGGGCTGCTTAGGAGGGCAAAATGAATGAAAATAACTTTTTAACAGAAAGATAAGCAGAGTCAAAGATAAGGTTAGATTTCTATTTTCTGCAATGGGATCTGGAATTAGATACAGAACCTATTGCTGAAAATGATCCCTGGTACAGTCTGATTCAGTTCTCAAAGTTGTAGTAGGGGTCCACACATATCAAGGTCCATCTGATGTTAACTGCGGGAGGGTTATTTTCTGTGCTGGGCAGCTTTGAGTGTCCTGTTGAAATAGAACAGATGCCAACTTTGAGTTTTAGTATCTCATAATTAGTCCTCTCTATTTAATATCTGTTTGAAGTGGTTAAAAGCGGTATGGGTGCAGTTATAGTGATGGCATCCAATTTTATTCTCCACATTGGAGATCATGTGAACCTAAAAACACTGTCTCACTAATATAGTTTGCAAGATGAGGATTAGAAGCACAGGACAACTTGCCATAAAATGGAGGCTTTGTGGGGAAATGGAGTCCATGTAAAAGTTCTAGTCTGGATGACTTTGTAGTCCTTTTGATGGAGCAGTCTAGGAGTCTGAAGCATCCTTCTTGCCTTGGCACCTGGGAGCCTGTTTTAGCTGATGCAGAAACTGATCCTTCAGTGGCCATGGGGCTCCAAGAGAGAGCAGACCGCAGTAATCTAGATTGGATTTATATATACTTTGGAAGCTTCAGCTAATACAAAATGTGGGTCCCTTCTCATAGGAACAAATTTATTATGGTCCTTGGTATTTGCATTGGTGCCATTGAGACTCACTTCATGTGCTGAATTTGGTCTTTAATGTCCTGAACAGCTAGGTCCTTTAAATAGGAAGATTTTGCCCAACAATGCAGCTATTGAATTATGGTCCTGCCTATGTAAATGCTCTATAAAAGTGGCTGATATCTGTGAGAGACATATTTTATTCCTTTGTTTCTGAAAAACACTGCTTTTTGGGATGTGGTCGATGTCTTTAGTGCTATTCTTTTGGTGCCAGTTGAAAATGTTCTTGCTCACTCAAGTGTTTTTTTTAACTCTAGATGTGTTTATGAATTTTAATGCTCTATGATGGATTTGCTTTGTATGAATGGGTTGTTTTATTGATTTTTAACATTATTCCCAGTATTGAAAGATTTAATGTTAAAAAATGAGAACAAAAAGCTCTACATTTTGAGGTTACATTTGGTTTTCTTTCCATTGCTTGTTTGTGTTTCATGTTTAATTGTTGAATATTTTACTATTTTTTAACTGCATACTACTCTGAAATTTACATTGAAAGGCAGTGCAACAATATTTTGCATAAACATTATCCTCGTTTGACTACTCCTTTTCTTAGTTAGGTTTAATCTTGTTTAGAATGAGAGATGGTTTATCATTTTGTTTATTCTGTTTTTGAGATGTATTCTAAGGAGCAATGCCAGAATTTAGTAATTATGAGATCACATTGTGTCCTAACCTCAATGGCTGTGCCTTTTCTGTAAACCAGCAGCAATACAGAGGCAGCTGTGAGGGCCAAAAATATTTTTGAGCCAGCCTGCTTTCTCTTGTAAAGCCCTTCTTTGCTGCTCCAACTGTGTCCCTTATCCATAAAATTATCTGGAAATTGCAGTGTGTGAGAGTCATCTGCTGTTAAGCGCATCTTCCTTGCTCACTTTATTCTTGCTTTTCAGGAGGACTAGGGTCATTTCTGTATGGAACAACATAAGAAAGTTCACACCTTAAAGAAGGGCATAGGGCCTTTTTGTACCTTCACTTCCCTGGGATACTGCCTCAGAGAAGGGGAGATTAGGGATGGAGCAGATATTTGCATTTCAAACACCTGCCCAATTCCAAAGTTACCTTGCACTTTGCTAAGTGCCAGATAAGTGCAAACACTGCTGTACTAGCAGGGAATCACCTTACCATGGCAACAACCATGCACATCAGCCTTTGCTGCAGCAACTGTGCAATGCAGCACACAATGGTGCCTTTGCCACCCTACCCCTTCCCATAGAAGCAGCGGGAAAGGTGTGAAGGGGAGCTACCAAGCAACACCATGGGCACTGGTAGAATAGCTATGTGGCACCTTTTAGTGGATGCATAGACCCACTTCCAGAATGGAAGTGGCTCAGCATGTTTCGGATGCTCCGAATGGGAACATCCCCAGACTTCACCTTTCACCTAAGTGCAAAAAGGCCCATAGAAGAAGAAGACTTAGTTTTTCTACCTCGCTTTTCTCACCCATTTAAGGGGATTTAAAGCAGCTGACAAAGCTTTCTATTCTTCTCCCCACAACAGAACACCCTGTGAGGTAGGTGGGGCTGTGAGAGCTCAGAAGAGAGCTGTGAGTAGCCCAAGGTCATCCAACTGGTTTTGTGGAGGAGGGTGGAGTCAAAACCAGTATTCCCAGATAAGAGTCGGGGTCCTTAACTACTAGACCATAGTGGCTCACTGGCTCACTAGACCAGACTAGAACATGGTTGGGGGAAACTCCATGCTCCTAGAATTTTGAAAAACATTTCACAGCAAAATAAATGAATAAAATCATACAAAAGTTCCTACACTGCAGAATTAGTAATGTGAAGCTAGTGCCAAAGAGTTTGAACTATTTTTATGTCCCCCTTAGGACTTTAAAATAGGAAGTGGGTTGTAGAAGGATGTTTCGTATTATAAATCTGCAAAATCGCTTTCTTGTAAACAATCCTATTGACTTGGTTATATGGTAAGAATCTAACAAAACATTACTCCCTCACCCCCAATTTAAGTTTAAATGCTGCACTGAATTTGAAAAACACCCCAGTAAGCCATTATTAAGTTTGTAAAAATTCAATGTAAGCTGTACTCCATCAGAGTGCTATTTAGGTGAGGTTTTTGTTGTCGGTTGTATGCTTCAAATGTAAATTTGTATTCATTTAATTGTGGTAATTTTAATCTGGATCGTGACAACTTTGTCAGAATGGCACCATTCTTGGTAGTGTCCTCAGACTTTGTCAGCAGAATTCTAATGTAAATGAAATTCTGCTTGTGAATGAGTCTGAAGCATCTTTGTATTTGACTGGCACATGAGGTTAATATTTTAAACAGATTATCCCTATGGGAACAGAGGAAAAGGAACAGCAGCTGAATATTGACTTTTATCAAGTAGAAACTGCTCACAATGAAATAGAATACAGGCAAAATCTTTAACTCCCATTCTAAAATTATCTAATTGTAGTTTGTGCAACATTCTTATGAGGCAAACCTCTTGTCTTATGGGAAAACTAAATGCTAGGGTTGCCGTTTCCAAGGGATTATCCGATGGGTAAACAAGCAGCAGTACTGTATATAATTCTAGGATGTAAACTCTATGAGTCTGCCAATATCTTAAATTAATGCTTGCTGTTCAATGAAGATGCACAATTATTTTTTAGCAGTATCAAAGTTCAGCTGTTAGGTTGCATGGAGTTTCATGGTTTAATATTTGCTTTAAAATGGCATTTAACAAAAATTTGAAGATCCTGGCTTTGTTCAATAAACAAAGCAGTAGCTTTCTAGTTTATTTAAAAGCATTTAGATATTTTAACTGGTTTTTAACGACTTTGTGAACCTTCTGTTCTTCAAGACATAGCGATTACTGAGATTACCGTTATGTTTTTCTTCTCTTCCTTAGGTTTCTGCAGAGGTCTAAATCCACATAATTTGGAAGGGTGTGTCCTTAGAGATTCATAGTTTTTTTTATCTAACTTTCCTTCTAACATGCTTTTTTATTTTCAACTTCCTTTTTTGGGAGGCCTTGTTTATCTGTAAACAAGGCCCAAACAAGGAAGTGAAATCTTTTTGCTCTATTTGTGAGGCAGGGTTTCTCTTGTCCATGAATTGTGATAGGATACTGGCTTTTGAGGTAGTTTTGAGGTCTGTGTGTATAAAAATAATTTTCTTCATTCTTGGACCCCATTCTCCTGAAAATTGCTAAGAGTGAAACCCCATGAATGTTAAGGGTTTTGTATTCAGTGATCAGCTTTGGAGTAGAGTGCCTTTTCCCAATGTGCATAGAGGACAGAAATTCCTTGTTGGAGGAGGAAAACATCTTGGATGATAACTCAGCTTAGGAAGAGGCACAAGAGTTCAACTTCGAGCCTGTTGTGTGGCTGTGGGGGTAGCAAGGAAAGACATACCCTATTTGTCAGTCCTGAACTTTCCTAATCTTACTTGTTTCAGCTAATTTTGGGTCACTTTGTCTTGTTAGCCAAGTACATGGCAGCTAAATATAGTTTGGATCTGAAGCAGTATGGAGTTTCTGTTTTCTAACTTCAGCTTTTATGCACTGTCTCTTGATACATCTTGACCATCTGGTCAGAATTTGCTGGATGCTTTTCATTTGTTTAGGTCCAGGGGCCTGGAGTCACTGGAGAGGTGTAAGCTACTGCCTTTATAATCTCCCCTTCTCCAACTTTCTTGGCAGCAGGTAGAAAGGTGGGCTTTTCAAGTGGTAATGATTATAAGCTCCTGTCTTCATTAGGGGGATGGCCGAATGTGCTTAGAGGGGATTATGAACTCAGTCTTGATGAATATTATGCAGGATACATATATTTGTAAATGTATGTGTATGTTTGTCATATTACACATAATGGGAAAGTGTCTGCATTCATTATTTTGGTGCCCTATTCTGTTTTGGGCGATAAAGGATCAGTGATGAGTAATATATGAAAATGCATAAATCATTTAAGCCATCAGCGATGGAAACTTCATTTGTGTGTAGAATATAACTGCTTGGAAGCTCCTAGAATAGATGGCTAATATAGAGGAATCTTTTGAGCTTGATCACAGAAGTTCTGTCTTCCAGTTTCTTTAAGAAACTAATATTGCTTTACTCTTTATTGCAGGTGCTGGAGAATCTGGCAAAAGTACCATTGTAAAGCAGATGAAGTAAGTAAAAAGCATGCATTTTAGACAAATAGCAGTATATTTGCATTGCAGGCATAGTAGCCAAACTTGGAGGATCTTGATAAAATTTAAAAGACCCTTTTTTTTCTATTTCATCCATCATGAAGGCAAAGTGAGTATACATTAGGGGACTGAAAAATATGCCACGTTTGCTTGGGAAGTTTGATTATGTTACTTGATCCAAGGGTAGTCTTTCATAAACAGTATTTCTGTTTGTATGTGGGGGGTGAGGAAAATAAATCAGCATTTATTTCTTTTTCAGAATCATTCATGAAGATGGTTATTCAGAGGAAGAATGCAAGCAGTATAAAGTGGTTGTCTACAGCAATACCATCCAGTCCATCATTGCAATAATAAGAGCAATGGGGAGGCTAAAGATAGATTTTGGTGAAGCTGCCAGAGCTGTAAGTAGACTGAGTTGGATTTACTGGTCATACCAATGAAGCTCTGCACTATTTACTGGTGAAACGTCTAGTCCCTCATTATTTACTAGAATACCTTGTGAATGTCACATTTGCACTCATTGCTTATACAATTGAGGTGGGGGAGCTGTCTGAAAATCCCATTTAAAAATGGGAAAAAGATGCAGCTTCTAAGGCCATAGAAACAGCTAAGAAATAGAGGTGAATGCCTTTCTAGGTGTTCCGAGCTGTCTCTGAAATGCTAGAATGAGTAGTGTTAGAATTTACAGTTTACCAAAGTGAGCAATGCTGAACTTGATAGTGTCAGCAGGTTAGATCTCAGTGTCTTTGGAGTTCAGAAGTGCTGAAGCACAAAACGCCTTAACTCACCAATGTTAAAAGTGCCTGGATTCAGTTTTCCTTTACTTCAGAACATTTTGGGAGAGTGCAGTCTCTGACACTAACCCCTGAATTTCCAAGTCAGAAATACACAAATCCTGCACAGTTGTGCAGTGCCAAATATGTATATTATAGCAGTGAACGATGAGGGACAACTGTACACAGAATGAACAAATGTTTGACGTGAGGGGGTTTACCATGTTGTAATGTTGCCAGCAGACACAAAGGGACCAACTGTTATACCCTGGATCTTCATTAAGATATCTGGGGATCTTGTCTGAAACCTGAGCAATTTAATCATAAGGTGTACAATTACCCAAAAGGAGATGACTACAGAAGAGGTACAGTTTCCTCCAGGACACTCCCTTAGTACTTACTTAGTCATTTCAGAAAGGGACAAACTTTATGGCCACAGGCTTTTAATTAACTTTCAGAATGTGCTTATTTTGTGTAAACTCCTGTGGAATGGTGAAAATTGAAAGATGAAATACAAGACTTTATTATTGGTATAGCCTCTGCTACTGTGCTGTCTTGAATATTATTTCTGTGCTATTTTGTGCAACCTGTGGAAAATGTTTGTGAAGTTAGTGGTAGAGATAATATATATATTTGTTTACATTCTAAAACTTTATTATCTGAGCTTATATAAGAATTTTATGTCATAGTGGAACTTCTTTCTAAAACTGAGTATATTTCATATTTGACTGTGCTTCTTATGAATGCAAGTATATAGTTTTCTGAAAGTGTATTGTTGGACTTCAGTTTGTTTTTAAGACAGTACTATCCTTTTTATCTTTAAAATTACGTTCAAGTTTTTCATTTGTTCCTTTTTACAAATGTTTTTTAGACTTCAATTAAATTTGATTTCCTGATGTTATCTGAGACTTCAGTTCATTTTAGTCCAAGCTGTTTAGATTAATAGAGGATGTTACATGAAATACTGATTATGGGTCATAGGCCATTCACAGTTTTACAGTACAGTATGCAAGCTTTTGAGTTCCTAGAAGTATTCATTGCACTAAGGTTTCGTGTGTTCTGTTTTGCTTCTTTAGTGTTCCACTTTTACTTCCTTGTCAGGATTCCGCCCTGGCCCTATGAGCCCCAATCAGAAATCTGAATCACAGTGCTTTATTCCAGTACGCAGGCAGGAGTTAGCTTATAAATGTTGTCATCAGCCAAAAAAAAACCAAAAACACCCTGATCAAATCATCACCTTGTAGTTTGGATCCTCAGAAGGTAGGATACATATATCACACCTGTTTGCACCGTGGGCTAGTGGCAGTGATCGAAGCTTGCATCTCGCTTCTTTCTTGGGCTGATTAATGGCTGCCAAAGTCTGCAGGCATTTCCTATTGTGAGACATTGGGAAGATGCTTCACCCAAAATACATTCAAGTCATGCTCCAAGCTACTTCCCTCTCCTGCAGAAATGGCCACAACCTCTTCAGAAAGCCAAGCAGATAGCCATCATGTTCTTTCCTCTCCTGGTTGCTCTGTTTTCTGCAGCCCTTCAAAGTCCCCTTTTAATTCATGCCCCTTTTGTCATCCTGCTTTCAGTCCCAAGCCTTGAAAATCTCATAAAACTGGAAGGAACATTCAGATGTCTGCTTTCAGGTTTGTATGTTTGTAAGTGCGGTAAAGGTACCATTTCCCTCTTCTCAAGGTGTAGTGAAGGGGGTTTAGGTACCTCTCGGCAGCAGGAAAGACTCCAAAGTACGATTATACCCACACACGTTGGTGACCCAGGCTTCTGATATAGTTAAAACCATTACTGTTTATATTGCTTAAAATTATTATGATGGCATTATAAGTTCTCAAAATTTCACTTTTACCATGCCATCTGTGAGACAAACCTGTGTGCTTTACGCAGAGACAACAGTGGGGAAGTTACAGCAGGCTGTAATTGCAAAGGAAAAGAAGAAATCTGTTTTATCTTCTTCTCAGAAGGCGAGTAGACAATTTGAAATCCGCAGAGTGCTATAAAGGATCTCAATTGAATGTCTGCTCCTTCCTTTAGTCAGGATAATCAGTGTTTACCTGCTCAGCTTTACAAGCTTGTCTCCCCATCCTTTCATCTTAAGTGTGTTCTTGCCTCTGTCCTTATGAGGAGACTTTCAGGGCATGCAGACTGTATATGTACATTTTGGCTAGCCTAATAAACGCATTACATCAGTGGGAATTGTATTTTTTCCTTCCATCTTTTTTTCCTTTATAATTAGGAAATGGTTGATTTGATGGAGAGCCTTTCAGGGAAGGAAAAAGTCCATCTGTATTTAACCATATTTATGTAAACTGTAGCAGAGAACTGTGTCTTCTAAGATAGGTTGTTAAACAGTTATGCTCCTTCACTGACAGCAATATTTACTTTTTGTAGGATGACGCCCGTCAGTTGTTTGTACTTGCTGGAAGTGCAGAGGAGGGAGTCATGACTCCAGAGCTAGCAGGAGTGATCAAGCGGTTATGGAGAGATCCTGGAGTACAGGCATGCTTCAGCAGATCAAGAGAATATCAACTTAATGATTCTGCATCTTAGTAAGAAGTCTTTTATAGATTTTTAAGCACATTGTCAGGTGAACGCATGGTCTTTTTAATTCCTCGTGAAATTGCTCTTATTTTTCAGACCTGTTATATTTATTTTGCAGAGTTTCTGAGGGAGAGCAATGAGTACTGTGCTTCTAAAGAAATACTGTATATTTCTGAAAGGCTTTGTGGAAGACTTGATGTAAGGATGTAAAATACATTGCAGAACAAATCCTTAAACTTGGTAAACTGGATGGGAGGTGTTAATGAAAGCTTGGCTTTGAAGATCCCCTGACTTATGCTTAATAGATCAAAATTTGCTCTGTGGATCCAAGGAAGACATGTGGACCATCAGTGCCAACAACACTCAATCTTGTTTGCTGCTAATAATTCACGTTGGAGAACCTGCTTTTAATGGCATTTTAAAGATCTCTTTGGAACTAGGCTGCAGAAGAAAGCCATACCAATAATTTACCTATTTAACAAATATTTCACCTTCCAAAGTATCTCTCTCTTGTCTTGGTACATGCTTGGAAAAAAGTCATTGCTTAAAATCTTGGGGAGCCTCTGCCAGTTACAGATACCAGTGCTGAGGTAGATGGACCAACGGCATAACTTTGTAAGGCAAATTATGTTATTTGTAGAGCTCAGTGTGGTTTATTTCCCATAGTGTACCTACCATCTTAAGTAAATGCATCATGTGTCTGATGAAAAGTCCACAGAACCTCGTACAGTAGCATAATATATTTTAGAGTGCTACAAGATCTATTAGTTTAAGATAAGCTTCATAGTAAAGATTAACTATTGTATTTATCATTCTGTACTGGGCTTCTGCTCTTAATATAAGTGAAAGAAGATATCCTTAGTGGCAGCTACTTCCTCATAACTTCCTGCATAGCAGCTGTTTAAATAATGTACCAGTTCTTCCTGAAATGCAGTTAGCTGTTCTCTGCCTTCTCTCATCTTTGCCTCCTTTAACTAGTATACCTCTGGAGAGCCAGTCACTTGGATCCCTCATTTAATTGACTTGTGTCTTGGTTTTAGTTTCAGATTACTTTTCCCTTTCTTGCTGAAATGCAAGACAGCATTTTCTAAAGCAGCTGGAAGGCAAAGTATAAATAAAACAAATGATAAAATGAGTTGCAGAAAAAATAACTGTTTGACATGGAAGGGTAACAGGTTCTTTATGAGCTCTGCTCCCTTTATGTTGTAAGTTATTGTCAAAGCCTTAAAGCAGGATTTCCCTTAGTAAAGGGAACAACATCTCAGAGAACAGTTATTTTCTGAATTACTGTAATTTAAGCTCTTCTCATTTTGTGAGTCTTTATAGAAATAGGTGAGAAAAAAGTCTACCTATTAAGAAGCTTAACTTCAAGCAGTGCGAGGAAGTTTCAGGCTTAATGCAGATTGTCTCCTTACTTCTGTATATAATTGTTATATATGTATAACAAAGTATGAAGTGCTAGCTTTGTGACAGACCAGTACATCTTATTGTATCTATTATAGGTCTTGTAAGGCTAAATACTGGTGCTGTAATTCATCCTATCTCCACATGACAGTGTTGAGGCTATGGATGTACAGGATACCAAACAGAACAGTTTTCAACCTGGGAGTTGTACCCTTGCATAAAGAACCTTCAGAGCATGCTCTGTCAGTGCAAGCAAAGATGCAGGAACAGATCAGTTGAAGAGCACGAGTTGAACAATCATATTTTACTGCTGGACCAAAGGATTTGATTCAAAAATAAACATGCACAGAATCAAACTAATTATTATGAATTATGTAGTAGTCTTTTCTCCTTTACAAGATGTGACCTGGAATGAACCTTGGGCTCACAAAGCCCGCAAGAGAACACTTTTCAGACAGAGGTCATGTTTTTTTGGACAGTTTTCTGGAGGCCATGACCAGAGGCAAAAATGGGATGCAACGAACAATAAATAAATATATATATTGGATTATAGGACAGTCACGCATGAACTTTTTATTTCTGTGAGGCATTATCATAATGCAAAGATATTACAGCCAAAGAAATGTCAATGTATGGAGCAGAGGGCTGTCAAGGAAAGTGGCTTGGGAAGAGTCTGAAAAACTAGATAATTGGTTGGGGAGAGGGAATGTAAGTAGTGACATTGGTTTCACAGTCTTGAAAGATCATGGTTTGGTCGAAGTTTCCCAGTGAGTTGTGCCTAAGGTGAGTTTAACCTGGGAATTTTTGCATTGTGCTTATGTGTAAGTATTTTCTGAAAGCTGACCACAAGATGCATATCATGGCTGATAAACCAGAAGCAATTGTAGGTTTTACTTTTATGTGCAATTGTTTGTTTAGTGCAGTGATGGCGAACCTTTTGAGCTCAGTGTGTCAAAATTCACAAGAAAACCTAGCTTAACTCGGGTGCTGTGTCACATCTAGAAATATCCATAATTTTGTGATATTTGTGGCTCTAGTAAAAAAGTTATATTTTTGATATATGTATTTTATTAAAAGCAAAAACAAATAATTCTTTACATTTGCTAAATCTTCAATTGAAAGTTGGCATTTTGTACACTTCAAGAACAAGCAAGCACTACACACCCAGGTGCCAGGGCGGCCATGTGTGTCACCCAAAAGGGATTGGTGTGTCACTTGTGACACGCGTGTCATAGGTTGGCCATCACCGGTTTAGTGTGTTGTTTAGCCTGTGTTATGAGGAAATTTGCAATTTTCTCAGCTCCTATAACCCAAACTGCACTAATTAACAACTGTACTGTATGAAGGAAGACTATTCGGTGCTTTTTATATATGTTATGTTTTACAGAACAACTTATGTTTAATAGGTAGATCCCTTGTTTGAGAGTTTATACTATTTTAAAAAGTCATTGCTGTTTTTACTCAAGCTGCTATGGTTACAGACTATAACTAAAAAATTGTGATAGTTGATAATATGGAAAGTGTTGAGCTCCCATTTTATGAGTTCTCAATGTATGACTCTTCTTTTAATGTAAAGTCCAAAATGTATTCATTAGTTCCAAATTAAACTGGGGTTGCAGAGCCGGTGACTACTGTAACTGGATGTGTCCAGTATCACTACTGCTGAGCTTTCAGAATTAAGTAAGTCTACTATAGACATTATGGAAAATAAAATGCTGGAAGAAGAACTTTAGATTTCATACAGTTCGGATTGAGGGAAATTTCGCTTGAAGAAGCATAGAGGCATATATACTGCTTTAATTAAGTTTTTTTTAATAGAAGAATTATTACTTTCCTACCTGTCTCCAGCTATCTTAATGACTTGGACAGAATATCTCAGCAGAACTACATACCGACTCAGCAAGATGTTTTACGTACCCGAGTGAAAACAACAGGCATTGTAGAAACACACTTCACCTTCAAGGACTTGTATTTCAAGTGAGTGATGGAGGTTGCAGGCTGCCATATGTGTATGCAGTTATGCCTCTCTTTTTCCCTTACTATAGTCTAAAATGTACTGCTTTTGTCCTTGTGTTTTATTTCTGCTCATGTCAAATAGGGTTAGTTTAACTCTAACTTCACACTATGCAATATGTCTGTCATTCAATTCTGTTCTTGCTGGAGATTCTTGGTATCAGTTCACTCTTTTATTTTCATTGTTTTGTTCTTTTCAGCTGCTTTTATGTTGGGATCACAGATACAGGTACCGAACCCTTACTTTGCAGGATCATATATACTAAAAGGATACTGGCTACTGTTTTATATTTCTTGGAGCCTTAAAAGTCAAAAGCTCCTCCTCCCTGTTTGCCATGCCTTTATTTTCTTGTTTGGCGGTTGAAACAGAAATTAACATGGCTCTCTGACCTGTGCATGGCTTTTTATGAGCAAACCTGTAGCATTAGTACTAACCAGCCAGTAGGGTAGAACAATGGCAAGGAGCATGGCAGGGTGTTGAAATGCTTGCCATTAATAGTGCTTCATGTAAAGAAGGAACTGTATGACTGGAACATACTCAGGATAATTGAAGTGGGAGGCTTATAGCCTGGAGTCATTCATATAAGCTGCAGTTTCCTCTCTTAACCAGTTCTAAAGGAACTGCCATATGCTCATGAAATTCTGCTGCGGCTGCAACTTCCATCAAATTCCACATTTTTGTAAATATAGAATATGTAGGACTGAGAAGATCTCCCAGTTCTCCTGCTGCAAGGATGGCATCAGGAACAGAGTAGAAGCCTTAACTTGATGGCTGATAGAAATATTAGTCAGGAGGGAAGCATGAAGAGTCTGACTCTGTGAGAGGGTGTCAGTAGAGTAAGCCTGTCAGAGGCAGTATCCCTTTAAGTATGAATTCCTCACTCTTACCTCTGATCCTTTATGCGTGGCATAAGGATGCCTTGAAGCCCAGTATTTCCCCCACCTGCCACAGTGCTGTTAGCTACTGCTCATTTCCAATCCCGTGCTTCACCATAGATTGATTATAGTGCTTTGTTTCAAATCCATTTTGATAAAAACTACTTGTATAGTACGTTAGTCATCTTATGTATGGTTAAGTGGGTTAATACATTTGCTTGGGTTTCTACTTACAAAGTTCACTTGCTTGTGGTTTTTAATAGCACTTGTTTTCTAGTTGATCAGGATAATGTTTGAAAGTGTAATGGATACATATTTATTAACTGTGTCAAGATCTGAAAAGATACCTAAGAAAAATGAGATAAGGTGGACACGGTGTAAAATTTGGTTCTTGATATCATATCCCCAATCAGTCAGTACTCTGGCTGAATTTTTGTTTTGTAGATGGAATAATATGTGGAATAGTGCATTGATGATGAGTGAGACAAATTCTTTAAAATACACACATGAGAAGAATTCTGTAAGTGTAGAACTGAGTATCAAATCTGCTTTTCCAGTAATTGGTTTTCAGCAATTTAAGCTCAATTTCTCCTTCCCCTTAACCTTAGACTTACTGAGTGGACTTCTTAAGTTTTCTTCGTTATACTGCTGCAGGTTTCTTATCAATCAGAGAAGTAGAAGCTTGCATTTTTTAAATCTTGGGTTCATAAAGTTAGTGAGAGAGTTTTCTGGGACTCTTTGACTTTTCACCTGTCCACTTCTGGTTTCCTTGCAAAAAAAATTGCATTGATGTATCTAAGATCAGGTGGAATTGATTACTAACTATTACAAAAAATAAACTGTAGTCTAGTGTAGTGGCTTGTTCTGTCACTGAAAGAAGCGTATTTCTATTTTAAACATTCTAAGGTAACATTGTTGAATAAAATGTAGGGGGATATTATAAGGTTTGCCAGTGTGAGCTTTTTGGAAGAAAAATAAAATTTATAGGCAAAGGTGTATTTTAAAATTTATTCTTGAGAAAAGCAATATTTTGACAGCTAGGAATTTAACCAGGAAATCTTCTTTCTCCTGGAGGTACAATTCAGAGTTAGCTAATGTAGTATCCTCCAGGTACTAAAACCTATATAATCTATTTCCATTGTTCATCCTAGCAAAAGATTAAATAGCCTGCCTTGTTTATGTTTGCTCTGAGGATTTTTTATATACTGCATTGAATTCACAAATAAGAGGTAAAGAAGCAGGTATAGACATCTGTATAAACATATTACATAGGCAGTGGCTATCTACCTGTCTGGAGCTTGCTCATCTATGACTGCTTATGACTCAGCATTTTAAGTGTTTAGTGAACAAAGCCCTTTCTGTACGGACCCTTAATGTGGAATTAAGGGCTTAGTAGTGCTGATTTGGCCTCATAGATCTGCACCAGTGATGGTGAACCTTTTGAGCTCGGTGTGTCAAAATTCGCAAGAAAACCTAGCTTAACTTGGGTGCTGTGTCACATCTAGAAATATCCATAATTTTCTGATATTTGGAGCTCTAGTAAAAAAGTTGTATTTTTGATATATGTATTTTATTAAAAGCAGAAACAAATAATTATTTACATTAGTGACTTTTGTTGCTGAATTTTGTTTGCTAATATTCAATTGAAAGTTGGTATTTTGTACACTTCAAGAACAAGCAAGCACTACATGCCCAGGCGCCAGGGCTTGGCGTGTCACCTGTGACACGTGTGTCATAGGTTGGCCATCACTGATCTGCACAGTAGAAGAGTTGGTTTTGATGCACCACTTTTCTTTTATCCTTAAGGATAAATGTCTGATAAACTTTCTGTTCTTCTCCTCACAAGAGATACTCTGTGAGGTAACTTGAACTGTGAGAGCTCAGAAAGCTGTGACTAGCCCTAAGTCACCCAACTGGCTTTGCATGGGAGTGCGGAATCAAACTGGGAGGCTGCCATATAAGAGTCCGGCACTCTTAACTGCAAGACCAAGTGTAATCCAGATCAGAGAGGCCCTGATTGGCCCAAGTCTACCTGCATAGCAGAGTTAGCCCTGGTTCAAACCATGGGAGTTTTGTAGGTCACATTTTGGTGGTGCACTAAAGCTCCCCCCCCCAAAAAAAAAAATAGAATAGACTCCGAGGCTAGGAGCTTTTGTTCCGAGGCCTCAGAGGCCTCTGAGTCCAGCCTTGAAGTTTGCATGCCAGGGAAGGAGTTGCTCTGGACCAGCACCTTTGTGCAGAAGACCCCATGCCTTTCTGTAGTCAGAACCCAGGAGGCCTGGGAATTCCAGATCTGCTGTGCAGAAAAAGCCTCAGTTTTAAAAACACTTTAGTACTAGATCTCTAAAATATGAAACCATAATAGTTGTTGATTCTCTATGTGGGTTATATTTATTTATATAGCTTCTTCATTTAAATTAGTTCAAAGTTAGTCTTAATGAAATTAAGTGCCTGGCTTGTTCAGCTTAGCATCCTTTGAAAGTTGTTGGATTTATGGTCTTATACATCATGCTTCAAGGGGACTATAAATTGAGAACTATACAATATAGATTGCTCTGTTGCTGCTTGCTAATGTTTCCTACAGGTTATTTTTCATGTAGTACATTACTTTGTAAGTACATTTTTCCCTCCCTGTTGCAGATTAGTTCTCTTACCATCATATTTATGTTTAGTAACATCAAAATGCTTTCCTTCCCCCAAGTAGTGGAGAACAGTAAACGTTTTGCAAGTTCCATGTTGAACAAAGCAGCCTTTTATTTCACATTATGTTGCAAATGTGAGTTGTCCATAGCCAACTTAGTTGTCTCAGCTCTTTTTCTGTTGTATTTCTCCCTTTTCTGTGTCAAAGATGATGTCTGGGAATTCTAGCAGTAGTAGCAGTATTTTACATTTTTATACCACAGCATACCTGTCAGTCTCAAGACAGTTTTCAGTAAAAATATAATAGTCAAAATTGTAAAACTAAAGCTCTACAGTTATTTGAGTAAACTAGTTCTAGCTTAGTTACTCATTTTGTTTCTTTCTCACCCTATAGCCTAACAACTCAGGATGGGTTACAATAAAATCAATGCAATAAAACACAAAATCCAGTTCATTAAAGCCACAGATAAAAGTGCCTGAAAGGGAAGGGCAAACTACATCTACTGCCAAAGGCTGAAAGCTATATTTCATTTATTGGGTTATTTTATTTATTATTTGCATTATTATCTCACCCTATACCCAAAGGCCTCAGGGCAGCTATCAACATTTAAAGCCAAATATAAACATATTAAAGCAATAAAAATATCTGAAGAGTGGACAGGAAAAGCTACATCCCTATTTAGCCAAAGGCTAAAGAGTTGTATCTTCACTGCCTTCCTAAACATGTAAAGCGAAGGTGCTTGATGCACCTCAGAGGGGAAACTATTCCATAGTCTGGGGGCCATCACTGAGAAGGCCCTAACCTGGCTGCCCGCCGCTTTTGCTGCTGAAGGCAGTGGTACAGCCAGGAGGGTCTCCCTTAAAAATCTTAAGGCATGAGCAGGTTGATATGGAAGAAGGCGTTCCTTTAAATATTTTTAGGGCCTTAAGTTAAAATTAACACCTTGGATTGGGCTCTGTAGTGTGTCGGTGGCCAGTGCAGCTCTTTTAAGACCGGCATGATGTATCTCCAACCAGCTGTCCCAGTCAGTAGTCTAGCAGCTGCATTCTGAACCAGCTGCAGTTTCTGAATTGTCTTCGAGGGTAGCCCCATGTAGAGTGCATTACAGTACTTCAGTTTTGGTTAATAGAATTTGTCGAATGGCTATTTGGCTAAGGAAAGATGAGTGCAATAAGTGATTGTTCAACCAGAAGCGTTTCATTACTGCTTACACTAAACTGAGCAGGGACCCTTCACCTTTGCTTTGATGTAGCAAAACCTTCAAGTCATTGTTCTTTCTGTCAGGATGTTTGATGTTGGCGGTCAGCGTTCAGAGCGTAAGAAGTGGATTCACTGCTTTGAAGGAGTAACAGCAATCATATTCTGCGTAGCTCTGAGTGATTACGACCTCGTCCTTGCTGAGGATGAAGAAATGGTATGTTGCCTTCAGGGTTAGTCGCTTATGTGACCTGTGACGGAAGTAACTTGTAAGTTTTTAGAGTAGTACTAGCAGCTTAAAGACTAACAGAAGTTATGGCATCAGTTTTCATAGAACAGTTAGCTTCAGATACATCAATTTTTATAAACAACATATGCATCCGCTTCTTTCTGTTATGTCTTTAAGGTGCCACTAGACACCCTTTTTTTAATACTGATCAAGACTAACATGGCTACATCTTAGAAATTCAACCCATGCGAGAGACTATTAGAAAAAATTTGGAAAATTGTTAGCTTGGACATTTCATATTCTTTGCGTTAGTCATTTTGTTCCATCTTTATTTGTTAAAAAATGGCTATAAAATTTAACAGCCGTCTCACTTCTTGGATTATGGACAGAGTAAAAAATTTCAGAGATATCGTATCCTTTTCAATGTGGTTTATTTTTTTCTCAGAATCGTATGCATGAGAGCATGAAACTCTTTGACAGCATTTGTAACAACAAGTGGTTCACAGATACATCGATCATTCTTTTTCTGAACAAGAAAGATCTGTTCGAAGAAAAGATAAGAAGGAGTCCACTAACGATTTGTTACCCAGAATACCCAGGTAAGGAATACTTGTAGTAGGATAATAGTACAGCCCTCCTTTACACATTTTTATTTAGCATTTATATATCGTATTTAAACACACACACAAAGCCTGATTCCTTGGGGTATCACTATGTAACTTTTAAATAAATATTAATGTTTCAGTAAAGTGAAACTAGACTTTCTCTGAGTACCACTTTCTCTGCTCTCTTTTAGATACCTTAAGATGAAAGTTTCTGCGGATTTTTTAGGAGAGGCAATCTGTTAAACAGCTGACTTCATGTCGTTCAGAGCCTTATTCACCAAAGAGAGAACCCTGAATCTGGCTAGCTGCTAAGTGGTGACAATTCAGTGGCTTAAACTTATGCCATGAGCAGGCATCCCACTTAGCATCCTTGCTGCTGCATTTTGCACTAGTTGTAGCTTCCAGAACATGTTCCCTTTGCATGGAAAAGGTCATTCATCATAGTGACCTCTGAGAAAGACATTTTGCTTGAGATCGAGAATGCCCAGAAGCATTTGGTGAGCCACTGCGTGAAACCGGGTGTGGGACTAAGTGGCCTATGACCTGATCCCCAAAACTGGCCTAACCCCAGGCTGAAACAGGATGCAATAGTCAGTTTCATGCCTGTGTTTGCAGAGCCAATTTCTCCTCCACAACTTTTCCTTGAAAAGAAGTATTTGCCACTGGGTTATAGTTAAAGTAAGCCTCTTGTTCCAACGAGTATGCAAACGGTTATCTTTTTCTGGGCAGCACTGCCACCTTTAGAAATCTGTTTATCATTCCCAGGATGCAACAGTCATCGGAATCACAGTGTTTCTCTTTGGTCTTAGGAAGTTATATTTCTTCGTGTTTGTCAGGAAACATTCTAATGGATGCCGCAAGGTCTTTCTGAATTTGCATTATTATGTTTTACTCAATAGCGTTCATGTACTGTAATTTCATGTCTCTGTGTTGTTTTGCCATTGTTTTTACCTTTACAGTGCCTGACAAAAGTTCTGTCGCTTATCCATGTTGTTG
>MTQE01001134.1:60965947-60984184 GCA_014337955.1 Aspidoscelis marmoratus | reverse complement strand
GGTTTCAACAACATGGACAAGCGACAGAACTTTTGTCAGGCACTGTATATCTGTAATCCTTCTTTCGTTGTAGTCACTTTTACTTAGCATGCCACGGTTAAACATTCTTGTTTCGCTGGCTTTCTTAAATATGAGTCCGGGTCTTATTTTTCCTTCAAGGAACTCAGAATTTCCAGGTGACCTTCCACCACCATGCTAAACAGACTCTGACCAGCTTCATGCTTGCTTCATCGGGCATCATCAGATTGTTCCCTTAGGTCAGATGCATTTCTTCCACCTAAGAAGTTGGCAAGATAATCATTTGCCACTCTGTAGTTAGGCAATGTGCAGTTACCAACACCTCCCCCTGCTTTTCAAAGAGTTCTTAGGTAAATCAGAAATAATTAAAAGCTGATGTGGATTAGCCTGATTTTCTTGCTTCCTGCCCTCCCCAGGTTCTAATACATATGAGGAAGCAGCTGCATACATTCAATGCCAGTTTGAAGATCTGAACCGAAGAAAAGACACCAAGGAAATTTACACCCATTTCACCTGTGCCACTGACACGAAGAATGTGCAGTTTGTTTTTGATGCTGTTACAGATGTTATAATTAAAAACAACCTGAAGGAATGTGGACTCTATTAAACAAAAGAGAGTGACCGCAAAAAGTAAGTTATAAACTTCATTATATTTAGCATTGCATAACTGTTTGCCAGCTGTAACATGAACATCAACTAATAAACATACATTTCTTTCAGATTTCAGGGTGTGGTGTTTTAAGAGCTGGACTGTTTATTTGCTGCCTCGTGGGACAGCTACAAGCATGAACAGGACCAGGGAAAGAAAACAGCATGCAAAATCTTTGCAATCTTTAGCACAATCTTCTGTACTAGGGACCTTTTTATTGATATGGGATGCTGAAGTTAGATTCCAAAAATGGAACTACTGTTAAGTGTAATTCTTTTGATCATCCGGGCATCACTTGGATTGCATAGTCTCAAAATGCGTACAGCTGATACGAAGTTGAGATCCCAGGAGTTCAGTATGTAGCTTTCTTTCTTTAATAAGTCGCCACTACTCTGTTTTTAAGGTTTTTTTTTCATCAAAACTCTATCTTTATTACATTTTATTTCCTTATTTGCAAACAAACTTGTTTTAAAAGAACACTTAACTATGCACATGATATGACCAGATCACGCAGAAAGTATTCCTCTTAGTAGGAACCTTTTGTTTTTAAAACTTGGTATGGTCAGAACTTAACTGCAAATACTTAAAAGGGCCTTAGAATTCTTATGGCTAAAGCTGTGGCTTCTTCTAATGTCTAGCTTGTTACCACTCTGCTGTGTATTCCGTATGGTGCTCCCCCACCCCAAAGATAGAATTCCATATAGCAGGGTAACAAGACTGGTCTGGTTTATGTTTGGGAGAGGGAGTTAGCCTGATTTATGCTGATTACCAAATTACTGAATGAGTTACTGGTCAGAAATTGTCTTCTGTGAAATGCCTGTCGTAAGATGAGTTGTAAAATTCCAGGCTGGAGGGGGAAGCGTGCTGCTACAAAGCTAATTAACCACTTAATTGTTTGTTTGTGTGTGTGTTTGGTCTTAAACCAGTGGGGAGTTTGGTTTTGTAGATGGTGCAATTTGTTCTGCATTTACCAGGGCCTTTTATCTTCGGAGATTTCAAAAATGTATCAACAGCATGCCTTTACTTTGTAAATGTGGTGCCAAGTTCCTGTTTGCCATCATTTTTACTGTAGTGATGTTATTAACTAGAAGCAGTACATTTATTTGCTCAAACCATTCTGTTGAGACTTTTCCAGTTTGTCATGTACAGTTTCAACCTGATGTAGTTATTGGCAATATTAAAATGGTTAAAAATATTAAATGTTTCTAATTTTATTGGAGCAATCTCTATAAATGTTCTAGATAACTTTTTCAGTTGCTTAACTTCTGCAAATAAAGATTTTAGTTAGATGAATTAGTTACTTTGAATTAGTTACTTTGTAGTAGCAAAACTGTTGACACAATAACTGGAGTGTTTTTATTTTGGTTACTAATAAGTATCTCATTTGTATAAATAAATTACACAAATAATGTAAAGAATCACAGAAAGTTGTTAATTCTTAGTATTTCAATCAAATTGGGAAGGTTTAAAAGACCTTTCTGTAATGCTGCAGTGCTTTTCTTAATATTGCAACAAAGAAACGATAAAATCTCCCCATATAGTTCTAATATCTGGTCTCATGGCATACAAATTATACTATATTTATTTTTACCTAAATATTGATTTGCTTCATTGCACTGAACTGCACCCTGTCAAAATACTCCTGCAAATGAATGTGTAGCACATGCTGACCTTGTGAAGTGTTGTAGTCACATTTTCACAGTAGAAGAACTGCGTCTGCAATTTGGAAAAAGCACACTTAAGGCTGATTTCATGCAAGCTTTTTTAGCACCTGTTCTCTTAATAGGCGAATACCAGCTAAAATGTGTTAATATCAAAGTTGGTCAGCAGTTGTTTGAATTTGTGCGACTTCTCTATGATACATTCACCCATGGAATGCTTCTCATACTGTCTCTATCACTGGCTAAGCTTGGATTTGGTTCTGAGTGATAATTAACTGTGTATCCTCCAGTTACACAGTGTGACAGTGGCAGCATGCCTAAAAGGGCAGGGGGACAGGTTGAGAGCCCCACCTTTGGCCAATGAGAGCTGTGTTCAAACTGGCACAAAGGCAGTGTTCCAGTTGCTGCCTCTACCTACCACATGAATCAACACTGGGATATTTGATTTATTTATCTAAGATTGTATATCCTGCCCTTCATCTAAAGGTCCCAGGGTGGGTCACAACAACAATAATATATATAAATATTCTTTAAAATTCTTTAAAATATAACCCTCCTTGCCTCCCTTCCCCCTCTCCCTGGCAGGACTACATCAAAAGGAAGCTAAATGTCAAAGGTACACTTTAACCAGACACCAAAAACCACGCAATGGCAAACCTCCAGGAGGAGGCTATTTTTAAAGTTTGGGGGCCACCACAGAAAAGACCCTTCTTGTGAATTCCTATACCTTTCACCTCTGAAAGAGGAGGAACTACAAGAAGACTCTGCCCTTGAGATCTCATTACCTGGGCAGGTTTGTATGGGAGAAGGCGCTCCTTCACATAACTGGGGTCCAAGCCATTTAGAGCTTCATATGATAACATCAACATCTTGAACTGATCTTCGTAGTGAATAGGCAACCAGTGCAGATCCTTTAGGAGCAGTGATGTACACCTGGCCAGAAACTCCCATAATTCTGTTCTGGGGAAGCGGTCCTGCTGTGCTTCCCCCACAGTTAATAACAGGGGCAAACTGCAAACCTTCTTGCTTATTCTTATGTCTGGATAAGAGCTATAGTATAAGCAGCATATTTCTTGGCCAATTTCTATCAGTTTAGGGAACAAATGGAGTGTGAGAGCTAATTGCCTATATATGAAGACATTCTGTGTGTTGTCGCTCCTCACCAGGAAAAGGATGTTCCCAACAGAACTTTCCAGTTTGTGTGGAACAGCAAATAAATTTATACTAAGAGTAATTTGAGAAGTTCAAGTTAACAGCTTTTAGTTATATCAGAAATGCAGCCAGTCAGCATATAAATTCACCTCAGCTGAATTTTGACATTTCTTAAACCCAGAAACCGTAGAATAACATTAAATCCACATAGAAAAGATTTAGTAGTTTCAAAAATGAAGAACAGTTTATTAGAAGACGTTATCTTTAAAATAAGACTAAATCCAGACTTTAAATGCACAATTCTTTATTTTGTGGTTTCCTACATTTAGTCAAAGATGAGTAAGCCGTTCACTGGAGTAAAATATTGATACAGAATTTTGTCTACAGTAACATAAAACTTATTTACAAGTGGTCAAAAACAATACAGCTCTAAGTAGCAAAGTGAGAATCCTGATATAGCCAGTTTCATTTTTAATATTTTCCCTCAGTTTTCTGTGAGCTCATGGAGAAGTACTTTGATGTAAGTGGTTTGCTTGTGCAAATTGCTGTGAACTTACATCAGGGGTCAATGAAGCAGCTAGAGCAGTTGTCTCCACAGCACAAGAAACAAAACATGCTACTGTCATACTGTAAGGTGATCTTGGAGGAAAGAAAATCATTTTGGTTTTTCTAGGTATCCTAAAATGGAAAGGATTGGATACTAGAAAGAAAATAAATTATCTATTTAAGGCTGTGGGGACAAATTGCACCACTTTCTCAAAACTGCAGATACAAGTGGTTTCCTGGAAGGTTTGTTATTTCCTGGGTTTATTTACACACTGCTAAGTTTGGTCACACAGAGAACATAGAAATTGTTGGGCTTTGACTGCAATCCATTTGATTTTTCAGTAGACTCACAGTTCCAATCACAGTAATGGTTTTACTAAAGAAGTCACATAGCACTGATTATGTCCTTCCCGGAAAAAAAGTGATGCTTTTGAAATCTCAGTGCTTATATGCACTTGAAGGTCCAGCGTCCCTCATAGTTTTGTGAACAAAACTGTATCGGCTTCCTTTGAAGTTGTAGCTGGGGTTTATAAATCGTAGCTTATTTTTTAAAGGAGGAAAACAAGCAGAATAGCTCAAATGGGTGATTAAAAAAAAAAAGCTTTTGATCCTTCAAGCCTTTCTGATGACATGTTCTTGGAGGTACAGTATATTGTTTGCCATGGGAAGATTATAGAAAAATGTGGACCCTTGAGTGCCTTTTGTTTTCTCCCTTGGCTCTGCTCAGCAGAACAGTGAAGCTCACTGGAAGTCCTTTCTCCTAAATGACAAAAACATCAGAAAGTAGTTTAACAAATTAGACTATCATTTTGATACTTCAACATAGCAAAAACAAGCTTCACACAAATATGCAAACTCATTGTACAAATTGTAAGGTTCAAAAGTTACAAGATTTGAAAAGTATAATGTACAGTGTTGTCCACGTTTAAGTTTTCTGAGGGCGAGATGGATCTCAGATGCAACGTAATTCCTTTCCATAGTGATTTTTGTTTAGTTGGTGTTTTATGGTCATTGTTCGAAACTGGGAAAGATTTCCTGAGAGTATTAAATTAGCTTACCTCTTTAATTCTGAAGCACTTTAGCAGCGAAGTCATAATCTCCTGAACACTGAAGAAAGCTAGGAGTATCAGACTCAGTAGTTAATGTAGGAGTACCATTTGTATGCTAAGGCTGCTAGATATACTGTGTACAAAGTCAGATTTCCTAAAAAGTGTAATTTTGTTTAAATCAACAGTAGGACTGCGAACTAAGCCAGTGCTAAGATATATTTATTCTCAAGGCATACATTTTCCTTCGAATGGAAATTACCTTTTTTTTAAAGACACCTTAGAAGAGGCCACAGTCCTTGAGATTCTCTTTGATAATGACATCTGTGACTGCATCAAATACAAATTTGACGTTCTGAGTATCTGTGGCACAGGTCATGTGACTGTAAATTTCCTTCACGTCTTTTCTCATGTTCAGATCAAGGAACTGAAGTTTGATGTAGTTGCCTGCATCTTCAAATGTATTGGGACCTGTTTATATATGGAAAACAAGAAGAGAGAAGGTGAAAATTATTAAGACATATTTAAACCAGAATAATGTATACAACCACAACAGCAAACAATGACAAGAAACAGCAACAAAACGCTCCCCCGTCCTGTGTGTTAAGCATTTACTATAACTGAAAGACTAAACTTATTTTTATTGGTTTCGCTGTCCAAGTGTTTCTCTAATTGCATTTCATTTTATTTTCACCTCTTGTTTTTTTAACAAAATTGTCTGGATTACATTTCATAGTATTCATTACACAGAATTCTGTTTGTTGTACTATATCGTGGTAAAACTTTCATTTATCTATTTCGAACAGTCTTTCCATCCATAAACAATTACTGCTTGATCTGAGATTAAATACTTAATATGAAGCTTTTACTCAAAAATAGCTTAATGTAAAACTTGCAGTTTGGATTCTACATTACATTTATACAAAAGGGTAGGAGAACATTGTATTCCATACTTTGTAATCTGTAGCAACAAGAAGAAGAGTTGCCTTTTCTACCCCGCTTTTCTCACCCATTTAAGGAGACTCAGAGCGGCTGACAAAGCTTTTCTATTCTTCTCCCCACAGAACAACCTGTGAGGTAGATAGGGCTGTGAGAGCTCAGAAGAGAGCTGTGAAGAGCCCAAGGTCACCCAGCTGGCTTCATGGGGGAGGGCAGAATCAAACCTGGTATTCCCAGATAAGAGTCTGGCTCCCTAACCACTAGACCAAACTGGCTCACCATAGACAACATCTCCCAATTTATCTGCACAGAAGCATGGTATGAAGAGAGCTTGGCTCATGAGTCCAAGCCATGAGTTTTTGTCTACTTCTTAAAATGGGATTGCTGTCTATTGAAGACAGGAAGCAGCACTCATAAAAATATGCTATGTAACTGTATTGAAATAGATCATTATCTTGAAAGTAGGTTTGGGGTCTTGCCATAGAAAATTCAGCTCTCTCATATATGCCATTTTTATTCCAAGGAAAAGGGTTGGAATGGTAGGTGACACCATCAATGTATGGTATACTTTTTGTACTTTTGTGCATTAATGTGGAGAAAAATCACATTGGTGAAACAGCTTTCAGACCTGATCTTCTTTCATTAAGGCGACTCACCATCATAATCTGGAAAACAAATGCTGAGATGTACTTTCTTGATTTTTTCCTCAAACAGGTCCTTCTTGTTCAAGAAAAGGATGATGGAGGTGGCAGCAAAAAATTTATGATTGCATATACTGTTGAACAGATGCAAAGATTCGTGCATGCGGTTCTAGAGAAAATGGCATACATTATTTTTGAAAAATCTAAATCTCTGAAATTTTGCAGAAAACATCTATTCTACTTTTCTCAGTATAATTCTGCTAAGGTTTTATTTTCCTTGGTACGTTGAAAGCCAGTGCCTTGTACCTTAACAAAAAGGATACTGTTGAAATCTCCAGATGTCTATGACCTTTAAAGCAATAATGATGTTTGAGAGCAGATCAAATAACAATCTCTTGCACAGTGAAGCAAAAAAATAAAATAAAATACTGTTTTCAATGACCAGGCAGAACATGATATGCAGTCAAGCTATGAGGAAGAAATGCAGGTAGACACACAATTTCTAGAAGTAAATAGGGGGGAGGGATTAAGGTTGAGGAAATCCTCTTTAGAGTTCAATTAAATAAAAGATTTAAATTTGCATGCCTTTACAATAATAATGCAAAACATAGTTTCACCATGAAGCAGTCAGCTGAAGACTGGCATAGTCTGGAGCTGGCTTACCAACAGTTCCACCTGCTCAGAAAGTTTTGAGGCTTTCTTCATAGGGTTCCCAACCCTGTGGGGCAAATTTTCACCAGATGCAAGGCACATTGTATTAGTTTTCATTTTTAGGAAACAAAAACATTTTTGTTCATTTTGGGGCTCCCCTATGGACAGTCCCTTTGATTTAACAGGGGAGGACCAGCCTTCCTTCAACTTAAGCATGGATTGCCTCCCCAGTCCTCAGAACTCTTGCCATGGGGCTCAAGCATTTGATGGAAGGCTGGAAAGAAAATGGGGTGAATGGCAGTGGTGGCAATTCCCCCCTTAACTAGCAGTGGCTGTAAGAAGTGGAGAGGCAATTGTTTCTGTAGATCTTGTTACTGTGGTTGGAGGACGTAGGAAAGGCAGGTGCTGCTATCTGAAGTCCTGGGATTCTTGCTATACTTCCAAGCGGGTGGATATGTATGTGACTGTGGTTGCATTCACCCTCCCTGCCCTTTGGCTGAGGCTAGGTGAAGGGGAGGAAGGCAGCATTTTCAAATCTTGTCCATGGGCCGACTTTAGTCTGACCATGCCCCTGACTGAGTACTCTAGTTTGAATTAGGAAGCATACCACTTCTTCATCTTCTACCAACACCATGTCATAAGCACTGAGAGCGCCACAAAAGATGATGCAGGTCACTCCTTCAAAGCAGTGAATCCATTTTTTGCGCTCTGACCTTTGTCCACCCACATCAAACATTCTGCAAGAAAAAGAGTTATGTATAGTTAAGAGACTTGAATGAACAGGCAACAGAATCTTAACCTGTGCATATCTTACAATCCTGAGAGATGGTGAAGAAGACATGTTGCAACTTTTTTTGTCTTATAAAAGGCAGTGTGGAAATTGTTTTGAAATGTAAATATGGTAGTTCATTTTATGTATGGTGAAATAGTTTAACTCGGGCCCTTTTTGTAGTTCAGTTACTTTCAGAAGTGCGACAGCTTTGGAACTACTTCCCTTTGATATGCCAGGTGTCAATCCTATATGATTTTTGATGCTTAAATAAAATATCTCCCTTCATCAGACCTTTTATGTTTCGATCCTCTTAATGTTGTCCTGCTAAGGTACATGGTTAATTTTGTTTTTAGCATATAGGTTTTATTCCTTTAATAATGTTGTGGCCTGCCCTGGGACCTTGAAGTGAAGGCAGAATTAAAATATTTAAATATTAAAATGTAGTACACAAGAACATAAGATGAGCCTTACTGGATCAGGCCATTGCCCATCTAGTCCAGCATCCTGTTTCACATAGCAGCCCACCAATTGCTTCTGGGCATTCTCAAGCAGAAGACAAAGGCAAAACCTTAAGTTACTCTTGATTTTAAATGGTCTTTAGAGGTATCCTATCTGTCTCCCATACCTGGAGGCAGTACCTGGGCATCCATTCTAGAATAGTAGTAATAGTAGTAGTAGTTTTTTATACCACACTTTTCTCCCCATTTAAGGGGACTCAAAGTGGCTGACAAAGCTTCCTGTTCTTCCCACAATAGACACCCTGTGAGATAGTTGAGGCTGTGGGAGCTCAAAAAGAGAGCTGTGACTAGCCCAAGGCCACCCAGCTGGCTTCATGGAGGAGTGTGGAATCAAACATGGCGACTACGAGATATGAAGCCAGCACTCTAACCATTCTAGTAGCCAGTGATACACCTGTTCTCCATGAATTTGTCTATCCCTTTCTTAAACCTATGCAGGGTATCCAGTAAGCATAAAATAATATGGAGGAGTTACATGACAGAATTTGTCCATGCTGGTAAATAGCAAATGGAGGGCATGGAATAAGTTAAACTTTAGATAACATAGGAGTTAGCTAGATGAGTTTTTCCTCACCTGAAGTTGAGGTCTTTGACAGAGAACTTTGTCTCTATGATACCTGTGGTCTTAACTCGCGATCGCAATACATCTTGTTCATTGGGGAGATAGTTGGGAGCCGTGATTCTGTCCAGCTGATTCAAGTAACTGCAGAGGAAAATGGAAAGACTTCATGATTTCTTGGATACATCTTGAGATTTTATGACCACAACCCCCCAAGGATCTGATTCTTGTGCAAAACTACTTAGAGCCCTTCTGACTTAGAAACAATTTGAAGCCAGCTCTTGACATTTATGTTTCCCACATCCTTTCGGAAGACTTGGATTTTGTCGGAGGTGGGCAGGTTTGAAAGTATCAGCCAAAAAAAGGTAGTGTGTGAGACTGCTGGGTAATTGATTGCCATGTCCTACCTGTTACATAGACAGAAGGACTGAGCTTAGAAAGATGCTGACGTTATATACAGTGAATCCTTTGCTATGGAGTGTTGAAGTCTTACAAATATTTACCGGGATCTCTATTTTGTTGGAAATATTGGCTGTGCAGTTAAAGTACTGCAGGTTACTGCTAGCCTTAAGCCTGTTGTGAAGCTCTCATTTCACTGGGAGTCTTTAAAAGGAAGCTCCCTGTTCATGAGAATGAAAGCATATCACTTTAAAGGTTGCAGGTTATGTTTCAAAAAGCACAAAGGATAGCTTTTGGGCAGGTAGGATTCTGGGAAAAAGGGGAAAATATTTTTACCTGAGGCATAATGCAATACACTCCTGTGAATTGTAAACATCCCCTCTGGGCTTCATATTAACATATAACAATACAATAAGTTATATGTTTGATGTAAACAATAAAGTGCAAAATTCTTGGCCTTCTTAAATACATCTCTAATGGTGCTTGTTTGTTACATAAAACCATTTGCATTGTACCTGCCATGACTGATACCATCAGGTTTGGAGTCTTAGGGAGGAAGTTATTAGTAATTGAAGTTTTGTTTGAGCCAGATTACAAAATACACAAAACATTAACAGGATGTATCCGCCTCATCCTGTTTCTCAGCTTAAATCATCTGGAGAATATGACTTTGGACCTGTAAATTAATTTAAAAATGTTTGTTGCCTTATGTGTTGCAAAGTCTCCCCATGCTAAACTATTAACCTGAATGTGCCCTCTGACCAAGAGTCTGCCTCCCTTCCTGCTTGACTGAAAACTTAAGGTTTCCATTTGGTCTTGGGTAAAATGGTAAGATTCCTGTCCATCAGCCCTCAGCTGGTATTAGTGGTGCTATGTTGGTCTACATGGCATCAGGAAAGAGCCTTCACTGGGAGAACAGGACTCTAATGATAGAGCAGCTTCCACGTGATCCAGGACCTCTCTGATACTAGGACCCTTTCTGCACTGTGCCTTATATCTCTCAGAATAAGGCACAGTGTGGAAACGGCCTGAGTTTCAGACTACATAGAAGACTTGGCATATTTATGCACAAAGTTTATGTGCCACATAGAGTCACACTTGTTCTGGGAAAGCTTGGGAAGACAGCTCATTTGCATATCCTTTTCTGCAACTTTATTGTTATTGGTCCCTGGCTGGCAATTGCAAATAAAGCAAAACCAACCCATAACAAATCCAAATAAATTACGCCACGTCCCAAAAGCTGCAAACCACATCAGAACAAAGTGCCTGTTCAAATGAGGCAATCAGGATGGCCCAGTATAGTCTGGGATGGAGCACATGCATTCTGCAGTGGCACCTCCATCCCAAAGAAGACCAGAGTCATCCTGATCGTTGCTAGCTATGGAGCAGCGAAACTTCCATGTGCAAATGCCGTGTGGAGGCATTGCCTTGTGTAGTGATTGCCATAGCAACAACCTGGCACACATAGCTGTTGCCATGGAGATGTGGATGGACTGGGACTGGACCACCTGTACTTCAAGGTCCTCCAGGTAAGTTTAGGTTAGGTGTGGGATGGTGCCAATACTCACAATGTGGACACTGGCCACTATGCTTTAATTTAACATCCATGTGACATTGTCCCATGGAAGTTAAGTGCAAAACAACTCAAAACCTAACCATCAGTGAAGTTGCGAAAGGCTCCCAAGAGCAGTTTACTCAGACCCTAACAATGGGGAACAAGAAAGGAACTCAAAGCTCTTGAGAAAGATATTTCACAACCAGGTGTCACCACTAGAAGGCTTCTTTATTGTAACTCTTGTAATTTACTTGATGTTCTGCTGAGCAATGTATCACATGTTTTATACAGTATAGGTTCCACCAGATTGGGTGCTATGATCTGTACTTCTTCCATGTATTATTTTGAGGTACACCAGAAAGCTCCATCAATAGGGGACTCCTGTGACATAGATTCTTGCCATCACCACATTAAATCATTTTCTCTCAGCAAAAACTAGTCTTGAAAAACTGAGAAGAATTTTGATATTTTAGATTGTCCACCTTTTCAAGTGCTCTGAAATGCTCTGTCTTCTAATTATATGATTTGAAAGATACTACAACCTCCCATAGTGATGGGATATTGGGTGGGACATGGAAGGAGTAAGTGGTGTGCTCATTGAATCCCCTCCGGTGTTATTGAAATTTCTGGATTGATATCTAACCACCACAAGAGAAAGAAACCTTTTAAGTTGCCTCATTCTAGGCCCTCCTCCAAACCCTTTAGTCTAATCTGCTTTTTCATTCAGAGCTTAATATCCAATAATGGGTGTGGTTTTTTTACTGAAGTAAAATTTGGCTTTCGATTGTTTCAGGTGAGATGGTTATTTGTGGGCAAGATCATGAGTGACAAAGGCAGTTTCTTGCATTTGCTAGTGCTTCATATTTTTTCATTAGAATTTTTTGTTTTTTCCAGATTGTACTGGATTAGTTTTTTGAAGTCAGTAAATGGGCAGGAAGCATTTCACCTCTCACAATATCAGCTTCCATCTCATCAGACTGAGGTACTGGATTGTCAGTAACCACCGTCCCCAAAAACATGCTCACTGATCTTGGTTAATGTAGCTTTCTCCTAAAATTCTTAGATCCACAACACAGAGTAAAAAACAATGATAAGCAGTGAGTTGTTTGCTTTCCTTTAACTCTATATTGTCTTATTCCTGAGCAACTAATTAATTACTTCCAAGAAATTGACTAATTGTGATGCAGCTTGGGTGAGCATCTTTGAAGTGTATCTACTCAGCTACCCTGTGCCTGTGAAATTGCTTCATTTATAGTAACTCTTGATATCAAAATAGCACGCCTTCTAGTGACTGAATATACGTAACTTCAGATTATACTTCTGGAAGGATATTCCAAAATTGAAAGGCAATAGTGCAGTTCCCGGGTTTTGCTGGTATGGAGCTATAAAGCAAGTTTATACATGTATAACTGAAACAGTCATACCTTCCTTTCCTCTTTTTCCCTACACTTCCTTTTGCCAGTTTTCTTCAATCAATTTGTGAATGATAATTAGCTCTTGTGGACATCAAGGCCTTTGATTACTAGTCTTGCTCTGCTTCCCCTGTGTTATTGAGGGATTAAAAAAAAACTTTAAACTGTTTTATCTCACCTTTGGTTTCTCTGTTTATCTCCCTGAGACAGTGGTGTAGGGTGGCATAAAATAAATAAGTATATGCTTGTTCTCTGATGCACTGGGTGCACTCCAAACCGATAGCAGTATATAGATAATAATAGTAAAATGCCCACATAGAGGGAAACTCAGAGATGAGAATCAGCTTCCAAGTTCCAATCTGTATGCCCTTGTATGAACTGAGCATAGGGCTTAAATAGCTATAATGTTACATAAAGCCATGGCAATCTGGGTTACCTTGGTCTTTCATATTCTCTGTGACTTCTACCAGACTCCAGCACACCTGTAACCTCTATAATGATCAAAATGCACTGCAAGAGCACTTGGCTGTTTTGTCAGCATAACTGTTACATGAGAAGGTACAGTAGTGGTGTGGTATAGCAACAAACACGTGCAACAAAGAAGCCTCTAGAAAGAAGGTTCTTGGGAGGACGTGTTATGGAGCCACATCACAGCTTCAGTTACTCACCCAACCATTATGCTGAGACCTCAGAAAAAAAGAACATCTAATGCACATGCTGTGTAGTCTCCCATACAGTCACCAATGAGTTGCACAAGAATTGTTTCCCCATAACATGATCTAAATATGAATGGGCAAGTGTACTTCCATTGGGATTTTTTAAGTGATGTGCATGAATATTCATGCTATTCAAAATGTGTACAAATGTGTACAAATTTACATTCGTTGGTGAACTGAAAGGGGCCTACATTCGTAGGCTCCCATTCGCTGCAAATCAAATGGATCTGGGCTTCATCGGAGCTTCAATGAAAGATGGATCTACCCACCCCTGGCCTCCCATCACCCTCCAGCCATGCCCCCTTACCTCTATATGCAGCTCTGAGGTCCAACTAGACCTTCTGGGGGTGGGGATTGGTGGAAATCTTGAGTTGGGCCTTGGAGGAGAGCATGAATGGCAGTGAAGACCCGCCCCTAGCCTCTTGTCCATCCCCCCAGCTGTGCCCCCTTACCACTAAGTGTAGTGATGGCAGCAGGTGAGCAGGAGAGGGGAAAATGGGGCAGGGGGTTCCTTCCATGCATGAACATTTGACAAATGTTCCCACATGCAGCTGAAGCCCTCTATATTTGCAGGGAAAGGGGGGGGGGCTTCACATGAAGCCGGATATTCCGCCCTTCAATTCACATTGAAGTTGGCTTAAAGCACATCCCTATTTTTTTCTTGGTGACTTCCACCTCCACTGGGTAAGGGAGGACATGTCAGTGAGGTATGTAAGAGTTCAGTGATCAACATTGATCAAGTTTGGGTAGTTCTCTATCTCAGTCCCCTCACCCAGACCTTTGGAGATCACAATAGAATCCAAGAAAGAAAAGAAGTTTAATTGTGTTTCAATCAAAGATGGAGAAGACTTGGGGGGGTAAGTTCTTGTTGCCATCAATAGCATCATGGTTTCCCTAAATTCTTTTTATCACAAAAAAGGTCTGGCATGGTTTTGACATTGTTCTTATTAATGAAATGGTAGGAACAGACTTACTATGCAGCAGAGTCATTGAGCTGGTACTCAGCTGCACGCTCAAAGCAGGCCTGGACACCTGCATCCACCCAGAGTTTCTTTATACAATCCACAAGCTCGGGAGGCATGGTTCCTTCTTCAATGGAGTCAGCCAAGTTGAACAGCTGCCGTCCTTCATTCTATAAAGAGACAGATCCTGTAAGGGGACTGTATTCCCTTGGTGACAGTGGGACAGGTGAACAAAGGGCTTCAAGAACAGAATCTTATCCCTGTTTTATTTCATTAAGAAAAATATTTCTTGTCTCTTCCAAGAGATTTCCATGTGCCAAAGGTGGAGGAGAGCAATCCACAGTGGTTACCTGCCTGGGGTGAAGTAAGACTCATGACAGAAGCCTCTTTTTGATCTTGTGAAACTGCACTCTGGTCTACTGTGAACCAAACTATGCTTTCCAAATGCAGCCTTGCAACCATACTTACTGCCTTTGCGAAAGGAATCTACAGACCATTTCTAGCAACTTATAACATTGCACATGAACAGCTAAACAGAAAGCTGGCTGCCAGAGAGGAGGGAGAAGGGAGCAATTCTGGAAGGAGAAAGCAAGTTTCAGTGAGAGGGAGTCAGAGAAAGGGGAGGAGGAAGTCACAATCAAGCCCAGTCAAACTGTCTTGAGATTAGGCATCATTTTCATATGTTGTCTCCCACCAACCACCGTCAAACCTAGCAATTCATGTTTGCCTAGACTGACTGTTCCATAAAAATCTCATATTTTACATTTCCTAGTGTTGACACAGTGCAAGGTTGTTCTGAGGCACCAGTTCCCCTAATTTTACAAGAGATTCCTGCAAGAGATGACTATCAAATCAGAGACAGACTCTATATGATTTGATAGTGGTCTGGCTGCTGTTCTATGAAAATGATTACAATGATCCTTTCTTTAAAGTATAAAGCCAAACAAAGAGGCTGAAATGCCCTTAAATTCATACTGCAATTCAAATGGACGAATACAAGGATTTCTGGATAGGTTGCACAGTGATCACCCTTCCAGAAATCTTTGGAAAAACATCAGATATAAGAAACATTTTAACTAGTAATTCATCATATCTCTTTCAATGCATACCCCGGCCTATTGAATATGGAAGGTGTTAGATAACACTTGAGATCTCCACTGTTTCTGTGAATGAACTTATAGATCTACGCTCTTACCCACTAGGTGGCATCAGTTGATAGTTGCTTGGGCCTGACAACATGAGACTGATTTGGTGGTGATGGTTTTGTTTTGTTTTGTTTTTAAGAAAATATTATACACATGGGGATTATGCAACATAATCCATAAAGTCAAAAAGCAGCCATGGCCATGGCCATACCTTCCCTTTAGACCTTCTTTAATCCATCATCTGGTTGCAAAACTCATACCTTTTCATTTCTATCCATTTTATTTGTGGACTTTCCACCCTCTATTTGGACATATCTGTGTGTTCTTGGCCCAGTTGCTGAACTCTTGTGCATTTGTAAGCAAAGAACCTCCTATTCTTTGTTGCAGAGCTGTGTTTGGTTGTGACCATTTTGAGGTTTCTTTTACCATTGTAACTGTTCCCCATTATGCACTAAATAAATCAATGAGCAGCAGTTTGGCAGGGTGATGATCTAATAGGTGCAGAAAGTTATTCACAGACTTTTTCCCTGCAGCAAAGTATGTATGAATGAACCAAAGAGTTCCAAAACGATTAAACAAGTATCTCCAACAAAGAATGATGAGAGTGTCCAGTAACACTGATACACCAGTCAACATTATATAAGGTTCTGGGCTGATTCTGGGCCACCAGGGAGCAATTGTTGAGGAAGCAACAAGCCAACAGCAGACTTGTCATGCCTTTTATTTTGCCCATGAAAGGAAGGAAGGATTGCATAGCTGGCTTGCCACACAGCTCCGAAACATTTTTCTGTTAAGTGCATTTTAAAAATATGCAAACTTGTGGTGGAAAATGACGTGCCTGTGACATGTGTATGCTGTTAATTTTAATGAAAACAGTGCGGATATCTCTGATACGTATCTTCTGTATAAATACTATTATAAATGGTGATCAGATAGAAAGGAAGGCAGGGCTGTTAAACCTCCACAAGTTGCAACGACCAGGAGATGCACAGGGACGCACAAGAGGGTCTGTTCTGTGGTGGCTCCCAGACTTTGGAACAGCCTCTCATGGGGGTTCACCATGCACCTGGTTAAAACAACTCTTCACCGAGGCCTCTGATGTTTAGCTTCTTCTGGGCATTGTCCTGCTAGGGAGAATGGGAGGGTTTTATTTTATATTTCTATTGTGATGACCCACTGTGAGACCTTTCTGTGAAGGACAGGATAGAAATTCTTAAATAAAATAAATAAATGTGTTGAACTGCAGTTGCTGAAACTGCTAAATGGGCTGGAACGTGTCATTCCTGCACATTAAAATTAAAATAGTCTTAACGGTAACACTTCTTTTCTTCCACTAAACTAGATCCTGCAACCCATTCTGGCTACTTTCTTTCCTCCCTCACCCCCCCCCCCATTTTGTCAGGCTTGGTAATACTGACCACTCGGTTTGAATCAGCATAATCAATGCCCAAAGTGGTCATAGCTCTGATGATAGCCAGGATGGACTGCAGGATGTTGCCGTAGATGACCGCTTTGAACTCCAGGCATTCTTCTTCCGTATAACCATCTTGATGGATAATCCTGGCAGAAGAGAGAAATACAGCTCTTTAAGTGACTCAGAATAGTGGTGTTTCTATCAGACAAGCAATAAATGCCAGGTGCTGGCTTTATGGCACAAAGTAAATAGTCCAATATACCATGTCTGTGGGTTAAAACCTACCCTAGACCAGTGACACAACCTAGTACGGCACCTCTTGGCAGGATGCAGTTCTAGTTGCTTACCTCATTTGCTGGGTGGTTGCATCACTGTTACTGTTGCAAGATACCCGTATGCTAGCAAGCAACCCCCCATGTCACTTTGTTCCCCCCTACACACACATGCATTTGCTAGCATGCTAATATTTTGCAACAGGAACAGTACTAGCAGATGAAGTAGACAATTTAGTATTACAGAAGACCCGTCGTTTTCATTGGATTTTCCATAATGTTGATCAATTGGGTTTTCAATCAACTAACTCAAGACTGTATTTGCATTGCCACAGATATGGTTTTTACCCATCTGGAGGCACCAGTTTTAGATCCTAAATTTTAGACCCAGAGACCTTCGGGTACGGGGCGGGATATAAATGTAAATAAATAAATAAATAAATAATGGTCCTATGGGAATCCCTCTTTAGGTAGATCATGACATTGTTTAACACTAAATGACATTTCTATATTTTCCAGCTTTTTCTATGTTCCCAGAGTAAAAAGCCAACAAAAATGACAAATCTGGTATGAAATAATTTGCACTGCAGTTCAAGAGCATCTGTATGGGTAGAACTGAGCCATGGGTTCCAGCTCTATCTATGTTCCTACTCAGCCTTGATATTGTGAACTTCTTTGCCTCCACTTGCATTGTGCAGATCAATACAACTCACCTGCCTTTTCCCAACGGAAGTGAAGGGTTTTCAGTAATTTTATGACAACAGGCAAATACTATCTATGCCACTGATTGATTGATCGATCTGAATCTCTGAGAACAGAAAGTCTGTAAATTAAGGTAATCCAGATAAATTCTGCTACATAAAGCAATGATCCATAGCAAGGATGCAGAGCCTACAGAATTCAAGATGTTGCAAGATACCACCCTCACATAACATGGCCACTGATTCAAGGTGGTGAGAGTTGGGGTATAGCAATAGACTGAAAACCCCATTTTTTTCTGTCCCTGGTTTATGATGCTATTGCTGAGAAATAAGTGTTTTGCCAGTACCTATGTATCTGAAATACATTTTTTAAAAAAATACTGTATTTTCTGGCATATAAGACTACTTTTTAACCAAGGAAAATCTTCTCAAAAGTCAGGGGTCGTCTTATACTCCAGCTGTTGTCTTCTTATATGGCGAGTATATCCCAAACTCTACATTTTAACTGG
>MTQE01001134.1:60951612-60965877 GCA_014337955.1 Aspidoscelis marmoratus | reverse complement strand
TGGAAAGTTGGGGGTCGTCTTATATGCCCAGTTGTCTTATATGCTGGAAAATACAGTATTAACGAAAACTACTGGACAGAATCAATATTGGAGATTTAAATGTAATGTATACAACAGATATGAAATACTTTACTATAGATGTGTACTTGTACAGTACTTAGTTTTATTTCCACTACACATTGGTAAAGACACAGTTGCAAATCTTGCCTGGATAATAAAGTATCTGTTTCTTCTAATTCATAAAGATGTACAACATTAATGTCTTCCATGCTTGCTGAAATGATGTAATTATATGTTCTCCTTTTATAACCTTAAGCTGTTAAGCTACTTTTGCCGCAGTGGCAATCTCCTAAAGTTGGCTAGCAGAAGGAAGCATAATTGCTGTTGACACTTTTTAATATTTTATGTAACTACTATTCCCTCTGCAAAATCCAGTTCAGGAGAAATAATTTCCTTCAATATCATGCATTCAGCAGGGGGTCAAACTTGATGACCCTAGAGGTCCCCCCAAGTCTATGATTCTATATACATTTAAACTGAATCTGTTCCCCAAATCCTTTCATAACACTGCATTCCCACCATAGATGGAAATAGTTCCTAATGACCAACAGCTGACATTGCATTGGATATATGGACCAGTTAGATGGGGATTCTATAGCATCTGTGAAAAACTTCTCAAACTTTTATTGAAATATATTTTGTTTGTTCTTGTTTCTATATGCCTGATCTCTTCTCTATGCTAGTAAAATCTTTAAATCCTCTCCCAGCATTTTTGAAGGCCAATTAGATACCCATTGTTAATCTCAATAAGGATGTTATAAAAATTTGAACCAAACCCTTTTTGGTTTTGCTCATCTTCATGCAGGATGATTTCAAAACCAGTCAAAAGTTTGGCTGCACATCGTAGACTCCCTGCTTACTTAACAATTGGAATACGGACTGTTCTAAGTTACTCATTAAAGTGCAAACTGATGGTTCATTTCGAGAAGTTTCCTTATTATAAACATATCTCCGTCTATAATATCTTTGATCTTTCCATCTAATTAATTGTTTCTGTGTGATTACATGAAGAAACGCAAGATGTAAATTAACTGGTATCAAGCGATATATTCTCCCATTTTTCTTAGTCTACCATTGTCAATTTGGACAATCAGCAGATAAAAACTGGAATATCATGGTATTGACTGATAAGAGGAACTAGCTTCCTTCTACTGACTTATAAAAACCTGACTAGATTAGCATGCTGATTTATTAAAGTTTGCATTTATGTGGAGGGATAGGGGGGCAGTTGTAGTAGCATTTTAGTGTTGGTTCTTGCTTTGGTGAATTTGCACCTTTTTCTGTATGGTTTGCATTTTCCTGGTATCATCATTCTGATCTTTAGTTCTCAGAATGTCAAGTATTTCGAGAAAAAAAATGCACCAGAACAAAAAACCTGCTCTCACCTTCATATGCATTTGTCAGTTCACATGCAATATTCTTAGGATAGTTTAAGCCACGTGCAAAGAACATAATATGGGCTACCCACTGAATATACTGTAGTATGGAGAGGATTTTCCTCCCTGATCCTGCTTAGGATCACATCTAACTTAACGGTTGCTCCTTGTTGTCCTAGCTTGGTTTAACTACATGCTATTTTTGTTTGTGTTTTAAGCTTCCAATAATCTGTTTAAGTTACTGGCCTCAACTCAGTTCTGTTCCCACCCCACAAAGCAGGTATGGAGATTGTGCTGGGAAACAAAGTGCCAGAGAAGACTATTTTCTTGGCTCCTACTTCCTGAACACCTGTATGGTACTCACTTCATCTGTTTGACAATTGTACTCTTTCCTGATTCACCAGCACCTGGAAAAAGTAAAAGGAAACGAGTTAATGCAGAATACATGGAAAGACATTAAAGCCGTGTTCCCATTACCACTTAAAACTCTTTAAAAACTGTTTTAAAACAGTTTGGATCCTTGTCATTCCCACCCCCAATCAATTAAAACTGTTTTAAAATGGTTTGGATCCTCGTTGTCCCCATTCAAAATCAGTTTTAGGGGTATTTTGAGGATTATTTGGCTTTAAAACGGATTAAATAAACACCTGATTTTTCAGGTGTTGTTTCCAGTTTTTACTTTTAAAATGCTTCTTCCTTATTGTTGTGGGAACACTAGAGCAGTATTTGGGCAAATACTTCATAAAATGGATCGAGTTTCACCCTGCAGGTCAGCCCCTTTCAGTTAAAATGTACAGCAGCCATTTCATTGTAACAATCCACCCTGTACAGCAGTCAATGAAATCCACCCACTTCACACCTGGTAACAATGTTGCAATTTTGCACAATTCTGGCTGTTTAAAAATTCTGACCTTCAAAAAGGGAAAGGGAGGAAACTGTTGCAGGATCTAGGAGATGGTGTGTGTGCGTGTGCGTGTGCGTGCGTGCGTGCGTGCGTGCGTGCATGCAGGTGGCAGCAGCAGCAGAGTGAGCCAGCCAGCCAGGGTGCTTTTTTTGGAGGGAACCCCTGCTGGGGATAGTGGCTGTGGAGGTGAGCGGGAGAACGGGGCTTGAGTTGCCATTGCTGTCGTGTGCCCTAAACAATGGGGAGAGGGGGGGAAATAATCACTTTCCCCAACCCATTTTTGGAAGTTTTTTAAGTGTTTAGAGTGGGGACAGAAAATCAGGGTTGAATCTGATTGCCAGATGCTGTTTGCTTCCTTTTAACACACTTTACATATCAATGTAAATCCCGTTGTAAATAGCGTTGTATATAGCACTTTATTCCTTGCAAAGGAGGCCCTTTTATTGTTATTTTGTTAGCTTTTTGAACTCATCTTTATTGCTTTCCCATTGTATTTGTGTCACATTGCCGTGTCTATAGCAAGAAACATTATCTGATTTATTCATAGAAACAAATGTGATGACCACATTCATGTGGGTGGTATAACATCATAGGAGGAGAATGCAATTTTCTATCAATGGAGAAGGAGCAGGAACTCTAAAAAGGCCACATCTGTTACATGTGCAAATAAACCATGCTGTTTGCATGTCCCTCTGCTTTAGCAAATTGTTTATCCAAACCAGTGTTTAGGGTGCCCTACAAAATAATATAATAGTGCTGCTCCAGGAGCCCTTTGAAACTTCAAATGCTAGAAGCCTTGTTAAAGACATATATTTTGTGTTTGGGTCCAATAGAACTTCTTTAATTCTGATAATTCAGTATCACATCAAAAGAGATGGAAGGGAGATGATGTAAATGGGTACACAGGAGGAGGAGAAGGAGGAATGAAACATGCTTTAGGAACTAAAATATTCTTGAACCTGATCCAAGAAACCTTGCAATCTGCTGCTATTTTGGCACTACTTCCCTGGAGTTCTTACCCAATTTGCATTAATATTAATAAAATATTTCCGTATGTGCAAACTTCTGTAAACCCACTTCAAGCATCTCAATATAGTCAGTTACCTATAAGAGTGACCCTACCAAAAAGTCCCTTCTAAAAAGGTTCATTTTAATTATAAAACAGTAATAATAGTGTACAGATCAATCTATCCCAAAATTAATGCACTACCAATGGCATTTGAATCTTAAATATTGCATTTGTACTGATGTCCTTGGATTTATAGCCAGTTATACAGATCCCATTAACTGCACCAAGTACAGTCAACTAGCTGGTTGATGGAAAATGTAGTCTTAAGGAATTTGGAGAGTACCAGCATAGAAAAAATATATAGTATTCTGTGTTTGGGAAAGAGGTAGTCTTTAAGCTTCCATGAAGACCCAAGTTTCTGCAAGGTCAAACATTGGCTTAGAAATAGGAATGGCTAAATTCTTGTATGCTTAGATATGTCTCTGCATATTCCAAAGCAAAGCTCAGGAATGAAAAAGTTCCAGAGCTAAACACTGATATGTTGGTCATTCAAATTTAAGACCTGTCCTCAGCTTTATTTATAACTTTAATCTAGGAGGCTGTTATTATTGGGACACGTTGTTATTTCTACACCAGCCAGTAATATTTGCTAGTAGTAATACTGCTTCCTTCATATCTTTGAGAGATTGCTTCATGAAGAAGAACAATTTTTCTAGTGCTTTGTTCTTGATCAGATGAGGTATCAGGCCAGATGTGTTCTATTTTAGAAGTCACATGATATAGATGCATCAAACTGTATTAAAACTAGGAAACATAGCTTAGTGTGAGGGTTCCGACCTGGGAAGTCTTCACATTGGTTGAGGCAGTAGCAGACATTTAATGTTAGGGGACAAGTGCTCAAGTAAAAAAGGAATATAGTGTTTAATGCTAAAACAAGGGTCCTTTCCACCCTTGGCCTTATTCTGGAATGTATTTTGGGCTAGGGGTCTGTTGTCCATATGATAATACAGACTATGGCAGACCTCATGTGGGGTCTCCCAAAGTCTGCACTAGTCTGTGGATAGCCGGCCCCTCTTCTGAGATATGTTTCAAATTAAGATCAGGTGCAGAAAGGCCCAAGGTCTCATTGAGTAAATCACGTTAGTGGCTTCCAGATGACAGGGGGAAACTGTATCCCAGAATTGTCTCTCACTGCTTATGTGAAAAGGCAGGAGACAATTGCAAGATCTTCTTAAGATTCCAGAATTGCCTCTTGCCATCCCTGCCAGATGGCAGGAGATAATCTTGAGTTCTTACCTGGGAGGCCTTCTGTTATTGCTCCTGCTCCAAATACCTGGATCTCAACCAAGTCCCCACCCACTTCTCTTTGTTTTGTTTTGGCTGTTTGTTTGTTTTTGCCATACTTTGCTAGTGCCCAGGTATTTGGAACAGGAACAATAATGCAAGGAGCCAGGAACTGAGCAATTGCTGGATTTCCAGTAACAGCGATGGTTCAAGGTATCACCTCAATCACCTCAATATCCTAGGAGTATATTGGGAATGCCACAGATATGTGTGACATTCCTCATATAGTGCCTGGAGAATAATATGTTTTATTCCATGTCTGACTCTGGAAACACCTGTATAATGAAACCATGTAAATCAAATTTGATTAAAACAAGGCTTTACTGTACGTCCTTTAAAAACTCCCAGCAAACCTGCAAATATAAGCAGCAAGAAGTTACAATATGTTTCTGCTAGATATACAGTGTGCAAAACTGAAATCCTTTTGTGATGCTGATTAGGAAGTACAAAACCATTGCTCTAAATAGTAAGAAGAAAAGAAAAGAAAGCCCTGTCCTTCTTAGCCCAGACACTCTTGCATATAAATGTTGTATCTTGCTCTTCATCAAATCATTCCAGGGCTGGTAACAAAGTGGGGGGGGGGGACTCCAAAAACTGGTTAAAATTCATTAGAGCAAAGAAGAGAAAAAAAAGAAGGAGGGTGAGGATGAGGTGCTTAGAATCTAAAATTTATGAAAAATAAATTTAAGCCTGTAATGGCTTGGAGGAGAAAGATTTTCTTGACCCAAAAAATAGGAAACCTGTGATGATGCCCGACTCATCTGAAAGGGGAAGTAATTCCACAGAATAGGAGCCACCACTGAGAAGACCCTTTTATATGCTTTCACCCTTAGATTACAAATCTAATGAGATAACTATTTTTGATATTTGGACCTAAAGCTTTTCTTTAATTGGTCAGAAAGAAGAATAGGAGAAGTGCATCCCTATCCCCACCCCCATTTCACATCTATCTGTCTTGTTGCCATGGTATTTGCTAATTTATTAAATTAGCCTAGATTCTAAAAAAAAAAACCAAAAAACCCTGTGATATGAACAATACTTAACTGAGTCCCTTGAAAGAGCCTGGAAAAAGAAGAAGCAATGACCTTCCATACGCTGCTGGATTCATCTCCCATTACCCAATGATCTGAGATGTTGGAGGGCCATGGCTCATGAAGCTACCTTGATCATTATGCATGGAGTGGCAGTGGTATGTGGAGCAGTAATTATTAGTTGAAGGCCCACAATCAAATGGTATTACCAAGGGATCACACATTCATGGAACAGTAAAGGAGAGCAAAGGCAATAGGGATAAATTTGTTTTTCTCTTCTACTGTGTTTGACCTTTTATTTTGGCATGCACCATTATTGCTTACTGTGTCACCATTCCTTGCAAAAAGAGCATGGATAATGCTACCTCATCTGAAGTTGATAATAGAAGATGAGACATCATGAAAGTTTCTACCATGCATTGTGAAATGAAGGGGAAAAATAATAATCCAGGGGAATGCAATCAGAAACTGGACAAGTGGTTATACAGAGGCTGCCTGCCTGCATTGTGCTTAGCACTCACCCACACAGCAGTTCTCCTATGAGCTCTTCTGTACCGATCCTTTGCTTTAACCCCTTGAAGTTTTGCACTTCTGAAGTTCTTAAGATCTCCTCTATATATTGCATGTCAGTTGATTTTAGAGGATGCAATCACAGATACATCTTTGTGCCACCAACACATCCTGTCCCCAGATCTAATGTGCTTGATATTATTTTTAGATACAAGTTGGAACAACGAGATTATAAGGAAGTCCTTTCTCCCCTCACCGGTATTTGGGTTTGGAGATCTACTGTTCTTGAGGATGGTTTAAGAAATACAAGCTATGACGTGATTTTATTTGTTTCCCACCTCACCAAATCAGGGTACTCAGATGCCATACAATATCTAAAAATGCAATAAAATATAACCAAGGATAACGCATTCCAAGCATTGGGTCTTAAGGGTTATATCCCAGAATAGGGAAGAGACCTGCTGTCTGCTTGCTAATGCAGACTAGAGACGTTTTCGCACGGGGGAAAACGGAACGCGAAAAAGCCAGCTGTGGACACGTCATCCGCATTGGCCGCGCGCGCCTTGCGTTCCGACGTGTCCGCAGCTGGCTTTTCCGCGTTCGAAATGTAGAGCACTTCGAAGTGCTCTACACGCGTTCCAACGCGGACGAGCCGCCCGCAGCCGTTCGGGAGAAGAAGCGTTCGCGCTTCTTCTGTCTCCCGAACGGCTGCCGGCGCGCCTCCGACGCCGCGCGGCTTTGACAATCAGCTGTTTTTCAAACAGCTGATTGTCGATCTGCCTCGGCGGCTGTCTGCGCGCCCCTGGCCGGCGTTTGCCGGCTAAGCCAGCTTCGGGCGCTTTCCCCTTTCGCACACAGACGCTCCGGAACGCGTTTACACGCGTTCTGGCGCGTCTGTGTGTGAACGGGGAAAGCGCCCGAAGCTGGCTTAAGCTTTCCGCCTGAACGCGTTCCGTCTGGAACGCGATTCAGTGCGGAAATGCCTTAGGACAGGCCCTAACCAGGGATAACTTGGCCCTTTCTGCATTGGGCCTTATTCCCACCCAGGACCTAACATAGTCTGTGCTAGTATGTGGACAATAGGATCCTGTTCCAGGATATAATCTGGAAGAAGGCCCAGTCCAGAAAGGGCCTTATTTTCAAACAGCAAAGAGGGAAATGCCCAAGTAAGCAGGGGAAAAAAAAGTTTTCTAGAAGCCTGTAGAATGTGAGTTCACTCCCTATGAATAATGCTGCTCCCAAGAAAGTCCACCAACAACTTATTTGAAAGGAAAAAGAAGAAAAAGTATAAAGGAGGGGAAAAAAGAAAGTCCATTAACAATTCTTGCAACCTTTTGGACAGATGGAACAATCTGCAAGCAACCATCATCAAGATCTCAAGACATGAGATAGTTGGATGAGGTAGTCTTCCAAATACGCAGGTCTAGAATCATTTAGAACTTTATAGATATGATCTATAGCTCATAGTTGTAGGGGTGTACACAAATGGGTTTTTTTTTCATCTGAATTTGAGTTGAATCGAATGTCAAAACATTCTATTTGATTTGAATGTTTAAAATCTGAATGCAACAAAAAACAATTCAGATCCATTACATTTGAATCTATTCGTTCGAATGTTGGATATGAATTTAAAGATATGAATGTCGACAACATGTGTTATACGCATCTGCACACATTATCCCATTTCATCCCTTATGTATCCCCTTTTTCGTCTGTATTATAAGTGCAAATGCGTACAGATATGTATAATGTTTGTACAGATACGTATGTAATACATTCAGACGATTCGAATGATTCAAATCATTCGAACGAATGTTTCGGAACATTCAAAATCCATTCAAGTGTCTAAATTCAAATGTGAAGACATTAAGTTCAAATTTGAATGTCCACATTCAAACAAATTTAATTGGATTTTGGATGTTTTGAATATTCGTGCACATCCCTACATAGTTGTGATAACTCTGTTAGTAGCAACTCCACTTCAGTGTCACCAGTGAGTAGCAGAAATGGTGCCTAATTCAAGAAGAAGGACAGCTCCTACAAATGATACAGTGTCCACATTTGGAATATTGTGCGCAATTTTGGTCACTACACCTCAAAAAAGATATTGTGGAACTGGAAAAGGTGAAGAAAAGGGCAACCAAAATGATTATGGGGCTGGAACACATCCCTTACAAAATCAGACTGCAATGTCGGCTTTTTCAGCCTCGAAAGATGGTATTTAAGAGGGGACCTGATGGAAGTATATAAAATCATGGATGGTATAGAAAAAGTGGATAGAGAAATATTATTTTCTCTATCACACAACACTAGAACCAGGGGGCATTCTATGAAGCTGATGAGTAGGAGAGCCAGATGAGACAAAGGGAAGTATTTCTTCACCCAGAGAATCATCGATCTATGGAATTTGTTGCCAAAAGAGGTGGTAACAGCACCCAGCCTAGATAGCTTTAAGAAAGGGTTAGACATGTCTACTAGAATGGCTGTTTAGATCCATCCACCAGGCTGGAGAGACAGGCAGGAGGCCTCTAAAGGCGATATACTAGGATTCAAGAGCAGGTGAATGTTTTGCCCTTATCTTCTAAACAATTGGTCGTCCACTGTGTAGGGCAGGATGCTGGACTAGATGGCTGGTGGCCTGATCTAGCAGGGTTCCTTTTAAGTTCTTATGGCCATGACTCTTCAGAAGTCATGCATCAAAAAGGGCAACAGATGGAACAGATAAACAATGATACAAAATCTGTAACATTTTGGCACTAACCTCAATAATTTCTGCTTGGTATGCAAGATGCTTGTTTCATTTTTTTATTTCAGGCAATATTTCCTAAATATTTATTACTGATTCATAATAATTTGTTGGGTTTGTTCCATTAAGTAATTTAGTATTCCTAACTGATCCTAACTTTTAGTGACAGTCACTGCAAGTTTCAGAGATTCTCTTGTCTATAATGGAAGCTACATTCCAAATAAAATAAGAGGGAACATTGGTGAGAAATAATCCCAGCCATTCTCCAATGGAAACCTGACACGTCTCCCCTGCCTTTTCAAATGATTTACCTACTCACGTGCCTTTCTTTGTAACATGTGGCTATTGTTTTTAAAGCTGTATAGCTTATTTCGTACATTGGAGTTCTGGTTTTGGTTGCTTTCTCAATGAGACATGGGCAGCCCTGTCTTTCAGTTGCAGTGTAGTGTGCGAATATCACCCTTGAGCAAAATTACCAGTTATTCTGTTGGTGCTGTATATGATCACACAAGAGCAGATAACCAAACTAAGGGTGTTTTTCCACTGTGCTCCTTTAATCCAGATCTAAGAAGCTCCGGATCTAAAGAATGGGTACATTCCTTAATCTGGTTCTAGTAGATCCGGATTAAGGGAAGTACCCAATCTGTTTTCATGGGTGGTCTAGCACCCAATAGCAATGGGTGCTAGCCTCCCTGCTGTGGAAACACCTGAGCACCCATTTGGAAATCCGGATCTACCCATGAGGGGTCTACCTGTCACCCCAGGTGTTTGAGGGGACAAGGGGTGCAATTTCCGAAGCGGCTCTGAAGTCACTTCGAAGTCTGTGCAAAATAGCTCTGGAGCGTCTTTGAAGTCTCTGCTGATCTTCGGAGTAAACTTCGAAGTGACTTTGAAATGACTTTGAAGCTTAGGTTTTGGGGCTCCCCCCAAGGGTGCCCCCTCCCCCTAGCCCCCTTTAGACCCCATTGCCAAACTAACGTGGAAACAGGCTCCCCTTAGTCTGAGTTTTCTGGCTGAAGACCCCATTGTAGACCCCATTAATGAGGTCTACAGAAAATCCAGATTAAAGCCCAAAAAGTACCCATATGATCTGGATTTCCCAAAGTACGGTGGAAACAAATGTGTCCCTAATGGGTGCTGTGGTGAAAATGGGGTCATCCGGCTCTCACCCAAATGGGTCCTTAATGGGTACTAAAACGGGTACTAAGTGACCGTAGAAAAACACCCTAAGACTATAGGATTTAATAAATTTGTCTGGCAAATACATTCTCTCCAACAATGTTTTGCTGAGATGTACTGACAATTGTATGAATAAATCTATTCAAGTAACCTGGTCACAATATAAAATATTTCTTTCTGGAAGCAATGCAAACTGTACATGTTTTGATATTTATAACCCCTTTTAAAATCTCTAAGTACTTGGTCACACCTCATCTGTATAGTCCATCTTACTCCCAATGGGGCTTGAATACAATATTGGCTTGATGTGACCCATGAATCATAGTGCCCACTCAGTTTGTCTTTCTTTGCCTGCACTTTTCACTCTCTTTGTCCTCAGTCTGGTTACAGTCTCCATTTCTCCCATGCTTCCCTCCTCTCTTCATTCTGTGATTCTGTCTGTCAAATTTTGGCTCCTCAAGACACGGTAAGTCCCACCATCCTACCAGAGTCACCACCAAGGGCCCAAAACACAATAAGACATAGGGTTTCTCATTGGGGATCTTAGTATGAATTTAGACATTTGTTTATGAATCAAATGTTACGACATTCGTACATTGACATTTGTGAACCAGGGAGGTGGGAAAGTGGCTGTGCCAGTCACATCTGCAATGGATGCAGAGTGTGTTTGACTCAGAGTGGACTCAGGGTAGATTTGATGCTTTTAGAGTGGATATGCTATGGGATACATATCAGATATGTATGCATTCATATTGGATACTCGTATGAATTCATACAAATACATTCATACTGAATAGAATCCTACCACATTCGAAGGGGATCTATTTGAACGAATACAAAATTTCTTACATTCGATCTGAAACCATTTGTACATATCCCAGTTGCTCATAGCAACTTCCTCCATTTGATAACAATAATAGAATATAAAGAAACAGGCTTAGCCAAGGGTATAGCGCTCAAGATTTTCAGCAATACTTTCTGACACCCATTTCATACCTCAAAGGCTCTCCTGCTGCACCATTACTGAGATATCAGCTCTCACAAGCTCTTTGTTGATATATCTATGTTGAAGCTAGAGGAAACATTGAATTCAAAAGAAACACACACGGGCAAGGCTGAGCTTTAGCAAGAATACAAGATGGATAAGCAATGGCCCTTACACGTCCAAAGAAAGAGTCTTTCTAGGGCTTCCTTATGCTGGAGTTTGTGAGCACTGAAGAGCAACAGTGCTCCCTGGCCCCACCTTCTTCCTTGCCTCACGTCTCCACATGCCTCTTTTTCCTCTTTTTCCTTTTTGTTACAACTGAGATCTTTGCTAGTGTGCAATTGTACACATTCCTAAGCTTTGCCACCCATAATGTTGTGGAATGGGGAGGGGGAAGCTAGGGCACAGGTCCATTTGTCCTCGGATTCCTTCAGTGTCTTCTTGACCTCAGCATATTGCAGGTTGGAGGCATCACCATCCTCCTCAGGCTAGGGCACAGGTCCATTTGTCCTGGGATTCCTTCAGTGTCTTCTTGACCTCAGCATATTGCAGGTTGGAGGCATCACCATCCTCCTCCTTGCCCCATGTAAATGAAACGTGGAAAGGATTTCTCTTGTTTACTATACCACACTTTTCTGTGTGTGCATGATCTGTGTCCCTTGGCTTCCCCTTCACTGCACAAAGTTGCAGCTGCCACAACATTTCCCCTCACGTATCCCCTAGTTTTAATGCCCTATTCACTTTGGTGCCCCATCTCTGCTTTCCTATGATCAAGTTACCCTTCTGCCCAAGGTTTTCCAAAATAATTCCAATTCTGCCTTACTTTATATAAACCTGGGAAAAATGATCACAGATTTAGGAGATGAGATGACAACCATGCTCAGCTGATACATGTGTCCCCATGCCCATTGAATTCTGGCCAGAAAGTGGCACCTCTTAGAGTCTAGGAATGTGCAGAGTTATGCACTTGCACTTGTGAAGGTCTTGGCTGAAATCAAGAAAAAAGGAGAAAGAGGTGGAGCTGTGGAAGAAGAGTTGGCTTTTCTACCATGCTTTTTTCACCCATTTAAAGGGACTCAAAGTGGCTGACGAAGCGTTCTATTCTTCTCCCCACAACAGACACCCTGTGAGACCTCAGAAGAGAGTTGTGACTATGGTTACATTCCGACTGGTAAAAAAAAATCTGAGTTTTGACCTGGATATTTTTTTACCAGTGCCGAGGGCTCCTTGCAGCCATCCCAACTGCATTGGGATGCCGTTTTCCCCACCCCACCCCATTCATCTGTCTTTCACCATCATCCCGCTGCTTGCCTTCCCCACTGTTCTCCAATGGATGGAGGAAAGGGGCGGGGGAAATGGCTGGAGATAATGGCAGATGGAGGAAAGAGGTGGGGGGAAAGCAAACACCAGGAGATGATGAAAGATGGAGGAATGGGGCGGGGGGAAATGGCAGGAGATGACAAAAGACAGAGGAATAGTGTGGCGGTGTTCCCATTAATAAATATTCAGATTTTAACAGGACTCCATGGTGAATCCTGTTAAAATCTGAACAGGGATTCCCCAGATTTTTGGACATTTTGTCTGCAGAAACAGGGAATCCTGTCCAAATTGTCAGAATGGTGGGCCCTCCAGCTGAATTCAGGCCAAACCAAATGGCCAGTGGAAATGTGGCTTATACCAAGGTCACCCAGCTGACTTCATGGAGGAGTGCAGAATCAAACCGGTATTCCCAGATAAGAGTCCGGCTGCCTAATCACTAGACAAAACTGGCTCACAACAAGGAGAAAACAAGGGGGTGATGCTCCTATCATAGCCCTCCCATCCAAGGCTTCTATCCAGCAAGGTCTCCCACCACAGCCTAGGCATGGGCAGAATTGCACACTTGTGAAAAGTTAACCAAACCATATATCAGTATCAACAACAACAAAAGTAATGAGAAAGACCAAGATAGGGAGGAAGGCAGGGGGCAAGGGGTAACACCAATGCTCCTCTTGAACGTCCACATACTCAGGCATTCTCTGGAGAGAGAAAGGGAAACCCTCTTCCTGCTCACCCAGGAAAGTTCAGGTGCCACCCACAAGAGACTTCTGGCATGTTCTTATCCTAAAAATATAACTAGGCTGTGGTCTGAGACCAGAGATAATCTGATTATCAGATAGACTGGATTGAAGGGGGATGGTCTGAATAAAAATCAGAAGGGCATTTTTGAAAGTGATTCCCCAAAATCAAGAAGTGCTTAAAGCCATTTTAAGCATTGGGTGTAGCTGCAGCCTAAATCTTCCCAGCAGCACAAAATGCTATAGTATAGATGTGGTAAAACCAGTGTTTTCTGAAAGTTCATGGATTCCCATTAACCTCAGGGATGAAGGGAAGCAAAGAACAGCATCTGAAGGGTCACAAGTTGCTACAGTAAAGAATAGCAATTGTTTTTTAAAAATCCCTCCACTGTGAATTTTCGAAAATATGTTCCATTAATTCAAAAGCTCTGAGTTTCAATTAATTTTTGCTATTTGCTTTCCCTGCATGTACAAATACCAGCACGTTTCTATTCTTTATTGCCAATCCCTTATGTATCCATTTCTTTTGAACACTGTACAAATGGAAGAAAGTATTCAATCTGATCTATTAGCCTTTGCTCAAATTCGAGCAGGAATCACATTTTGGACCCCAACTAGATTAAAACTAGTTCAGAACCATGACTTCAGGAGAGCTCTTTAAGCCAGCAACTGAATCAAAGTACCTAGTACTAATAGTAAACAGGGAAGTTTGCCTTCTGAATTAAATAAGATTTACATCTGTATGCAATATACACATTTAACAGTATTGAGAGGCTTGCCATTTTTCCTGGTTTAACAGGTGTTACATTCCTCAGCTAAAGCAACTTGGTACCAATTTTTGGTCCATATAAAAGAAAAGGAAAAAAATAGCAATTCCAAATGCTGCCTTAAGTTTGCTTGCATACTGGAAGTTATCTCACAACTGCAAAGTTAATTCAACACAATGCTGAGTTTGATCGTTTTGTCTGCTGACCCCATATTACAGGGTACTGGCATTCTAGATGTGCTAGTAAATAACAGAGTTATTTATTTATTTATTTATTTATTTATTTATTTATTTATTT
>MTQE01001134.1:60921517-60951362 GCA_014337955.1 Aspidoscelis marmoratus | reverse complement strand
TATTTATTTATTTATTTATTTATTTATTTATTTATTTATTTATTTAACATATTCTCCTTCATCGCCTCTTGCCCTTCAGTCTTCTTCAACAGCTATGGTAGATTTCCTCCTCTCATCACCTTAAGCTACTTATTCCAAAAACAGGAAGCTGCTTAGAATTAGGGCTTAATCACCCTGATCTCTCAGCCTTCCTTCTGTCACCTGGATGAACCTAGTTGCGCAGAGACAAGCAAGCAGTCTACTCTTTGCCTGCAGCAATGGCATGACTTGGGGCACCTCAGTTCAGCTATCTGATCTGCCTTGCTCCTTCGTCTTGGGGATCTCAGTAAGCTTTGAGGAAGAGCAGAGGCACGAGAAGATGATCGCTTCCCAGGGCTTCATGTAACCCACAACTTTTAACTCTTGTGGTTTGTGTTTCCTCAAACTTATGACTGGGTGAGATAATGTGCAGCAGCCACAGCATCTTCCCTTGCTATATATAGTAAACTTATTTTGGTTTTTGTATCCTGAGAAACTGGGTGGGTGAACAGATGTTCTGACCTTGGCACAGCATCAGCGTTAATGTAATACCTCAGGCTGTTTTTTGCCCAGAGGGGTTCAAGTTTTCAAATGTCTGTTGAATATTGTTTCACAAGATGTTTCCTTTTCTCCTCTAGTAGTAAAATGTGTGGCACTAATTGTAGCTGAAACTTTGCACTACAGAAAGGACAGTAAAACACTGACTGCTCACACAGTTAGCTCTTAGATATCTTACTATGCTTTTTAACAATCCGTTTTGCACTCTCAGGCCTTTGTGCCAATGATCCTTTCCATTTTTTATTGCCAATTTTTCTTCTCCCTAATAATTCTCGCCAGGGGAACTTGTACCCCTCCTACTCACCTTCTAATATCTGGATGCTCTCCAGATGTTTTAGATGACAACCCCCATCATTCCTGATCACCGGGAGAAATAGTGGTTATGGCTTAGGAGAGTTGCCATCCAAAACATCTGGAGGGTGAAAGTGCTAGCAAACGTTACTGTAATATAGTTCCCAAAATTCCTTAGGCAAGGTGGCTGAGGCTGACAGGTATTAGGAGCTCAGCAATATCTAAAAGGGTGATGGGTTCTTATCTCCCTTATTTATCTTTCAATAAAGTGGATAATAATAAGCCACAATTGCAGTAGGCTACCTAATGAGATGAATAGACAGGAATATAGCAAGGCATACGTTTAATGTGCTTCATCATTGCTATTGGGAAGGTCAATAGTAATTTAAAAATCCGTCAAGAACAAGAGCTTCATAGGATCAGATCAAAAACTGCTGTACTCCAGCATCCTGTTTTATGCACTAGCCAGCTCCAAGCCCACAAAGAGATGAAACGTTATTTATTTATTTATTTATTTATTTATTTATTTATTTATTTATTTATTTATTTATTTATTTATTTATTTATTTATTTATTTATTTATTTATTTATTTATTTATTTATTTATTTATTTATTTATTTATTTATTTATATCCTTCCCTATACCCGTAGGTCTCAGGGCGGGTTACAAGTTTTAAAACAGCAGGTTAAAACAATAAAATTCATAAAAACACTTAAAAGCAAACAAGCAGACAAACGAAAATTCAGCACATTTAAAAAAACGTATTCTCAAAATTAAAATACTAATAGCTACGGGGGGCAGGGGGCGGGGGGCGGGCGGGCGGGGGAGTCACATTAGCCAAAGGCCAGGACAAAGAGGTGCGTCCTTACCGCCTTCCTAAATGTATACAGAGAAGGGGAATGACGTTAACAGTTATAGTGTTAACAGTTATAACATTGGAGTGAGTTCTGCGTTCAGATCTAACTTAGTCACTGAAGGTGACAGGATGATCTCCCAATCTAACCAACCTCACAAGGTTATTTTGAAGATAAATTGGAGAACATATTGAAGAAAATGAACTTAAATAAGCTGGACTGGAATGCAATGGCTCTTTTTGCTCTTATTCCTCCTATTGTTTTTAATCCTGGAAGTACCATGTAGCCGTTGTGTGACTTATGATCATTGATTATCTTATCCTACATGAACATGTCCTAGTTGGTGGGCATCCTTACAAGCAGCAATAACAAATACCACAGTTTAGCTACACAGGGAGCTTGATTTTGCTGACCCTGATATGCAATCTATTGAGATTCAGTGGATGATTCTGGATGCAGTACTGTAATACGATTGGGAAGTGTGTGTGTCTGCTTTCTCCACAATTTGCTTCATTTTATATAGCTTTCTCATGTTCTCTGTCCTTACATACTTTGTTGGGAAAAAAAATATATATATATAGAAAGCCCAAAGTGACCAGACTTAGGAGAGAAGAAGAAGAAATGCATCACACAGTAAGTTGGTGGAAGAGATAAAAGCTGTAACTCTGAGCATGGAAGGGGATTAGAACATTTTAAAAATCTGCTTGAGAAATGCCCAGAAGCAACTGGTGGGCCACTGTGTGAGACAGGATGCTGGACTAGACCGGCTGTGGCCTGAATCAGCAGGGGTCCTCTTATGTTCATCTCCCAATAAGGCTGCCTCAGGCAGCAGTAAATCTATTCTGAACACAGGTCTGTTGCAGGCCTGCTGTAGCCATCACAGGCTGGGACTAAAAGCCATGGAGGGTCCTAGGTTAAACACTAGTCCATAAAACCAAAGACAACTTGGAATCAATTGGAATTTTTAAAGCAACAATGTCTTTATATTAAGGACACCTTTGAAACCAACGTCAGTGTAAAAGGAGAATGCAGCCTCCATTTCTCTTGTTAGCATCAAGGAATGGCAAGTTTTTGTAACGCCTTGTTTTCTAGAAACAAAAGGGTGGGAGTCAACATCAATGATTTCCCTTGAACATCACCAACTGCAAGATCTAGGAGGACTCAATCAAAATTTAAATGAGTACAGCTATCTTACCACACTCTTAGTCACTTCAGCCTCTCTATTGTACTTTAGAAGTGATAGCAAAAGCAAAGTTGAAATGGGTAAAATAGGAAGTGTGGTATACTGTACTTCCAGTTGCTGATGTGTGAATTTCCTTGTGTAATAAGACAGGGAACTATTCCAGGCTACAATTCTCTCTCTCTCTCTTTTGTTCTGCAAAACTCCTAGAGAAGGAAAACAAATCCCTTTGCTGCCTCTCTTGCAGAGAAATATTCTGAAAGCAAGAAACAGAATTTTACAGATGCTAAGATAGTAACCTTGGCCACAGCTTTTCTTGTCTTTCTGTGATCTTTTCTCGGACATGCTTAGTCTCTTTGGACGGCTGTGGTGCCCTGAACTGCCCTGCTGGAGTGGGTGTTTATGACCCCTTACTGCATCCAATGGGCTGATAGGTTTTGAGTTCCTGCTAATCGGCTGACTTAGGAGGTCATCATGCTAATGAGAAGCCATCTGGCATTACTTAAGAAATGGTATTTTCTGTTTTGTTTTAATTTAAATTGTGTTCCTTTTATGTGCTGGGGAAAAAATATGGAACATTCCATTTCTCTTTCACTCTTTAATATCTTTGGCCATCTGCTGTGATCTGTTGCCTGGCAGCAAAGATCCACCCCCATGAATGGCCAAGCGTGTCAATCCTCCCCCCCCCCACCTTCTTTTGGCCCCAGGACATGCTTGCCTTATGAAACCAGATTCAGAATTAGGGGAGGTGTCTTCTATTTCTACTTTTGCCTCATAGCAGTTGTACACGTGTGTATAAGAGTGTGAAGGCCTGTGAGATTAAATACATTTCTGCCCTGTTGCTATCAAGATCCATTATTTTTCTTCTGAATTTTTTAGTAGGAAATCCCCTTTTCCCTAAATTTGTGCCTTACTGGCAGGATCCACCTGGGCCCTTACCCTAGAAGAGCCTTACTGGTGGGTGCCGCCGGGACTCTTCTCCCTACTGGCTGGATCCACCCAGAACCTTCTCCTAGGGACACATTTGCCCCACACAGGGAATAGTGGATTATTATAGCACACCTACCTAATAGTAGCAGCTTGACTGTCTTTGCTTCTTTGTCTGCATCCTCTTGTAGCTTCTTTTCCAGTTCCTTGGATCTCTTGGCAAGTTCCTTATCCTCAGCACTTGCTCCACTCCCCATGTCACCTTTTTCTTCTTCTTCTTCTTCTTCTTCTTCTTCCTTCACCTCCTCCTCCAATTTCTGTTGCCCGTCTACCTCTTTGGTTTGTTCCAGGTCTTCAGATTATTTGACTCACCCTCTTCTGGGTGAAAAAAAAAGAGACCAAAACACAATTTTTTAAGCTAACTCCTCCAGGGTGATAAAGAAAGTGCTCCACAGAGCTGCCTTGCTTCAGCAGCTCTATGCTGCAAGGCTACTAGTCCAAGAAAGACTGCTAAGAAGATAGTATCAAAGTCATTCACCTTGCTTTGTGCTCTGTGCTCTTTCTCCCTTCCCCCTTCGTCCCTTAAGGCTTCATGGGTAACCCAATTTTCTTCATGATGGATTGAGAGCTTTTTATCTCACCATGTGACCAGTGAAATCCAATTATAGAAGCCCAAGACAGCAAAGGTTAATGACTGGCAAAGAAGAACACTGAACTCAAACTCTGGCATTGTGTGATATGGAGAAGACCACTTAGCAACTTCTTCATGAAAGTTTGCCATATTTGGGTCTGTAGAATAAAAGGAAACGGTGAGGTGTAGACAGTGTGTATACAATTATGGATGGTGCAGAAAAGAGTGGCCTGGAAACAGGATGGCCAAGCTAAACAGTAGTTGTGGTCTATTTTGAAGGATTGTTAGAAGGGAGATCATTGTCTTCAGATATCCTTTCCTTGAGCACCAATTTTTCCATCAACAGCGTTAAGATAGATACATACCTACTCAGTTTATAAAGGCTTTGTTCAAATAAAGGAAGTTGTGGAGTTAGCTGATCTGACTTATGATAGGTTGGGGTGGAACAAAGAAGGTGGTTGGCAAACATGCAGAGTTTCGAGTCAGCACTGCTTACACAGATGAAGTTCCTTGATGTTCCTCACTAATGAGGAATGGACTAGAAGTGACACTGGAAGTCAAGCTATATATTGGTATGCAGTTTGATATTCTAGCCAAAGAGTCAGCATGAGAATGGGGGATGGACATTGAAGAGGTGGAACTTTAGGAGGAGAGAGAAGAGGTGAGCACATCTGTACATTTCTATTTGCCTGCTCTTTTCTTTGTGGCTCATGGACTGGCCTTTTTTTCTTTCCTTTTTTAACACACATGGATGATTATTTAATCTCATTTCCCCTCCATGCCAAGACAGATTTCTGTTTAAATTTTAGTAATTATTTCCAAATTAGCACAGGTAAGCTTTATTCAAACCAGAATCCTCCTTTATGGAATGTCAATATATAGGGCTTTTTTCAAATTGTATCTTTAAGAATAAGCATCCTATTCCCAGATGCACAAAAAATGCCTTCAAGTATACAGCTCAAACCTAACTTACAATGCAGCCTATCTTTGCATCCAAATCAGGCAACCTAACCTAACTACAAAGATGCTACCCACTGAACTGGCCAATGGGTTGGAAATTACTATTTCTTTGCTTATGCAGTTTTCTACCAACCCAGCTTAAAATTTGAGATACCTTCAGAGTTATGGGGCCTATTTGCACTTGGCTTTATTATGGACTATATCCCAGAATAAGGGCCTGCTGTCTACATGCTAGTGCAAGTTACAGCAGGCCCCAGTTGAGGCCTGCCAGAGTCTGTATTAGCATGCAGACCACAGACCCCACCCTATTCTGAGATATACTCTAAAAAAAAGGCTAAGTGCGAACAGGCCCATGGTTTCCCATCTGAGGCTTCAGGAGGATGAAAGGGAAGTATTTTATGTCTCTCCCCAGAACCTCAAATTGGACTTTAAAATATAGACAAATGCTTGGAAGATAGGACATTCTATAACGTCTAGTCCTGATGTCTATGGAATAACATGTTATGTCCTATTATGAATAAGCAACTGGCTAAGGATTACTTTAAAAAGGGCAGGAATAAACGGACATATCTTACAAAGGAGTGATGGAACAAGTGGAATCTCCCAAGGTTCTCTCCTGGAACCAGTGTTTTTGATATCTATGATTTGGAGTCTGTTGCGAACAGTGGAATAGCCAAGTTTGCTGATGACACAAAGGGCAAATCCCCACAGCAAGCTTATTTCGCTTTCCCTAAACCAAAATTATAGAACCGGATGCAATACGAATTTGACTGTTCCCATTACTTTTAACTTAATCGCGTTCAATCCGGATTCTGAGGATCGTATGTGGCATACGTGACTCAAGGGGGGACTCAAGTGGCTACTTTTTAAAAGCCACTTTTCACAGCTGCCCTGCCCTCTTTCTCTTGGCATGAACGCACCACCCATAAGGGACCCCTTCATGGAGCCTAGCTGGGTGGCTGGGTGGCTGCCAGTTGCCTGGATGGATGAAAAACGGCAGCGGGCAGCCAGCAATTCTTTCCCCTCCTCTCCCCATTTCCCAGGGCACACAGCAGCAGCAGCAACTCAAGCCACAGCCTTTAAAACAGAACCTACAGGGCTTTCTTTTCCTCTCCCTTTCTAAAGGTCAGCACTTTCAGAATTGCGGAAATTTGCAACATTGTTATAAGGCGTGAAGTGGCTAGATGGCTACAGTGTAGCTTTAATGAGTGGATTTTTATAGTGCCTGTTTTGAGGGGTGGATTTTTCCAATGAAATCACTATCTTTGGAAGCAAGTTATTGAGGGAGGGAAACCCTAAACACGGATTCTCATCCCTTAACATGGTACTGTCCACACAGTAAAAAATGAAACACGTATCAAGCGCACGATCCGGAGTGAGACCTGTTGAAATCAGGATTGAGATTCACCACGCTTTGGGGTGGTTTAACGTGGGGAAAGCATGTTAAGCCAAACTGCCGTGCGGACTCCAAGGATTGAAAACATTTTGAATCAGAGATAAGGTTGCCATGAAGACATGGCCAGAATTGTTCAGAATGATAAAAACAAAAAGTGACTGTAAAAAGGGCCAAAAGGATCTCTGCACATTGGGGAAATTGGCATCAAAAAGGCAGATACCCTTTCAATATGAACAGGTGGGTGTAAAGTAATACACATTGGAGCTAACATCCTGACCATTCATATGCAGAAATGGGATTGGAATTGATTGTGACTGAGTAGGAAAGAGATCTTGGAGTAATGGCAGGCAGTTCAGTGAAAGTATCAATGGGGATAATGCAAAAATAGTACTGAAAATAGAGGCTAATTTTGTAACACCCTTATTCAGATAAATGGTATGACCACATGTGGAATGCAGGCATGGATTTTTGGTTGCCATATAAACCAGGGATCAACCAGTGAAGCTGAATTGCAGAGGAATCAGAGCAAACATAATGAATAAGTATTATCATTATCACACAGCACAGATAAGCTTTGGAATTCACAACCATGGGATTTTGAGTTGACCACCAACTTGGGTAATTTCACTATAAGTTTGGACCACTTCATGCAAGACATTTCTCTCAGTGATTCCTAGCCTTGATAGCAGTGTGATTGTCTCTGGTAAAAGGAAACAGTTTGGAAAATGTCCCAGGGAAGTGAAGTTCTGGAATGGTTTGGCATCGCATTTCAGGATATCCAAACCATTCAAAACTTAAGCCAGTACTTAACTAGGCCCCGGCTAAGCACAAATTGCCTCCACAGTGACTGGGCAATGCAGTGCACAACTGTGCTTGTGCTGACAGTCACACTCTCCATACTAACCTCTTCTACCTGGAAGAGGTGTGGATGGAATGTGTAGTACTGTGCCATCCCTGGAGCTGGTATATTTGTAGAGCAGTTAAAACTGTTGTACCTCTATACACATAGGGGAGCCTCCAGCAAGCATGGAGTCGCTTCTGCTATAGAAATAGCTCCGTGTTGTGTGTATCCACTGTCTGGGAGCATGCCTGGAGTTTCCCAGCAAGGTAATTGGGAATTCACCTTATGCTTCTGAAGGCCAGTTGCTGGGAGACTGAGCAGAACAAGCTGTGTGCTCATGCCTTGGCAGTACAGCTAGGTAGCCACGGTGAGAACATACCATAGGTCCAAACCATTGGGGGCATTTTTTATATGACCTCTGATATCAGAGTCAGTCCACACGTGGACTTCCTGCACACATTCTCATATGTCCCGAAAAGGCTGGGGATGGTAGTGGTCTCTCTGTATCTTTAAGGAACCTGTTTCTTCTGGAGCAGGGAGGTGTTAGTTTGTAAAACAAGTTGGGGGAATCTATCAAGTTTGGTGCTGCTCTTCCAAATACGAATGAGGCTCCTCATATGAAGGAGACAAGTTAATTATAAATTCAGGCTTTTTAAAATCCCTTTTTGTGCATCAGTTTGTGAAGCCAAATTGAGGGCAGTCACCATGAGTCCAGTATGCCTAGTGCTAAAATTGTCCTGATCCTCAAGGGATTAAGTGCTGTGATACCCCTCCTGTTGTTTTTCTGGAGGTCTCCTGGGGTTTGTGCAGAGCTGTTGGGAAAGACAGCCTAAGAATAAACATTAGTTCAAGAGCAAATATTTAAGCTGGTCTTTTTCATTTTGGCTGCTGCAACCAGTAAACTGAAAAGCAGTTATCCTAACAGGTGCTGCCCAGGGACTAAGTTGTTGTCATCACTGAAATGCCTGTGTAATTGGATGCAGCTATTTTTGTGCCATTCTTCTCCCCCACGCAATGTGGAAGCGTATCATATTCTGATGCTATCGAGCTCCCTCTTCCCTGCTCTCCCTCATTTAGAAAAAGAAAAGGGTTTCTTCATCACAAGGTGTACTGTATAGCTGTGGCTGGAGGAGAAAGACAGAAGATTCTTGCAGGAAGAATTATTAGCCTTAGATTTTATGTGAAGTGGCTACTGAACCTGGCTTCAAGATCCCCAGAACTTGTGGAAAATCAACCTGTTTTTCTCAGGAGAAAAAAAAATTATGGCAGCAAAAAAAGGTGAAAAGGGATGTGTAAGATGAGACCTTCCAGTTTTGTTTGCTTCAAACAAGGGCTGCGATCACACCCATAGTTCAGGACTCCATGGGTGCATCCCCATGAACGTTTGGTCCAGTACTGAAATCAGGTTTGGCAAAGGGTATCCCCATGCATTTTTTATTTGGTCCAGTTTCCGCGGACCAAATCCCCCCAAACCATGCCATACCAGGACCAAATTTGGTACCCGAAAAAACAAGTCTGAGCACAGTTTGGGGTCCCGGCATAGGGTATGCCTGCCATTCCTGCCTTGTGCATTGGAGATCACAACTGCTGACAATTTTTGGGAGTGAAAAAATCCTGATCACCAAGGTAGGCAGGATAATGGCTTAATTTTTGTCCCTTTTCCACAGCAAATATTCCACCCCTGTTTCCCGATCACCAAATCAGGCAGGATAATGGCTTGATTTTTGTTCCTTTTCCAAAATACTCTACCCCCGTTTCCCAATCACTAAGGAGATCATGATAATGGCTTTATTTTCTCCCTTTTAAACTTGCCAGGAGTTCATGTGGTTCCCAGTGGAATGGAGGTGCGCAAAACTGCTCAACCGCCTAACTGCCACTAAACCTCGCAGCAGTTTTGGGTTTTTAAAAATTATTACCCTTAATTTAAATTTTTTCCGTGCCTCCCAGCCCAGTCCTGGCTTTCTGTGCCACTAAGGGAAGGGGGGGGGGATGCGACATTTGCAGCTGGTGGCACAGGGCTGATGGCAATCTGTCTTCCAATGAGTAGAAAGGGGTGGAAAGGAGGTGGCACTGCTCCCCCCTGCCAGAGTTTGGCATTTGCACTGAGCCCGCCCCCAGCCCATGTTACTGGGAATGGCATGGAGATGGGCAAGATTCAATCTCAGACCTGCTCCCAGTCCCATGTGTGCCCATTCTGAGCCAAACAGCTTGCATGGGGACACAGACAATCTGCCTTGGGGGGGGGGGTCAGTCCATTTTCCCTTGCCATGTATAAGCAGGAAACCAGGCTATAGGGGCTGAACAATGCTGGGGTGGATCCAGCCTTCCCTCCTGCCCAATAGCTTTCCCTCCTGCCCTCTGTTCCCCAATTACAAGCTTGCAGACTCTGTCCATCATTTTTTAAAAGTATCTAGGGTATCTATTTTGCACTAGGCTGATAATGCAATAGATCCTATTTCTTTAATTGCTCTTCAGTGGTTTTGCAAAAAACAGGGAGGGATTTAAAAAAATCAATGGCCAGAAAAGCACTGCTGGGAGGGGGAGGGAGGGAAGAGTGGAGCAAGAGAATCAATGATACAGCTCTAAGGACAATGTAGCTTCCATTTTCTTTCAACAATGTGCAAGGGAAACAATGTTTTGTTTCAGTAAAAAGTAAAACATGGAAGTGAAAACAGAAGTGAAAGTGCTTCAGAGCTTTAGGGAAAAGGGCAGATTACAGCCGCTCATTTTTCTATGGGAAGGGCTGCAGAGGTGGAGGGGCATGCTGGTTGGGTTATGCTTTGGCTGCATCTGTTTGGGAGCACAGTTCCCTTACAGTGCTGTGTTAGCATCGAGTTTGCAGTCAGCACCACAGATCTCCAAACACACCTCGCTGCCCCTATTGATTGACAGAATGCAGATGGTGTTGGTGCAGTCAGAGGGGTGGAGAACTAAATAGTTGGGTAAAGGAGGCTTGGGGAGGTAACATAAAGGTGTGAGCATAGCAGCCCAAGCTGAGGACAATCTCAGGACTGATGGTCAGGAATTGGGTGTGAACAGGATTAGGATGGCTTCAGTTCAGTTTCTTAACGGGACGGACTATTCCAGCCAGATGTGGTTTGAGGAAGCACAGACCACGCCCAAGGCAATCCCAGGGGAAAATAATGTGAGCTATGCAAAGAGAAGGTGACCAGAAGACAGTCTGAACTGTGGGTGTGATCATGGTTGTCTTTAGGAGGGAAAGCTTTTGTCTGGGAAGAACTCATGCTTGTGGAATGGCATGGAGATCTAAGCCCTAGTATTTTGCACCAGGCCCCCGATTTGCTTCTATCTCTTCCCATAAAAGAGAAAATTGCCATAAATTTGTATTTATGTTTACGTTTAAAGCAACTGTGTCATGGACCAGTGTCCAAAGTAAAGCAACAATTTAGTGGTTATCCACTACACTTTTTATACCTTTGGATTTCTACTGACAAACTTGGTAGGGAAAAAATACATGGCATTTTCCTTCCTTCCCTCCCTCGCTAAGGTTGGCCACAAGCAAGTTTAATCTTTAAATGCTAGCAGGGAGAACTCCGCTTGCTAATCATGCTTCTCTCCATCCTGCTGTTTAAGCTCTTTAAGTTCATGAAATCTCCCCTTTGCCTCTCCTGCAGTAAAGTCCTCCATCTTGAGCGGCTTGCTGTTGCAGGGGAATCAGAAGATCTTCTCTTTGGTCCTTTTTTTCTCTGCTGCTGTATTTTTCCTCTGTGGATATTGATTTTTTTTTTTCAAAGACAATGTACATTTGAAAGAGAAAATCTAAATGTGTGTGGAAGCAAAAAGTGTGACTTCTAGCAAGAGCAGAAGGCTGGATGTGCTAAATGTGTAGGAAGCAGGAAAATCCTTCCTTGAAATGGGCCAAAAACTTGGTCAAACTGGACTTGCTTACGGGGCTTCCCTTTATATGCAAAGTAACATTCCGTCTCTCACATAATACTGTATTTTACACAAAGGCCCTTTCTGCACTGGGCAGTATTGGATAGGGAGCTGCCATCTGCATACTAGTTCACAATACATCAGGGGTGTATTTGCACTTCCCTTCATGTCTGCTGGATGGGAAAGAAGGACAATCACCCAACGTTAACTAGTGTTCACACTTGCTAGCACTAGGTAACTGCAGCCTAAGCCCTGCACAATATGTCACTCACCTGTGACTGATCCTGGGGCCATTCCTCTTCTGGGTGCTGCCATTTTTGGTCCAGCACCCTGTGCGACTATGCATGTGTCAGCACTGTCTTCATGATGACCCTGATGCTCTGCACTGCGCAGTTTTGTCTAGAGTTATCTGAGCTGCCAGGGTGCTTCCGCAGCACCTCAGACGACCCGAGAGCACTGGAACAGGTGCTAATGGGCGCTGCCTGGATGCACCAGGTAAACTTTAGGTTAACGGTGGTAAAAGTGTGGAGCAGGATTTTTATGCTCCACACTTAACCAACAATTAGGCAACTTCTGGGAAGACAGGGGGCACTTGGAGGCCATAACAGCCTCCTCTAAATTCAGATACTCTTCCCCAAATGGTGCCTAATTGTTGACTATGGGCTGTTGTATGAATAGGTACCAGGTTCCTCTCACAGTCTACTGTAGTCTGCATTAGCTTGCAATTGGTAGGTCCTTATTCTTGGATATAATCTGGAATAAGGCCCAGTGCAGAAAGTGCCAAAAGGTAATAGATCTATTGGCCTGAAAGAAATAAACAAAACAAAATCATATTTGTGATACTTTTCATAGAACAATATGTCATGAAACAGTATACAAACTTTTGAATTCTCTGGAAATCTGTACAAACTAAGTGATTAAAAAAGCAAAAGGGAATGGGAAGACATAACTAAATATACAAAGGCTATGAGTTCAAGCCCATAATATCTGCATTTAGTGACTGTCGTAAGACTGTGCGTAGGAGGCAGGAATCATTCAAATAAGCCCCTTTTGAGTGGTATTCAGATACAAAGTTGAAATGCAGCCTCCTGGGGAACAGAAGCACATAATGATAGACTTCTGATCTCAGGAAATGAAACAACCATTTATTACTCAGCTCCTTCCATCTGTAGTTCTTATATTAGCAGTTACAGAGGCAGCTTGTTCCAGCCTAGGAACAATGAAGTTGGACAGGGGCCCAAACTGGATAACAATGTACTGCTTGCTCATCCCAGTATTTCACCTGCTCTTAACCAGAGTTGACTGGTTCATAATGGCAATGCCCATCTCATCAAGTAGCTTAGCACCTGCATCCCCTCTATCCCCTCCCCAATGTTGCACATATCTGAACATTTGTAGGAGTGTTGCGTTATACTGGCCAGCCTACCTCAGCTCTACCTGCTGTTACCTGCTCGGTACTCTATTTCAACCAGCTCCAATAAACCCTTATTTTGAATTTATCAGTCATGATAATGGTAAAGACTTTCCAAGCTGCTGACATTACAGAGACCAAGCAGTTTGGAAAGAATTCCACCCTGATCAAAACAAAATGCTGTCTATGTGCACCTTTTGTGAACAGTGTGATGTGATTATTTTTGGTGTGCGTGTCAAGAAATCTGCATTTTGATGTAAACGCTCTCCAAGACCTGCTTACTCCACCTAAAAACCCCATCTCTCTCCAAGAACTGCAAACTCTTCTTGGAGTGAGCGATAAAAACTGGCAAGTGCTTCATTCCATTTCTGCCTCCCTCAGTTCCAGTGTAATTGTTCAAGCTGCAAAGAGGCTTTGTAGACTCTAACACAGGCCTAAACTCCTTTATATGTAAAATGTTAATGGAAGCATTAAGACACCTAGCCAGCCTTAATCTTACTTGGGAAACAGACCTGAAAATACACGTCCCATTGGAATCTGGAAACTCACATAAGTTGATAATCCTTACACTTGATATAGAGAAATGCATATGAAGCTCTCTATAAGTTGTACCTCACTCTAGTAAAGATATCCTACCTATGTGGGCAAAAAGGAACCTCCTTTCACCTCTGGTGGAACTGCCCTACTATGTAAGCATATTGATCAACAATTCAGAAATAGAGAAAATCCTTAAACACCTGATTCCAATCCGGCCAGAGGTACTCTTATTAAAACTATACATCGGAGAAAGCACAGACCTGCCTAATAAAAACCCTTATTGACTTTTTCTTAATTGCTACCAAGAACTACCTAGCCCAGCACTGGAAAGGTCAGAGTTCACTCACCTAAAAGAGTGGTACTAAATAATATGGGTCATAGCAACGAATCAGTTCACAACATGGCAATCAGTTACATAACACTGGCCAGTCTTGCTGGAGCAGCCCAGTAAGGGAAATGTGGAAACAGCCCTAGATTGAGAGATAGGAGTGCTCTCTTGAAATCTTTCATCTTCCCTGCCTCTTGCTTAGAATGCAACAGGCGGATAATTTCCCTGTTTCCGCCTTTATTTTGGACCACTCTGTATAAGGCCTTAGTGAAGTCCTGTGTCTCCAGGTTTGCCTACTTGCTTGGATATAATCTGGAGACTTTCTGCGCTCTGCCCTATGGTCAAAGGGCAGTGTGCTTCCAGATGGAGTATTTGCACTGCATGGAGTGCACTGCTGGTTGACTACGTGTGGAGCAGGATTCCAGGCCCCGCATGTAGACTTGCATTTACCAGAGACTGCCATTCCCATCCCTGGTAGAGCTCATTTACACCTTGATGGTGCTGCGCAGGCAATCTGACATGCTATGCAGGTGCACTGGCACATCAGGTTATCTGAAACACGAGTACACGTGTTTCACGTGCATGAGTGCATCCTGGTGACAGTGCACACACGCACACACTGGACCCAAGATGGCATGCCCGGATGATGCATCCACACACCTAAGGTAATTCTGTGTATGTGTGGGGCGAGGGGACTGGAAGTGTGAACTTTCCCCAGGTTTGAACGTTGCTTGGTGCAGCGCTCTGCCCTGCATTTCTACTGCATGGGGTGCAGTGGTGATAGCAAACTGATATCAATATAAAAATGTACGCAGCTCAGTTAACTTGCTTAAGTATTTATATCCCACCCTTCAATTGAAGGTCCCAGGGTGGGCCGCAACAATACAAAGATAAAACAGTACAAAACATACATCAAATGGTACTCCCACTCCCTCCCTGGCAACTCAACACCTAGGCTGTGTCCAGATGTTGGTTACTTACTTTAGAGGGAGACCGTTCCAGAGTTTGGGGCCACTATAGAAAAGGCCCTCTTGTTATGCCACCGCCCCTTGCACAACTGAAAGAGGTGGGACTACGAGAAAGCCCTCACTTTGTGATATTACTCTTCAGGCTCAGTGGTCTCACCAGTCATCATAACTCTGAATCGGTTCTGCCACCTGGGTTTGGGGTTGGAATTATATGCACTGAAAAAGGGAACTGTTCATTATATGTTAATTTCAGTTGAATGTGTACATTTTAAACAAAAAGGACATGGAGACTTCGCGTAAAAGGGAAACAGAAGATTCAGCTTTGTAGAACCTGCACTATTATATATTACTATGTATCATTTCTTGTGAGCACTTTAGAAACAAATTGACTACAAGCTTGTCTTTAAGCACCGTTCAAAATCCTTGAAATTACTGTACACAGAACTTCTGCCTCATATTTAGATTTTATTTCCTGCAGACCAAGGGAATTTGGGGAGACCAAAGAGCACCCCCGACCCTCCCCAAGTACAAAAAGGGCCTCCTGTGGCAAAGATGTTTGCCTGGAGTTGCCAAACCTGTTGACCCGTTTGCCCGGTCCTGGGTCTGTTTCTGGCCGAAATGGTCTCAGTGCTGGGATTATCTGGTTTCTTTCCAACCAGGAAACTCCTAATATGTGACCACGGCCTCAGGCGCACTAAAATGGCAGCTGAAGACACGCAGATGGATAAAATTATCCCCTTAAGATTTCAATAGGGCTCCGAAATAACAGTAACTGGAAGTCTATAGTATGGGATGGAAAGATTTGTAACTTTTCTCTCTCTTCTAGGCTTGTTTCCTTGTTACATATTTCTTCTTCTTGTTCCTGGGACAAAATTCTAGCTCACAACGTCGCCGCAAGATGGCGCTGTCCCCGCTCCTTGGACACTACCGCCCTTTACTGGGGAAGTTTCCGAGAGCCCCTACCTGCGCTGATTTTGCAATACGGTCTAGACGTCCCTATGGGTGTAACATCTTGAGGAGGGGACTTTTCCTTCCCTCCCAGTCCCGCTGCAGTTATTTTTCCTTCCGTGCAGCCTCCCTCTGACAGTCCCCCCTGGATCATAAGTTCCGATCGGCCGCAGCAGGCGCAAAGCGAAGTTCTCTTCGAGGCTGGACTTTAAGCCAGGAAGTGCTTGTTCATCACATTCACACTGCCAGAGCCGGGTTGTCGCCGCCGCCACCGTCTCGCTTCCTCTCTAGTCTCCGGCTTAGAAGATCAGCTCGGTCACTCCTCGGGGCCGAGCCCGACGCCTCATTCCCGATGGCTTCAGGTAGGAAAAGGCGGTTCGAGGTCGTAAATGCAGACCCACCGGTTCCCGCACCCCCGATTCCAAGCCACACCACCCCGAGCCCCCTCGACTTCCCTCTGAGCCCCTCCCTCTCTCCCGCCGTCGGAAGGAACCGATTTTCGTCTACACCAAGTCCCCCCTCGCCCCGCTAGACCCGCGCCTCCCGCGGAGACTTCGCTGCCCTGCCCTGCCCCTGGCCTTGGCCCTCGAAAGAGGATCGTGGGCACAGCACAGACGGGAGACCCTCGTCCCGCTTCTGCGCAGCCCCGTAATCTGGAGCGGAGAAGTGCCGGCAGTCTGATCCCCCTAAGGTGTCAGGCAAGGGGGAGGAGGGGGTCGTCGTCGTCGTCCCCCGTCCCGATTCAGGCCTGGGGACAGAGGTTCCGGCCCGGGCTGGCGAGACGCTGCCCGTGCGGGAAGAGGATGCGGCAAGAGGGAGGGAGAGTCGACGCCTCCCCGCCCTCCTTTTCGTAATGGGGCGGGGGTTTCCTTCGGAAGAAGGCGCGCGAGGGGAGGGCTCGGTCCCACGGGGCTTCATCTCGGACGTTTCCTGCTGGACGGCGAAGGCCGCTGGCGAGGGAAACGGGAACTAACGAGGGGCGGCGGCGGCGGCGGGAGCGGCGGCCCTTTCCCATCCGCTGAAGGCTTCGCCCTCCTCCTGCCCTCCCCCTGCTCCCTTGCCCGGACCGTGCAGGCTGCTCCCCTAGGCCCGGGGACCCTTCCGTCGGATACAAAGGCGCAGCTGCTGAAGCCACGTTGGCGCCAGCGGCTCTTACGCAAAGCCAGCCCCAGGGGAGTCCGAGCGCTTCGCCTCGCCATTGGCCTGAGCGCCTCGGATGCGGCGGCGGCGGCGGCGGACCAAAAAACCCGCCGACACTCGCCGGCGCCGCGCCCCCTGCAGCCTGGCGGCGGCGGCAGCCTCCCTGTCCAACGTAGCATCCCCGAAGAGGCCGCGTCAGAGCGCAGCGAGGCAGCCGCCTGCGCACGGCCGGGCCGGAGGGGCGGAGCCAAGGCTTTGCGAACGCGGTGCCCATTGTGTCAGCCTGGCGTCGCTCGGGGGGAGCAGGACGGCCTCCCCCAGACGAAAGCCCGCCGACTTCGACCGCGGGTTTCCTCCACCGTCACCGACCACTTAGGGTCGGTCAGTGGCGAAGCGCATCGCAAACTCGTCGAGGGAGGCGGGTTCGGGCGAGACACCGCGCCCCCTCCCCCGGGCTCGTTTGGCGGGCAAACAAAAAGTCGCCCAGTTTAAAACTCCAGCTCTGCGACTGGCGCACGAAATCTCCGCCGCCTATCGAGAGGCCACCTCCCCGTCTCGCCCCTTCGCTCTCCGGCTTCGTGCATTGATGTTCACGCCCTGACTTGAAGGCCCCGTTTCCCATTCGTTTTGCCAGGCTCTGGAAGTGCCCTTATCCGTTTTATGGTCGGCCTGGGGTTGTCGTGGCTTTAGTGGCTTTAATAACGTTTTATTAAACGTTCGTTTTATACGTCATAACCCGCCCTGAGACCCTTGGATGTAGGGCGGGATCAGTCAATCAAAATCAATCAATCAAAATCAATCAATCAAAATCAATCAATCAATCAATAAGCAAGCAAGCACCCGCGCACGACTGAGATCCCCGCATCTCTGCCCGATGTGCCTTTTCCATCGCCCTGAAGTCCCGGCCAGCGGTTGGGCCTTGGCGGGGACTCGGAGACGCGCCTCGGTTGCCGCTGCCTGCGACGACTCGCTCTCGGGGAGCCACCGCGCTCCGCCCACGGTTCTTCTCCTGCTCCTTTCGGGGAAGGGGCTCCGAGCACGGGCGGGAAGCCGGGCTGGCGAGCGCGCCGCTTCCTTCCTTCCGAATCCTGCGACTCGCTTCTCCCGACTGTACGGCGGCGCGGGCGCCAGGGAAAGCGAATCTGGGGATCGGGGTGGGAGGGGCGGCAGCAGGGAATGCGGACTGGTTCGTGCACGTGGGGGAGGCTGGTCTCTCGGCGCTGGGAAGCCGAGCCCCTCCCCGCCCGCCCTTAGAGAAGAAGAGCGAGCAGCGGCCTTGCACAACGCGTAGGAGAAGCGCGGGCGGGGAGGAGGGTAAAAGGCTCCGCAGTCTGAGTAGGCGCCGCCGACGGAAAACGGAGGAAGGGGCGGGAGCGAGTGGGTGGGTGAGAAGGCGACCGTGTCTCCCGCTCCGGGTCCTAGTCCCTTCGGTCCGTGACTTCTCACTGGGGAGCAAAGCAAACCGCTCCGCTTCCCGTGTTGCGCACTGTCGAGTAGCCCCTGGCTCGCGTGCCCGCCGGCAGCCCCCTCGCAGGCTTTGAGGGGAGGCGGCGGAGACTCCGACGCCACGAGGAGTCACACCGTTTCCTTCCCTCCGTCCCCGCCGCGGCGCCGGCCCGGCCCGGCCCTCCTCCTGGCTCGCCGCCTTTTGGGCGGACCGCGCGCTCCCCTCGTCACCGCAAGAGGCGCGGCCCCGTTTAGCACCTCCCCTCCTCCGTCTTGAGCCTCGCCTGGGGCCACTGTAGCAGCAGCAGCCCCGCTCCGATCCGGTCCGGAGCATCCGGAGGCAGGGAGGACAATGTCGTCCGGGGTGGCGCCCCCCAAGAGCGGCTCCCCTCTGAGGAAGCGCGCCAGCCTTCAGACGCCCACCTCGGGAGGTAAGCGGGGCCGGCGGGGCAGCCTCCCCTCTTCCCTTCTGCCCCGTTGCCGCTTTCCAGACGGGGGGAGTCGGGGTGGGACCGAATGCCGAGCGGCCCCCTGGGTCTCCTCGACTCCGGTGTCTCGGGCGCTCGTTTGCGGCATCCTGGCGTCGAGGGTCGCCGCCTCGCGGGGCAGCTCCCGAGTGGGGTCGGGGCCTCGCGGCATCGCGCTCCGGCGCCTCCTTCCTCGGGAGTCAGTCGCGCTCCGTCCCGTGGGGCTTACTCCCGAGGAAGCGCGTCTAGACGACCCGCTTCGGCGGAGGAGGAAAGGACGGGAGAGCCACAGTTTTGTTCCCGGGAACAATATGGCTAATCCACCGGGATCTGCGGCATCTCCGCCTCCCCGAGCCGTAGGACCGCAAAGGGTTTTCTAGCGGCGTGAGAGCAGAAGAGAACGAAGCTCCCCGGCATCGCCGCTTGTCGGTACGGCGACTCTGGGCATGTGAAAATCCTGCATTTCCAGCGGCCCTTCGAGGAGGCTAATGCGGCTGGCACCGGCTGCTGGGGCGTCTCTCTGTGATGTCTACGCAGGGCGCTGGGATAATAAAGCGACAGCTGGAGCTGCGTCTGACTGTACCTTAGGTTTTTTCCCCTTCAGGCTGCCGGATGTGCTGGCGAGGTGAAAGGCACTTCCATCTATTTGCTTCCTGCCAGCTGTGATCGCTGAAGGAAAGATGCTTGCGAGTATTGGCAAAAACTCCCTGAAGACACTGATTCACTGGCCACTGCAAATCTTACAGCATATCTTTAAATCAGAACTTTCCTGGGATCTGTGCAGAGGGGGTCATGTTTCGCCCCCCGGCCTCAGATCTGAAAGGCTGAAGTGTCCTTAATACGTGCAAAATGCATTTCACACCCATGCGAGTTTTAGCCAATGCATTGCCGGGCATGCGTGAGCCTTCGAGCCCTTTTCATCCAAGAGCCAAAGCACCTTTCGAATGGCTTTCCCCTTGCGACTTAGATGGTGGGGTGTGGGCCACTATCTGCAGTGTGTGGTGTGTTGTTTTTGAAGACTAAATGACCAGAATAATAACAGTGTTTCCCACTTTGGTTAGACATAGAATACTTTGTTTCTTGCAGTCTGTCCTTCTGTTTGTAGAAAGCCTGGAAGCCTGAACATATGCTCATTCCCCCATCTGTGAGGACATCTGCAGTAGGTGGCTATGTAGGAACTGCAACTGCATGGTGGGCTATATGGCATTTGCTTTCAGTGGAACACACTGTTGTTCCATCTGGACTTCTTGCACATATGCTTATGTCATGTTCTTCGTCTGTGAATGCTCAGATGCCTGGAATACAGACAGTGTACCTGCCAGATCGTTGAATTGGCAGATGAGCCAAAGTTGACATGGGTGGTGATATTCATTTCTGAGGACAGGAATCAAGTTCAGTGCCCATGCTGTCAACGAAAATAAAAGTCTTAGGCTTTTTCTAAGACCCCCTTCCATTTAACTGTGCACATGAAGGCGGAGTGAAAATGCAGGTTGTTGGGTACTACTGAGTCATGAGCAATTTATAGTTGACTCTGTGCAGTGTTTTGTCCAGCATCATTGAGAAAAATGGAAAAGGAAAATATTGCACCTATATCTGCTTTAGATTTTCACCTTGATCACTGAATAAACCCGTCTCTCGTTTCTCTTACTCAAACTCATAGTGGTAGCGTATTAAATTGTTTGTTCCTTGAAGTACAGTTTTTAATATAACAGCAGACATATCAACATGCATGTCACTATCAATACTTTGAATTAGTTGTTCAGTCTTCTGTTTATACATATACACCCACCTTCATTTACAATCCTTCTCAGTTCCTTACTAAAGTCATCTGAGAAGGTATCCTGCAAGGTATTTACATATTTTAGAGCTGCTGCCTTTTCTTCTTTATTGTTTATAGATGGCTATAGCTTTTATACGTATGTGGCTAGGATCATGCCTTTGTTTATTTATTTTTCCACTTTTAATGGTTAAGTGACCTGTCTTTAGTCCTTTCTGCACTGAGCTTTACTCTGGATTATATCCCAGAATAGGGACCTGTCATCCACATGCTAGTGCACCACAATTAAAGTGAAAGTTTAAGCAAATATAGGTGCGATCTTTTCCTTTTCCCTGTATCTCAGTGATGCTGGACTCTTCTGTAGTCCGCACCAGCATGTGGATAGAAGACTCCTATTCTGGGATATCATTTGGAATAAGGCCGAATGAAGAGAGGGCCAAAGTCCCCTAATGCTATTGGAACATTAGACATCTGTGATGCTGATGGGATTTGGAGGGATGATGATGATAATCTAATATCTCTGGGAGAAAAATACAACATCACTCCATTCATTATTGGTACATTGAGTTCAGTGCTAAATAAATATTTGGAAGACACCAGAATAAAGTAAAAAAATTCCCAGTCTCAAAAAGTAGCAAGACCTGGAACTGGACACATTCTTCAACCATATCTAGTTGATGTGAATTAATGAGAGGGCAAATGGTGCATCTGGTTGATGATGATAGTACTCTACTCTAGTAATAATATTATGTTATTATAATATAATCTAGAGATAACTGTGAGGAAACACTGAAGGAAATTAGTAAAGGAGCAGAGGATGATTCAAGGGAGAAAAATAAATAGCTCCTTGAAGGAAAAGTGGACAAGAGGAAACCACTGCCGTGTCTAAAACAAGGGGGCACTGAAGGAAAGAGACAGAAGGGCTTATGTGTACAGCAAGCACTTCATATGAATGCTGCTAAGACTCAGACTGAAAAATCTCCTAGCGACTGCAAGGGCTGCTGCTTATGCAAAGAGGCTGAAGAAACAAGGGAGCCCTTAATCTGCTGCTGCAAAAGGGCTGCATAAAGTGATGTAAAGGGCATCCACGATACATCAGAACAAGTGGAAACTCCTCCCAATGTTCCAAGCATTGTCTGGTGGCTTCATTTGATGCCTGTGTGGCTTGCGCTTCTTTTGGTCTGTCACAGGGATTTCCAGGATGGAAAGCATGTGCACATTTATTTATTTATTTAATTTATTTTCTAACACAACCTTAAAACTTCTAACTCCCAATATTGAATCTCACATATATTTACATTACATCATTTGGTTGTTACCTATAAACCCACATCGTCCATTCTTCTGAGTCTTCTTTTAGCATCACCTGTTTAGTGCTTCCTATCAGCAGTTCTTTCTTTCAGCTGCCCCTTTGAGTATAAAGTCAATCAAACCCAGCAGTTATTCTTGCTTCTTGTAGAAAATCGATAAAGGGTCTCCAGTCTTTTATGTACTTATCTATTGTCCTGTTCTTTATTTAGTTTGTTAATTCGTCCATCTCTGCTAATTCAGTTAGTTTAATTAGCCAGGTCTCCACAGAAAGAATTCTGTCTTCTTTCCATTCTTTCTGTGCATATAATATTCTTGCTGCTGTTACCATATAAAGAATCAAGAATTCACATTATCTACGTTTTCCTCTATTATTCTGAATAGAAACATTTCTGGTCTAAATGGTACATTAATTTTTAAAATATTTCTCATTATAGAATGTATCTGTATCAGTTCATTTTATCCTTTTTAAAATTCACCACATATAAAATGTTCCTTCACTTGTTTTACACTTCCAATACTTATTTGACATGCCTTGATATATGTTTGCTAATTTATGTGGTGTTAGATACCATCTTTATATCATCTTATATATATTTCCTCTCAATGGTAAATTTCATATCTTTCATCCACAGTTTCTCCCAGTGTTCCGTTTGATTACTGTGTTCAACATTTCTTGCACATGTGATCATACGTTCCTTCACTGGTTCATGTTCCGTATCTATCTGCAGCAATAGTTTGTACATCATGCTAATTGTTCCTTTTTTGGCTGTCTTTAACTGTATTTCCCACTTTTGCCTTTCCCATTCAAAATTTAATCTATTTTTATCATTTCTGTATATATCCATAAGTCGTCCATATGTAAACCATTTTTGCCTTCTTGATTTAGTTGATCTCTTGTTTTTAAAGTAAATTCGTTAATTACTTTGTTTTTGTTTAACAGATCTTCATACTTAATCCAAGGGTGTTTTTCCACTGTCAATTGTACCCATTTTTGCACCCATTTTTGTACCTTTTGGCTGTGAGCGGGATGATCCCATTTCCACTACGGCACCCATTTTGAACCCGATTGTTTCCACTGCCATGGGGGAAATCCAGATCTTTTTGGCCTTTAATCCAGATTTGGGGTCTTCTGCCAGAAACTCCGGATTAAAGGGAGCCGGTTTCCACTGGAAACAGGCAATGGCATTCAAAGGAGGCTAGGGGGAGGGGATGCACCTTTGACCCCCCCCAACATTGGCTTCGAAGTCACTTCGAAGTTGAGTTCACATTCACTTCGAAGTGACTTCGAAATCACTTCAAAGTCACTTCAAAATCACTTCGAAGTCACTTTGAAGTTGCTTCGAAAACTGTACCCCCCTGCCCCCCAAAACACCTGGGGCAATGGACCGACCCCTTGTGGGTCAATCTGGATTCCCCAGATGGGTGCAAAGCTGTTTCCACAGCAGGGGTGTTAGCACCCATTTCTAATGGGTGCTACACCTCCTGTGAAAACACATTGGATGCTTCCCTTAATCCGGATCTACTAGATCCAGATTAAGAAATGTACCCTTTCCTTAGATCTGGATCTTCTGAGATCCAGATCTAAGGGCTGCAGTGGAAAAACACCCCAAGCCTCCCTTCCCTCAAATTGGCCCTTCATGTGGTGACACCCACATGGACATTTTCCTGTACAAGTTGTTCTTATATTTAGACCAAACACTATACAAAGCATTTCTTACATAATGATTTTTGAAATCAGAATTAACTTTTACTTTATCCTACTATAAATACCCATGCCACCAATATGTCAGATTCTGTCCCTCCAATTGTAATAATCTAGCAGTCTTCCATCCAGGCCACTTTGCAATCCAATTTAACAACATGGCACATGATATATCTTCAGATTAGGCCAGTGGTCGGCAAATTCATTAGTCAAAAGAGCCAAATATCAACAGTACAACGACTGAAATTTCTTTTGAGAGCCACATTTTTAAAACTTAAACTATATAGGTAGGTACATTGTTATTAACTTAATTGGGGTACCCCTAAGCTGGAAGAGCCACAGTCAAGGGGCCAAAGAGCCACATGTGGCTCCCAAGCCTTGGTTTGCCTACCACTGGATTAGGCAATTGAAGTCCTCTATCTTTTGAGTCTTGCATCAATTTAAATCTTATTCTTGGCTTTCCCCCTCGCCAGATGAACCTTGTCATATCCTTCTACCATTTTGAAGTCGTTTTCATTGATCACTATCGGCAAAGTTTTGAATAGAAACTTTCGTGTTTTTGATGTTGATGAATGTAAGTCTGAGCACCTTTAAAATGCATGTACATCCTTTTTATTGATATATATTAAGTAGAAAGTAAGGCTGCCCCCAGACAGCAGCCAGATTTCCTGCTAGGAAGTGATAGTGTGGTGTATTGCCTCCCTGGCATTATTGCTTCCAAACTAGACAGGACTGCGTTTGTGCTTTTTGGTAAAGCACATATCCCGGTATTTGGCTGGCAGTAAATACCTGGAAGCATGTATCTTCAGCGCTGCTCATGGGCAGTGGATGGAACTATGATGGTCATTCCATTCCAAAGGTAAGGGAGACATAGTGGGGCTATGCTGGGATTGCCCCAGATACATGTGGTAACCCTACCATAGCTGTATCATAATGGTGCTCTAATCCTCTCATCTGGATGGGGCATTAATGTAGGAGTTTGATACAAACAAGTGATGACTAAGGTCCTTTCTGCACTTCTTTATTACCCCTGAACAAGCAGCTCAGTCCAGAATCATCCCAAGGGGTCCCTGTCCTGTGACTGAAAGGTCTACAATTGTCCCAAGCTTCCTCCCTTTGGACCCTACCTTCAGTGCTTCTTGTGTGAAACAAGGAAACACCACGGCCCCATCTTCAAAGCTTACACAAGCTTCTGAACATCATTTCTGAAAACACAGAAGAGAGGTAGAAGAAGAGTTGGCTTTCCTACCTCATTCTTCTCACCTTTAAGGGGACTCAAAGCACCTGAGAAACCTGCTCTTCTCCCCACAACAGACACCCTGTGAGGTAGGTGGAGCTGTGGGAGCTCAGAAAGAGAGCTGTGACTAGCCCAAAGCTTTGTGATGGAGTGTGGACTCAAATTGGGAGACTACCAGATAAGAGTCTGACACTAATCACAAGATCAAACTGGCACACTACCTGTTCAGCCCTGACATTGTGCACCAGATGTGATCTACAAGTGATGAGACCTGGGCCAGTTGCTAGCAGGGGTGAATGTATCATAGACGGGAAGGCAGTTATGTGGACTGGCACATCCGCATTGCTGCTGAGCTTAACCCAGGACAGATGGAGTCTCCACTCTCACAATACAGGCAGCTTCTCACCTCTTATCCCAGATAGTGGACTGGGATAGTTAGACTATTTCAAGAGAGACAAGTGCGGAAAGGACCTGAAAGTTGTATGGAGCACAATTAGTGGGGGGGAATACTGAATAACAAACTGGTCTAGTCCTATCCCTTTGCTTAGCTTTCTTTTGGCTGCAAGAATATTTTCTGAGAATATCTTTTCTTTCTTTTTTCTTGGGAGAAAATCCTGAGAATGTAAGCATGTTTACTGCCTGGTCCTCTTGGGAGAAAATTCTGAGAAGAGGCTGGGCATACTGCTATGACTCAAGGAACATTTCTCAAAGGCAGATATGACAGTGAAATAACAACTGAGGCTGAGCTGATGGCTTTTAGCTACAGATACATCTTGGTAGCAACCTGGCCTTTTACAGTTCAGGAAACAACTGAAGTGCAGGAGGTGAGAATCTGAAACTTTACAGGCTAGAAATGGGAAAGAGCTGCTAATCAAAGCAGAGAAAAGGAGGAGCCTGGAATTACAGAGTGCTAAGGAAAAAAGGGAATGAGGATATGGCTTTGGGAGGGATCCTGGGGTGGTAGGAGCTGTAATGAGAAGGCCAGGGGATGGGGGAAATTCAGGGAGTACTGGGGTGATCACTGGAGTGATCTGTGGGATGTATGGGCCAACTACAGGTGTGTTCCTATATCCACAGGGGATAGGTACCAGTTCCTACCATGGATATTTGAAATGCTGAGAATCATGGGAAATTGCACACAATTTTGCACTATTTCCTATTTCGCCAGGCCTCTGTGATTTGCTGCTGCACACAGTGGCAGTGTCAATACCCAGGGGCAGGGATGTGCAAAATTTGGTTCATGTTCGCAAATGTGAGAAAGTGTTTTCTATTTGCAGACAGTTGCATCAAAACAAAAATTCAGTTTTTCATGTAGCCAAAACTTTGAGACGGACTGGTTTCCCACTTCCAAAAATGAACCATTCAATCTAACCATTTATTCTTGTTTTGCTGTGTATTTCGGTCATGAAAAGAACTTTGCAATGGAAAAAAGTGTAATTTTCTTCAACCCCCCCCCCCAAAAAAAAAAGAAATGCAAAAAACTGGATTGTCTCTTCAATATCGAAATGAACATGCATTTTCCCCCATGCTCACCTTACCAAGGGCCTGGAGTGACACAGTGCTCTTTCTTTTTACAAGCTGCTGGTGGCAGCAGGATGGATGGCAGGATGGTCACTTTCTTCCTTTTGAAGGTTGCATTGCCATGGCCAGTGGGGAATCAACACTATGGAGGGAAGAGGTGGGTGGGAGGTCCTGCTCCCTTCTTCCTTAAAAGATCAGTTACTACTTTCATGGGCAGCATTGACAGAAGGGATGAGCAACAGGTGGCAAGGTGATAGAAGCAATATCAGGAAGCAGCTTCATGATCAGCAGGGAGAATCCTCCGAAGTGCTGCCTCAAAAGTTTGTTTCATGCAGCATCATCAACAGCAGGGTGGAGCATGGGCTGCAAACAGCAAGAATCTAGTCCTCCTGAACTGCTTGGAGGATCCAAGGTGAACTAGGATGTATTTTTCTCTCTCTTTAGGAAAAGGCAAAAGCATTCAAAATGGTGCTGCCCTTCTTGCATGTGACAAAGGTGAAACACGCAGCAACTCAACCAAGGCCTGGAAAGAGCCAGGGGAAGCACCAGCAGGCCCCAAATTGTGCCAGGCTGCTTATAGATGCCACTGAAAAGCCTATATGTGGTGTGAATCAGGCCAGCCCCTTCCAGGCTCCTAAAAGGCTGGGAGGGGCAGTCAGAACCAAGGAAAGTTGTGAGCGCTTGCCCTGCTCCAAGGTCATGTTCACTTGGGGTTTCCCTAAGCAAACTCAACCCCCAATATGAGAGAGTTGTGGTTACTTCAGGTGCTTTAGAAGATATTCAAAAGAGTGTTTTGCACACCCCTAACTGTTTTAGGGTGTTTTTCCACTGTCACTAAAAGTACCAATTAAGTACCCATTAATGGGTATGTAATGGCATTTTTGTACCCATTAATGGGTACTTAATGGGTACTTCTAGTGACAGTGGGAAAACACCCTTAAATTCCTTGTTCCCAATAATGTTCAAGTGCCACATAATTTCATGCCACACTCATTGCTGTTACCTTGCTAAGCTACCTTCTGCACCAAGAACTCTAATTAATGATTCAGAGCATTTATTCTCCATTCCATCTTTCTTTTAATTGTGGGCAAGAAAAAGAAGTGACACAGTTCAAATTTGAGCAAATTCTTGGTGCTACAATATTTAGGTGGGACTTAAAGGCTAGGTCTTCCTATATTTTAAAAGTATGGTTTTAAAAACCTAGTAGATTTCTATTGATTTTATTAAATGTTATTATTTTCATTCCCATGCTTGATTTGCAATGTTTGGAAACGCAGAGCTTCCCTAAGACAAAGGATCTTAATTCAATAAAGAAATTTCCATATCAATCTACTGTTTAGGATGAGGAAGGTAAAACTGCCCCCAGTTTTCTTCCCTGGATTTACACACTCCAAGCATGGAAGCAACTATTTTGGCAGAAATAGGTCTGAGGTGACTTTGCAAACAGATGCACAGTAGCTAAGTATGGGAGGCTTGTGCACTTGAGTTCCACTGTGGTTTTTGTTGGTATCTTATTGTATGTAGCAGCTAGATACATTTATATGGAGGTGTGTGAAGGAAACTGGGAAAGATTCCATTGAACTGTTAAAAAAATTGATTGTTCACATTAAATAATTGTTTGCCTAGTTTGAAATCTCAGTATTTTCTCTGGAGTTAGACAGGCTGAAGGAGATTTAGTTGAATGAAATATGATTGAAATATAGAAAAGGGGTTAAAAGGGGCTAGGAGTAAGAACATGCTATATTAACTTCTGAATCCATCATTCACTCTAACGTCTGGGAATTCTGGCTAGATTGTATTTTGCCTTTATTCATTGTCTGTCTTCCAAAGAGCTCAATACATTGAAGTTTTCTTTCTGTTTCATCCTTAAGAACAGTGCTGTAAGATAGGCTAGACTGAGATGCATTGAGAGACCCAGATTGCTTAATAAGCTATCATGGCCAAGTGGGAGATTTAAATCATCGTTTCGAAGGACAAGGAGCTACTTTGATAATCAACCCTCTGTATTTCGTTGGATCATGATTCTGTGTTTGGTAGAAACGCTCAGATTTTAAAGGGATCCGTGAGGGGCAACATTTTTAGAAGGCTCTCTTTTGAAAGAGGGAGTGAATGAATGAACAAAGGGGGGTGTCGCTACCAGTGGATGTGACTGCTTTTTTGCCAAGAGCTCAGTAACAAAAGGGCACCCAGAACCCCCCTGTAGTTGACCAACTTGTACTCCAATAATTGCACTCCATGGGTGCATTTGTTCCAAGTGTGCGCATTATACAGGGGTCTCATTTTTGTTTCCTTTTCTAGGAGCCCTTTCTGTCTTTACTATGCATCCTAGCTGGACACTGAATTCATCGGGGCCTCTGGTTCATACAGTAAAATCAGTGTACATTCACATTTACTGTGGAATAATCTCTCAGGTTTTCCTTTTCTCCCACCCCAATTCTCTTCCCAGGCACTACCACCTCATTTATCTTTTGAATATTTATTTATTTATTTTAATCCATTTTGTAAAGCTGCCTTTCTTTGGCCTGTGGCCACTTAAGGCATCTAGTGTGTGTCTTCCCTATCATGAGACAGGATGAGGTGACTCCTGAAGCGGTTAACTGATAGGAGGAGGGGAGCAGTGCTGTATATGCCATATGACCTTCCCTGCACCTTTCAAGCAAGCCAGATGCTCAAATAACAGAGATACCAGAGTTGAAGGAACAGTTTTAAGACTGTGTTCACATATATTAGGAGGAGGAGGACAAACAACAACAACAACTTCTGACATCACTCAGAAATGGTTCTGAGCTGGGTTTGTTCACAGGCCAGTCTGCCCCTCGTCCTCTCATGAACATTTTAGGCTAGAAAATTTGGATTAGAGATGGGATGAGAACATGACGGCTGCATGCTATCATCTCTGTGGTGCTTCTGAGCCATTTTTTCTACGTGTGAACATAGCTTTAGACTGAACTATCTGGTCTGTTGGCTCTTGTAGGCAAAACACAGAACTAATTCTTAAGAGTCTGTGCTGTAGACCTAGTGGGACTTCTGAGATGTTACTTAGATCCCCAGTATTAACATGACTGACTGTTCTGTGGCAACTTCTCCCATGCCTTGAGATCCAGAGGCAGGGACCTCCTGAAAGTTTTCTTTACTGAGTCTCTGCCTGCATCAGGCACAAGATGAGGACCTCTGCAGGTATGGAGTGTCCCACCTGTCCACTGAGCTCCACAGAGCTGTGCTTTGTTTTGGTTTATAGATCTAGTACGGGAGGGGGACTGTTGACCATGTTAAAGCAATGGATGATATCATCCAGTTTCTCTTCTGACCTCGATGTTACCAGTGGAACCTAGCTAAAGGGCCATATAGCAGTCTAGTTTGTTGCCTAGAAAGGTATTTCTGAGTCATTGTTTCTTAGCTCTCTGCTTTTAGTTCTGTCTCTCTCACCCCACCAGTATCTGTCAAAAGTGTGGCTTACTCATGTGTGATGGTTTCAGCAGCCTAAGAAATTAAAAAAAA
>MTQE01001134.1:60900944-60921368 GCA_014337955.1 Aspidoscelis marmoratus | reverse complement strand
AAAAAAACTAGAAATGGTTATGCGCACAACTGAGTGTGATATGAAATCAATTGTTAAGCAGTTTGAAAGAAGGGTTTTTTTCCCACTGTCACTAGAAGTACCCATTAATGGGTACATTAATGCCATTAAGTACCCGTTAATGGATACTTAATGGGTACTTCTAGTGACAGTGGAAAACACCCAAGAATTCTTCTGGGTTCTGAGTAACAAAAGCCAGGCCTGCTGTCTATATAAGATCACAAAGGTCCTTTCTGCACTGGGCCTTATTCTGGATTATATTCCAGAATAGGAGCCTGCCAGGTGCATTCTGATGCAGACTACATTAGGGCCCGTGGGCCAAAGTTAGCCTGCAAATGATTTTCCTAATCTGTTGAGGGCTGGTGGAGGAGGACTTTGCCCTGCTCAGGCAGCCTGGAATTCTGTACTTTGTGTGAATAACAAAAGCAGAGCTTCACTTTCATGGGAAATGCTTAATTTTGTTTTTTATACTGGCCATAGAGGAGGCAACGGGGGAGGATCGTCTTTTCTTCTGCAGTCTTGTCTTTGGTGGCTTCATGGCAAGAACTGCCTTAATATGCTGCCTTAAGAATTTTATGGGCACAAAACTGAAAGCTGTAACTTCCTTACCTTGGGTGGATACATCCCAGTTGCCGGTAAAGAAAATACTTTTTACATGTTAATTTAGAAACAATGACTACAGTGTAAATGAAAAAAAAAAGTTTCTCAGAATGGTGGAGGAAGAGAAACTGATTAATGGCTTCAGCAGTGTAAATGCTCTCATTTCCCTCCTTATAGATTGTTATTTTAAAAAAAAGCAGACAGATCTCAGCTTTCCAACATAGAATGTCTCCAAATAATCATGCAAGTTTGATTAATTGGGACCATGCCATCACTGCATTATTTAGTACAATGGCAGAAAGGTGCAGATCTTTATCTGTCATAGGATTCTGCAAGATCTGGCAGTGTGATGGAGTATCTTATACCACGTTGCTGAATTCAGACTCTGTTCTCTAGGATGCTTCATCACAGTCTTTGGAAGAAACAATTTAGTGTAAAAGTGTGATAGCAACTTGCAAAGCAGAATCACTGGCCTTCAGTCGGAACTTGAAGGCAGTGGGTGGGAAGAAATGAAGCAATGTATTCCTGTCCTTTTCGGAGAACATTAGCTAAGCAGTAGGAAGAAAATAGCAAAAGTTTCATAAATGCTTCCCACCTTGAAAGGGGTGCAAGAATTGTAATACTATTATACCACTCCTATTTAAATAAGGATTGCAGTAGTAACCATTAGCAGCGTAACAGTTGTAATATATGTGATCACTTCCCTTACCAGAACTGCTCACAGCAACTTGGTAAGGACGTGGTGTTAGAAATTCAGCCAGTTACATATAGCAGCTTTTATGTTCTTGCAATATATGTCACTAAATGCAGGGTCTATAATTATATTTTTCTGGTAAAGAGGCTGCCCACAAGGGGGAAAAGAATAAACAAGCAGGTGATGTTTTCCTTGTTCCTATTTTCTGTTTGTTTCTATACTTAGGAGAGAGAAAAGTAGATGTGAGGAAGTTTTGTTTGGCAGTTATTTAAATCTGCCTTTGAATATGGTGCAACTCCAGTGGTCCTATTGTTAATTTTGCCTCTGTTAGGTTATGTTTTCAGCCAGTGTGCACAGCGCAGCATTTTTCCCCCTCAAAGGCAGTGAAGGGCTTGATGTCCCAGAGAAATGTTAGATGTTAATGCAGAGCATGCACCTCTGGTAGTTCTGTGATTGGAGAAAATCGCATAGAACAAGGACCTTAATTGGAAGACTGGGCTATGAGGGAGACCTTTTCCACACTCAACTTGCTTTGAGTGGTTTAACTATTCTGTGCCAGCCCATTCTGGATGAAACACAGCAGGTGCTACCTGCCTTGCAAGGGAATGGATGTTGTTCACCCCAAGCAAATCCCGGCAGTAATATGGAGGTGCTATTATTGGTCTACGTAACTGACTCCCTAAAGCGCTGCCCACCCTTGCCCAGGCTCCATCCCTCGTGTCTGCTACACAAAGGTGGGGCAGAACAGAACAGTCAAGTATGCCCTGTCCCAAAGCAGGTGTAGATGCTGGAATAAGACAGTTTGGGACAACCGCAGACCAAATAGGTCTACAGCTAATCCAGAATAGGGACCTCTTGGGACAGTTCTGGACTGGAGTATCACCAGTCCTGTATAGACATGGTGTACTCAGGAGACGCTTGGACTGGTCTACTGACTGAGTGTGGAATGGCCAATGTTCTGTGCAAGAATGCTGTATTCACTTGCCTTGAATACTTAGACTGGTCTAGGTTTTCCTGTCCTATTTGCATCCAGACCTCAAAACTGATACACATGCCTAGTAACAGGTAGAGGTTGCAACAAAAGTTGTTTCTGTTCCTGCATTTGAATCATGAAATGTTTTGTTGTATTTTCTTACATTTTGAGAGGGGTTTTTTTTTGTATCAAACTTCTCAAGGGATTTAGTTAGTGATCTGCTGTGTCAGCCCTCACTGCTGTAGAGATTTATGCTCAGCATGCAAAATGAGGCTCACTTTATTTAGCTCCAAACTAGGTAAGAACATTTTAGCTAAATCTGTGGAAGGGAATGCCATCAGTGCTACTAGGCTTGATTGCTGTATCACTTTCTCCGGTACTGGAGGTGGTGTGCATTTAAAGACCAGCTGCTAGGGAAATGTGAGTCAAGCCAGTGTAATCCCTATCTTGTCTTGCTTGTGGGCTTCCTGTGGGAAACTGGCTGGCTGGTGCAGGGACAGGTTGCTGGGCTAAAGGCCACCAGTCCCATCCAGAAGGACATTTATATGTTCTTTTATTTAGCTTGGGAGCTCACCTCTGTCCTGGATTTCTATCTTGATGTGCCTCTTTCCCTCAGTTGCAATTCATGCAGAGGGTTCTTTTTAATTTTCTTCCTTTTCTGGCAAACAATCCGTCTCACCAGATCAGGTTTTTCTCTAACAGTTGAAGGTATGACAGCTACTCAGATGCTTGTGTTTACCTACAGTTCAACAAAGAATTTCTGATGGTTTGCAAATAGGCTCATTCACAGCCAGCCAGACTGTCCCCTCCCCTCCTCCCCACCTCTGGGCTGGAGAAAATTGGTCAGGTATGGGATGAGAACACAAGGACCAGACAACACTGTCTCTGAAGTGCTTTTGAGCTACCTTTCTTGCCAAGTGTGAATGCAGCCCTAGATGGAGTCCCTTTTTCTTTGTGTACATACGTGTCCGTGTGCTTGTAAGGATTACTGAGGTGAGAGATTATGAGGCAGGGTCCCAAAACCTATTGACAAGCTGTATTCCAGGAGTGTAAGGGGAGATGCTATGCCCATCGCTGTCATCTCTGAAGCCTTCCATCTGAGGCTGCAATCAGACACAGCAAAAAAAGATCATCTCTGAAGGATTTTAGGTGGGATTGTTCACACACCAGTCTGCCTCTTCCCCCCCCTCCTGAACATTCTGTGCTAGGAGTAGAGATTAGGGAAAACTTGGGAACACAAGGGTCACACACTGTCTCCCTGAGATGCCTCTGCGGTGCTCATTTTGTTATATCTGAAGACAGCCTCATAGACTGCAGGATCTGAGCTCAGGCACTTCCCTGACATCTTGTGAGAGCACGAGGGGACGGCTGCTCCCCATAGGTCACTGATTGCTTTTAACTGGTGAGCAGCCACATGTCTTGAAGACAGTGCTCACAAGCAGGCTCTGCCAATACTGCCACCCCCCTGCTTCAGGGCAAGCTCTGGCCATGCATGCTACATATGCTCAGTTCCTCTTTTCTCTTCCTTGCTTTGGATCTGAATGGGTTGTGGCTGGGAATCGACTGGATGGATTTGGGTAGCTATGCTGCTGGTGGAATCTATGCTGGGAGCATGATATGATTCTGTGCACTTTGCCGGGGGGTCGGTTAAGTCTGGTTGACTGTTGAGCTGGTTGAAGGAAGGTGGGTGCAGCCAAAAGAAGACTAAAAATTCAGGACAAGAGAAATTGGATGAGGGGCAGCATCCCTGGATCTTAGCCAGAGTGGGATTCAGTATTTGGAAGAGATTAACACCTTGTGAACTGTGCGTGTGCTAGTGGGTTTCAGCAGAAAAAAGACAATGCAATAGTATTTGCATACATGCCCAGCCTCACTGTTAAAAACTACTTCAGATCTTTTCTTTCCACCCAGGGTTCACCGTTTTCTTACAGAACCAGTAACCTGTGTGTGGTGCTGTGTCCTTTTGGAAATTCTGATTTACCTCCTTTCAAAGACAGAGAGAGAAAAGAGAAGTCAGAAATAATAATATATATGACTCTTGAGTTGCATTGGCACGTCAAGAGTTAATTCTTCCTCCTTTTTTCTTCTTCTTTTTTTGAGGCAGGAATTAGCTCTCTTGCCTGCCCATGGGTGGCTTCTCCCTGTCTACCGTTCTGTCAGACTCTTGGAAAGGCTGTCATATTTTTGGTGCCTTCCCTCTTTCTCCTCCCCCCCTCCATAGCTGTGGATGGTACAGCCCAAGCCGGCTCTGGAGCTAGAATCCTGTGGGGCTGCTGCAGCAGTTCAAACAGAGGAGACTGTGAAGCACTGGCGACAGAGAGCCAGCAAGTACTTCTGCTTGACTGGTCATCAGTAACCTCTTTTCTTGATATTCAGCCACCCCAAGGATACCCTGGATGCAGCTTGGTCTGTGCATGGGGATGAGGCGATGGGATGCTTCATGCATAGTCTGCCAGGTTCTTGGATTCTAGATGGAAAAGACGGCCGTTTAGAGAGGCCTCACCAGGGCTAGTCTGTAAGTAAGTGTTTGCAAGTGGCTTTTCCATCCAGCCCTCCAGGGCTGGATGATGTGAGTTGTGGCTGCCTGATTTAATTGGGGTTAGAAGATTATTGAAGGAGAGGTAAAGCCTTCTGGTTAGATTTTGCGGCTTGGAATGAATATTCTGTTTGAGAAACATGTGATTTAAAGTGCTTAAGGGAAGCAGGTGCAAGGAAGATGTTGCAGAAGGCAAATGCCTGACAGTTAAGAGCAGATGGACATAAGTTCTGTCTCAGATTTTCCTATGAACTAAGTCTTCAATGTGTCAGTGGGTATGTGTGGTTTTGTGTGTCCATGTATGTGAACCTGTGTATAAGTTGTACATGTATAAAAGAGAGTTTCAAGCAGGCTAGTGTCTTTGCTAGGTGACTGGTCATCAGTTAAGGGGTCATATCTCTGCCATCCTTGTGCAGTTGCCAGAATATTTATTTGAGAGCCATTTGTATTCACTGGAGATTGGAAGTATTTTGCAGGGGTTCTAACAATATAATAGGGGTGTAAAAGTAATTATTCCAGATGATGGAAAAATATGTCAGTATTGCAAGAAATTAAGGCATTTTGATCCCTTTGTATATATTTCATTGACAATCTTTTTAGTATTTCTTTTGAATGAGGCTCTGAATATGAATATTGTACAGCTAAGAAATTCTTGATTGATTGATTTATACAAATCCAGCAGTAGTTGATCAGAAGTCTGCATATCTTGGTACAAGAATATATCTAATGTAGAAAATTAAAAACAGACTTTAGCTTCTCTTAGTACTTCTAAGTTACACAATTCTGCATTATTCTTAAGAGAATACTTTTATGTGTAATATAGTTGAACAACACAAGACTTCTTAGCTTACCAGATTTATAGAATGCATTTTTCTACCTCAGAATGTCAACATAGGCATTAAGACAACATACAGTAAATTACCAGGACAATATCTGGCTTTCAGTTTCTTAAGTCTTCAGGCTGCTAAAAATGAAATCATAATTGCTTCCTAAGTACCGTATATCTGAGAAAACTCAAGCGTAGCTTGTATAAAGTAAGTGTGAGACCCTATGTGAGACATATATTTAGGTATATAGTTATACCTCAAAACATGCCACAAATGCAGCAACTTCATAACACAGATTGAGAAGGTATCTGAATCGGCATGATTTCTGCACTTCTCTGTGCAATGCTGTCCAAGGATTTCAACTGCTATGAAAAGTGATGCAAGATGGCCATATTACTGATCCAGTGTTCATAGTGTTATAGAGCTCAGTGGAGGAACTTCTCTGTCTATCTGCTGCCTGAATTTTGTTTTCTTCCCCTTTCCTTTAGACTATGACTTTGAAGGCAGGGACCCTCTTTGTATTTTAGTAGCTGAACTGGGATCCTGCTTTGCCAAGGGAAGGCTAAACAGCTTTTAATAATATAGCAAAAGGTGAACTCCGCAAAGACTGAAGTTCATTGTGTGTTGTGATTGTTATAATTCCAGAACAAGGCACGGGGCGTTACTGTAAGAAACTCTGTTGGAATGCTGTCCACCCTTTGACTGTGATATATGAATGTAAGAGCAGGAGAGGTTACTAACTCCCCTGAAGTTTGATGAAGCATTTTATGGGATGTGGGCTTGGAACTGGTGCCCCTCACTTGACTTTGAAGGTTGGGATGCTATCAAAAGCAGGGCTAAAGTTGTCCCACCAACCCTAGACCTGGGACGCTGATGCTTGAAACGTTAAGAAATCTGTCCTGCTGTCTATAGTGTTGCCTAGTTAGCAATTGGAGCTACAGGAGCAGCTGTTCTTGGCTGGCCCCATTGTGAGCATAAGGCACACTCTGACTTTGATGGGCATGCCAAGCCTTATCCTTGCTGTTGGCCTGGCGGCTCCCCAGCTTGGCTGTTTTTTCCTGATGAATTGATTGTTTGCTCTATGCACAGGGAACCCATTAGGGAGACATGTGAGGGCTATTAGTGAGGCAGAGTGCTGCTTGCCTATTCAGTCACTGCCTGGGTGGGTTGTGGGAGGAGGCAGCTGTATGCCTAAGGAGACACGTCTTCACTCAGATGCCACTGTGGTGCAGTTGGTAGCTGGCCTTGAGGGCAATGAATGGGGGCGGGGGGAAGCCATCTGTATTGGGCTTGACAGTTCATACTCATGGGCTGCCTGATCTGGAAAAAGGGTTAACACGTAGAGGAACACGAATTGAAAGATTGCTGTTGTGCTTCTCTTCAGCTTGCAAGGCTTTCCCCAAGCATCTGGTCCTCCATTGGGAAAGTAGGCAGCCAGATTAGGCAGATTAGCCGCTGGACCAACGTACTGAGTCTTTAATGTCCTCTTTCCCCAATATACCCTTGTGACATTTGGAAGGTTGGGTGAAAAGTGATGGAGGCTTTGTCCAGGAAAGGCCCATGGAACTCTGATGTGAGTTTATTAAGCTGAGAATATGAATAAACTTAAAGAGACTAAGCAGGTTGCTTTTGGGTTAACTCCTTTAATTGTAGCACTTCGGAAAACTACTTGGCATTTGTAGGAGGTGAGAATGACCCCTCTCTGAGTCAGTGATGTGCTGCTTGAGATTTTTTTAAAGGATACACCACTATTAAACAGGAGACTGAAGCCTTTGCCATGCCCTCCACCAGGTTGCACATAAAAACTGTAGCTGCTTCTGGCTGGGGTAAGAGGAGAGACAATTGAGTCCCATGTTGCAAGTGTGAGATTGCAGCCTTTGCCACGCCCTCCTCTAGGTATAAGATGGAAGAACAAAATCACCTGAGTTGGTTTCTGTTTAGTTTCTCTTTGACATTTTTGAGTTGTCTTGTATTAATTGTACTAATTAACTATTATTTTCTTATTTGATACTGTGTACTGTAATTTCTTAGACTACATAGGTTATTATCAGACTTTTGTACATTGCTTATGACGTATATTTGATGTTTTGTTTGCTGAAATGGATTTCTTTACTTGCTGTATTCTGAGGTGATGATTTTATATGTTATTTTGTGCTGCCCTTTGGTGAAAGGGGGATTATAGATAACTGTTATTATGTTATGCCCAGCATGGGTATCGATTAAGATAAGATTCGTGGGTCTGCATACACAGCTGCTAAGAATAGTAAGGTAAACATAAAGGCTTCGCTGATGTGACTACCTGGCTTGGCAACAATCCAGAAGCGCCTTGCCATTGTCATCTTCTAGGAGATGCTGGGGACTGAACCTGAGGATTTCAGGTTTGGACACCAGGTCTCTGAACCTGAGGTGCTCTAGGCTGAGCTAAGGCAACTCTGATGGTGCTGAGCGGACATTTTAAGCAGCATTTTAAGTTGCTTTGCACATCTCTCCTCTTAAACTCCCTAGACTTGCAGTAATGGCGTTGTGTGAGATTTAGTGCCCCTTGGGCTACTCGTCCATTGTTACTATTCAGTATTCCCCATTTCTCATTGTGACATCCCACTTGTTACATAGAGCTGGATGAGCTTCTGAAAGAAGAATGCATTGGGAAAAACAAATGTAGCCTCCTATTTTCTTATTGCTTTGGAATGTTTAGAAAGAGGCAGAATGCTAGGCTGGAGTCAAGACAACCTTTGAGGGTTAGGGTCACAAAGTCAAGACAACCTCTGAGAAAACAGTCATAGCTCAGTAGTAGAGTTCAATATTAACAGGTTCAGTTCCCAACATCTGCAAGTAAGACTGAACCTGTCCCCTTTCCCTAGCTAAACTGTAGAGTAGAATTTCTAAGACTGCTCTGTGGGGCATGTTTGGTTTGAGAGCTGCATGCTGATGGTTAGCTGAAAGGAGGGAATGCTGAGGTCAGCATGAAAATTAGAAGCTGCTTTTTCACCCAGTAGATCATTGGTCTATAGAATTTACTGTCACAAGGGATGTGATGGCCACTAGCTTGGATAGCTTTGAGAAGGAGCTGGACAAATTCATGAAGGACAGGCATATCAATGGCTACTAGGCTGGATGCCTAGATACTGCATCTGGGTGGGAGAGTCAGGTAGATGCCTCTAAAAGGCCATTTGCAGGGATTCAAGAACAGGTGAAACTTTTGTCTTCTGCTTGCACTTGCCCAGACCCAAATGGTGGGCCTTTGTGTGAAATAAGATGCTGGATTAGAGGGACTGTGGCCTGATCCAGCACAGCTAATCGTCGCTCCCTCTTGTGCTCTCTCACTCCAAGACGTTGTGCAGATTAGGAATATTGAATGGTAGCCGGTGGGATCATGACCAAGAGCCACAGAAGGAAATGCTGGTTGTAGAAGTCTCCTAACTCTCCAGTAGGGACTGTCAACAGAGTGTTTCAAGGCTGAAAGAACTGCAGGCAGGAAGCTCCTTCATTGCCTCTGCTGTAGAGCAATATCACTAAGCTCTTTCTTGGTGCAGAGCAAAAAATGTTTACTAAATAGTTTTGAAAATAATTGACCTGGGAAGGATCGTTTTGCTAGGACATCACAGTGTTTTGAAAGGCTGGGAAAGAAAAGAGAGAAGAAAATAAAAGAGAATTCGAGAACCAGTGCTTTAGAAAGTTTCTATCAGATACTGAATTAGTAAGATGTGACTCTGTACAAAACAGCTTCAGCTCTCTATATACTGGAAGATTTCCCATCTGTAAACAGATCAGGAGCTCTTCTCTGAAAGAAGAAATGTACCTTGTGTATCAAGTTTTGGGAGATTTAGAGTGAAAACTAGGTCACAAATGGGTTATTTTTATGCACTGGCAGTGTCCCACCTGTTCTCCTGTGTAAGCCTTTAAGTCCTGCTCTTTACTTTCCGCCTTGTCTGTCTAAAGCAATTTCTACCTTTCATAGGTAGCAGTTAACTTTCCATGTGTACAGATGACCAAACTAGGTTAGAATGAGAGTGCCATATAATAAATAAATATACTGTATTTTCTGGCGTATAAGACTACTTTTTAACCCAGAAAAATCTTCTCAAAAGTCAGGGGTCGTCTTATACGCCAGGTGTTCTCTTCTTATACGACGAGTATATCCCAAACTCTATATTTTAACTGGAAAGTTGGGGGTCATCTTATACGCCCAGTCGTCTTATACGCCGGAAAATACGGTAATTAGGATGAGAGAGGATGAGGAAAGAAAGCCACTATCTGGAGATGAGCTAGGTTGGGTTAAAGGTGTCCTGGTGCAGTAGCTACTGGCAGAAACTGGTCTGAATGAAATCAAGTGGAGCCACTAAAACAGAAGGCTGTTTTAGTAATTCTGGAGGAGACATATACAATTCAGTTAAGAAGGTGCCAGGCACCGTTAGAGCAGTGAGTGAGCTGTGAATATATGTCCTTATGACAAAGGATGAAATGTGATAGGTAGTAGGGTGGAGAGAAGGAAGCATATGAAGTATCAAGATGATAATACTGTTTCTGAGAGAACTTGTCTGGCTAGGGATTATAATTTCCTTTTTTACATTTTTGTCTAAACTTCCTTCCTTACTCACACCCCTGTGAGGTACAGTGTTTGAGAGAGAGGCAAGATCACTTTGGGTGTTTTTCCATTGTCACTAAAAGTACCCATTAAGTACCTATTAATGGGTACGTAATGGCATTTTTGTACCCATTAATGGGAACTTAATGAGTACTACTAGTGACAGTGGAAAAACACCCTTTGAGTCCCACTGTGGTTGAAGGGTAATCGGAGTCTGATTTTTTTCCTCCTCTAATAAAACAGCATTGTAGGTTGACTTATGGTAAGGAATGCAGACCTATAAGTTCAACAAAACGCTTGATTGTCATAGGATTCTTCTGACTATGTAGTTCAAATGCAAACGTGTATCTGTAAATAACCAAAACTTTATTTAAAGTTTTGACAGAGCTATGATGCAATTGACCAGAGAGGTGAAGAGAGATGCCATCTTTTGAAAATAACATTGTTAGATTACATAATTGCTTGGAGTTGAGATAGTTCAGCACTGCTGTTATTTAATTTTTTTCTGCTCAAAAAATAAAACTCCTTCCAAAAGAATATTTGTGAACCCTGGAAAGAAAGGAAACACTAATTTCTTTGAAACCAAATATTTAAAATCATGTGGACGCATCTTGGGAGTATCATTGGCAAGGATGCACAAGTGGTCTCCCATGCCTTTATCCGGGGGGGGGGGATATTTGGAATTAACCCCCCTCCTCTGTGCATCACCCAACTCAGTGACAAAAATGTAACTGTAATTAGGGCCTAAATGTCTTACGCTACTATGCATGGTTCCTCTCATCTTTATTTCCCAAAACGACTCCATTTTTCTTTTGCTAACCCTGACCTTCAGGATACAAAACCAAGTTTTGAAACTGGTTAATATTAGGAATGTGCACAAATTTCGTTGGTTTGGGGTTTTTTTGCATTCAGTTCATATCAAATCGAATGCAAGAAAATTCATATTTCTTTGAATAGATCCCCTTTGAATGTGGTAGGATTCTATTCAGTATGAATGTCCAGTCAATACAAATGTTTGATATGAATTCCATACCTATCCGATATGTATTCCATTACTTTTCCACTCTGAAAGCCTCAAATCCACCCTGAATCCACTTTGAATCTGCTTTGAATCCACTCTGTATCCATTGCAGATGTGACTGACACACCCACTTTCCCACTTCGCCAGCTTCACAACTGTAACAAAGCTTTGTATACATGTTCTGAAGCATCAGTGCAAATACAAATGTCTATTTTTGAATGTCTCAACATTTGATTCATTTACGAATGTCCAAATTGGTACAAATTTGTACAAATGTCCAATGTTATGAATATTTGTGCATATCCCTAGTTGATACCCCTTCATTTATGCCAGTGCCAAGAGCCAGCACAGCATTTCGGTTAGTGTTAGCTGGAAAGGTGGGAGAATTGCTTCTGCTACATTACTTGGACTGTTATTGAAAGGCTCCTGTATACCCAGTATGTGTTTCCATGGTAATGATCATGTGTGGAAGGTGCATATATGTGTGACAAATCTGGTGACAGGCCGTGTTCAACCACCATAGAGACATGGGGAAGAGGAATGCGTGAAGTATGTGGGAGATGCAAGAAGTACATCTAAGAAATGTGCAAAAAGATAGGAATCAATAGGCTAATCTCCCCACCCACACCCTGTGGTGTTAACACTAATGTTTCATATTGTTTTTCTGCTACTGGAAAGGAGAAGAAACCAAAATAAACTAAGGTGTGGTGGTTGAATGGGATGACAGCTCCTACTGATGCCTCAGATACCTGTCAGAACACTCCTGAATTTCAGCATAACTTGCTGGAGGACAGGTGTATTAGTGGCTACTAGAATGGATTGCCTAGGTACTGCCTGCAGGTTGGAGAGATGGGCAGGAAGCCTCTAAAGGTCATATGCAGGCATTCAATGGCAGTTGAGTGTTTTCCCTCCATCTTCTGCTTGAGAATGTCCAGAAGCACACAGTGGGCCACTGTGAGAAACAGGGTGCTGGACTGGAGCAGGTTGACACTTTTCCTTCTGGTTGCTTTTAACAGCATTGTCAAGAACCTGAGAGGTACAGCTGTTGAATAGATAACTATAAAGATGGCTTCACTGGCTGGTTTTCTGTCTGACAAGCCGGGGTTGAAAGCATGGGCAGCTTCCAGTGGCAAGCCTAGTGGTGAGTTTTCTATAGATGACTTAGAGAGGCAGGATTTAGGCTGTTAGTTTCTCTCCAGCTGGGCATGGGACAGAGCGCTGTAGCACATTTTCCAACACTCATTCAAGGACACAACAGTTGTGACTCTGATCTGCTTTCACAACACCTTATATAACTGCATTCTTCAACTCCTGTTGCTTTGAGAAGTCCATACTGTTTACTTTGGTTTATTTTTAGGATTTTTAAGGTTAGGCATGTAAATTCTGGTGGTGTGTGTTGGAAAAGAAGAGAAAACAGTCATTGCCTAGGGCTGTGTATTTTTACAACTTGTGTTACCTCATACTTTGGGTCACTCCTGGATTCCTGTGTGCCTCTGAAGTGACCACACCACAGCACATAGCAGCCAATGGTAAACAAAATACAGTGGTGTAGCTGTTTTTATTAATTTCTTCAGCAGTTCCCTCTGCTTGGGGAACTAGGAGTGAAGATAGTATTGTAGCAGAGGGAGGGAAGTTCTGGTCTGTGAGAATTTCTTATTAATGTGTTAAGGTCTGAGAGCTGAATGCCAGCCACCCTCTTATAAAATGGACTTTGAACAGTTTTGCCTGGGACTGTATTGCTGAAGCTCAGTCCTGGATCTGGCTGAGCAGCCTGTGTTATTTGCCTTCCGTCTCTGTGAAGACAAACAGGAGGGAAGTGTAAATTTGACACACTCATTTTCATGGAACAATGGATGTATTGTTCCCAAACAGCATCTGCAGAAGCCACCTAAGGTATAGGGCCCTGAACCAGAAGCTGGTTATTATTCCCACATAAGGTCTTGGATATGAGAAGCCTTTCAGCCCTGTAAAAGTTCAGTAGGAGTTGGCAACATTTTGTGCGTTCCACATCCCATAAGGACACAACATGCACACACTCAGCCCTTCAGCTTCCTTATCAATAATGCCTCTGTGCTTTGGGGCAGGAACCTTGCTCTAGTTCCCCCACATGAGATCAATGTAACTGAGTCTGCTTTCTATATCAGAGATGGGGAACCCAAGGCTGATTGATAAGAAAGGTGGGAGCCATGTCCATTGGTTGAACCACTCCTTGTGCTCCTTCAGTGTCCTTTGTTCTGACTTTCCTCTGAGGCACTCAGAATGGTGAAAGCTACTTTTCTCCTTTCTATTTTGTCTCCTCAGCAACCCCTGTGAGGGAGTGAGGCTGAGAAGTAGTGGCTGGTCCAGAGTCTCTCAGTTTGTCTCCATGGCTGAGCAGAGATTTGAACTCAGGGGCTTTAGAAGTCTTATTCTCTAACTAGTACACTGTGGTTGTTTGTGTGCAAGTCTGCAACTTTCTGTCATCTCACTTTTACTGCTCTTCTATGTATTTCTACAGAGATCCACGGAGGACCACGGTCTCGCCAGCTTCAGCCCGCACGGTCCCTCCCAGGGCCTTCTCATTTGCTGAAACATTTTCCTGTCGATTTGCGTACCTCCATGGATGGCAAGTACAAGGAGATTGCAGAGGTAAACTAAGCACCTTCTTGTTTTTACTTTTTTTTTTTTAAAAAAGTTTGAATTTAATTCATAAACCTATATATAAAAAAGTATCATAAAGGAACAAGCAATCGAAATACATTAAACAATAAACCCCCAGCAACCAAGCTATCTAAGGCAGAAGATGTAAAGATATCATAGAATAAAACTCAGAACAAATCGAACATGGAGAGAGGCGGAACTAGAATATTATTCAACTTGTTAATAGCTTGAGAACTTGCACATCTGGTATATAATTGTTGGGAAATGTAAGCAAAGCAGGTGTTGAGGGGAACCAGATATCAGAGGAAGATAATTTAGGAGTTGACTACTCATTACTCTGTGTTTGTGTGTTTTTGTTTTTTCTTCTGTACCTTATAACCTGGGAACAAGAGGATATGTGTGAGTGCAGTGTCTAGTGCATAGATGTCAAACTCAGGCCCACGGGCCAAATCTGGCCCACAGTGTAATTATATTTGGCCCACAAGAAAATATCAAATGTCTACTAGACTGGCCCACTGGTAAACAGCACATGCACCGCTAATGCTACAAATCCCAGAATGTTCTGCTGGTGTATTGGCACAGCATTCAGGACCCACAAGCACGCCCTCCTCTGTTGACATTCATTAGTGACTTCATGCTACCAGTCACATTGGGCCACCCTTCCCAAAAATGGCCATATGAAAGGTGGAAAACAGAAGCTTTCTAGAAAAGTGAATGCCACAGATGTGTCTTTTGACATTTGATTTCACATGTGTTTGTAATATTAAGCTTTGCTTGTTCCAGATCCAGTGTTTAAGCAAAACTTAATTTTGTTTCCACATTGTATCTGATGAGAAGGAAAAACTTCCTCAATTGTAGAATTTTTTTCAATAAATATCAAGGTTGGACCATGACTTTGTCCAAGTTTTTAATTTTGGCCCACTGTGTATTTGAGTTTGACACCCCTGTTCTAGTGGGTAGTGGGTAGAAGTTTCCATTTCAGTTTGATTGCTTTATTTGGTGGAGGAGGGGATATCTCTGGATATTACAAGATGCTTACCTAGTGATAACTTTCTTTCTTAGACGTTCTTGGCTCTGACAAATGCATGTTATTCTCTATCATTTGCCAGGGCCAGGCCAGAGGAAAATAGTATTTTCCATATTTGAAACCTGAGGTCAGTGGGTGGAATTCTGCATATGTAACAGATTGCTCTTGGCTTACATAGGTGAAGTACTGAGAAGGCTGCTTCGTTGATTCCTCATTCTGGAGGAGCTAAAAAAAACCCATCCCTTTGTTTTGTGGATGCCACTACCAGAGAAAAGCCTTTGACATTAAGATTTTAGCACAATTTTGCTTTTCTGCACCTGCCATGCTTGAATGAATCCCAGTGTCTGGCAGGCTTATCTCCATCAGCACAACTGTAGCAGAATTTCATTTTGCGCACAGACTTCAGGTGGCCACTATTTGCTCTGCAGGAGAGAAGCACTCTACTCTTTCTTCTGCTGCAACATTAAACTCTACAGGTTCACCATTTCAAAATGAGAGGTAACTTCAGGATAGGTCAATAACTGCTTACAGACTTTAAGAGATGCCCTTTTCTTTTGGTGATGTGCCACATTCTAAGGAAAATGGATTTTCTAGCCATTGCTGGGATTCCGTTCAGTTTATTGTGGTTCCTTCTAATCTAAGCAGAGACCTAGTACATATAAGACAAATATGTACCCGTCTAAATCTAGCCAAGAAGCTTGGCAGAGTTAGTCCCACGAATATTAGAAGTTTTAAAAATAACTAGAATCCATGAATGCTGCATTTTCTTCTTAGCAAGTGATCTGAAAACTGTTAGACGAGGTGTATGAGGGTTCCTGTCAGAAAGAGAGAGACATTTGTGTATTCAGGAAACTGGAATATATTTCTGAAATTTTAAACAGATGAGCACTCTGGGGTGTGAGCTGAAGCATTGCCAGAGTAGCAATTACGGAAGTGTCTTGACCAGACGTTTTGTCTAGTTTTATCCACCTTGAAGCTCTTGGATTCTCAGCTAGAAAGACTCAGGCTCTGTCCAAACGGGAAATATAGCTATTATGGTTGCACTATGGTGAGACTGCCACACATATCTGTGGCAAGCCATGCAGAGCTTCACTATATCTCACCTAAAACACGTGAGAGCCTTTTGCAGGAAAACCCAATGCTGATGGCGGGTTTTCCCAAAGTAGCTCTATTACTTACCAAATGCGCAATGGCCAAAAAGATGGCTATATGTGCGCTGACCAGATACCTGGATGAGCGCATCACTAAAATGTGTGAAGACAACACTGTCCCCCGTGCAGCCTAACCCACAAGTGATAATGCTGGGGGGTGGGGTGGTAATGCTTCAGATTATCAGGTGCTAATGGAATATTCAGGCAGTGCCAGGAGGCTGTCTCAAAGGCTCCAGGATTTCAACTCAGGAATCTGTGGGTCATTGCCAAGGGGTCGTAATTTCTGTCCCTGTAATTTGGGCACCGCTGCTCTTTAATGCTGCATAAAAGCAGTGTTTCTATTATGATTGCTGGCATGAACATTTGGCTTTTTGCCTTCAGTTTCTTTTAAAAGGTAAGTGCCATTTACCACAGACAAGATTTCAAGAACTGGGTCCCAAGTGAATTAACTGAAGATGCGTTTTTCTCAAGCAGCTGGCAGGCTAAGTAATTGCATTGCTTGTTTGATTTATTGGGGGAAATCCTTGAAGAGAAAGACTGACCTACCACCTCTCAGCTTGTGCCTGTGTATATTACAACGTGCTTTTGTGCTGCCTGCCTGCCTCTAAGAACTCGTAAACAAACTCTTTTATTTGTTCTGTGTTTAAAAAGGGCATTTTCTCTTTTTAAGATCTGTACATATGCTTTCAGATTCCATCAGTTTTATGCATTATTGGAATGGTGGGCATCTTGAAAACAGTCACAGAGCTGCTATAATGATATTTCAGTGACCCTTCATTAGCCAATGAGGGACAGGCTGCTTGTTTATACCTAGGGTGTTTTTCCACTGTCACTAAAAGTACCCATTAAGTATCCATTAATGGGTACGAAATGGCATTTTGTACCCATTAATGTGTACTTAATGGGTACTTCTAGTGACAGTGGAAAAACACCCCTAGTTCAAGCTAGTTGAAAAACTGTTCTCAGAGCCTTCAGTACAGAGCTTTGGAAGCTTTTCGAAGATGATACTGTCTACTGTCCCATTAGAAAGCTGTTAGTGACAACATTTCAGTCATGAGCCTGCACGTTCATTACCACACTCACGTAGAGGAGCCCAATGGACTTCACTGTTGGGGCCTGATTGTTGTTTTTAATGTCTTGATATCTTTTTGTTTTGTTTCCTGTCAGTGTAAGCTGAGTATTTTTCAAGGTAGTCCAAACAAAGTTTTTACTGAGTGAATAAACAGGTGTCTATTTCTTATGGAAACCGAGACATATCTTCTTGCAGAAAAAAATCAGAAATAAATATAATACATTTTAATTCTTAGTAGTTCCATTCACATTTCAGCTACCATTTTTTTCTTGGTTTTTGCAAAGCAAACCAAACAGCTCTGTCATCCTTTATCTGTCTTGATAATGCAAAAATAAAAACAATCCATTAATTTCAGCAGAGGAATGCAAATAAAGTCATTGCTTCACAGACTGTTTCTCTTAACCATTTTAAAGATTGAAACTTCCAACTGTGATGGCTGTATTGGGACCCCAAATAGGGACCCGACACAGTACAGGCTTTGTAAATTGTGGAAAGCAGCCCATAAGCATAGAGGTGACACTTTGGGACAATGGAAGGGAGAGAGGAAATTGTTGGGAAGCACTCAGAAATGCCTGCTCTAGCTTCCTTCTGACCTTCAAGGGAAGCAAGTAGGTTCTTTTTAATGGCTCAGCAGCTGGTGTTTCCTGATGTTGACACATCAGTGTGCCTGAAATATGCTGAAGAACTCAGCAGTAGGTGGGGCCTCCAGTTTATTAAAGATTAATACCCTCTTTGGTGACAAAAGCAATAGGAAATTGTGACAGTAAAACTCGCTCACAGCCATCACCCCACCATCTGAAGTGGCTACGGTTGTGAATTCAGTCTGAATTTCCACCCTGAAATAGGCGCAGTCCATTCTGGCTCCGCTGTGCACCTGCATTGCTTTCACTCTTACACATTCAAAATCCTAGGCTCCACTGATTGCTTCAGGGGTCATTTTTAATGGACCCCCTGATGTTGCTCTTTGGGGTTTGTTATGCATGTTGCCTAGCAACGCCTTCAGTGCCACTACCACACTGCTCTGCTGCTGTGCCCCCAGGAACTGTTCTGCCGTTCACTGGCCGAGAGTGAAATGCGCAGCGCCCCGTATGAATTCCCTGAAGACAGCCCGATTGAACAGCTAGAAGAGAGACGCCAGCGCTTGGAGCGGCAAATCAGCCAGGATGTGAAGTAAGTTACTGCAATATTACTTAGTCTTCCTATGATGTCTTTGGTACTCATAAGAGCAGGAAGGAGCGTGTCACAGGAATTGGAGCCAAGAGACCACTGGGTGAGTGAGAGTCCTTGGAGGAAAAGGGCAAGAAGCTAAATGAGTTTAAAGCCTAGTTATAGCTTATAATCAGTTGCTGTAACTCCTAGATTGAAGTTTGAAACTTTGGATGCTCCAAGGTTTTTAATGGCTGTAGCCAGCTGTCAGCTACTTATTTTGTTATATTTGGATGTTATGGAATAAAGCATGGATATTTCAGAGTATCCATGCTTTCTTCTGGAACATCCAAATATAGCAGAATAAATAACCGACATCTGGGCACAGCACCACCTCTGCAAAAATGGAAGTAATTAATTCACAGGAAGCAACAACGCGGCTGATGATCAACAAGAGTTGTGAATGTGGTACTGGTTAAGACCTGTGTGTGCCAGAGGCACTGCTGTTTGTGGGTGTGTGTGCACAGTGCTTGTTCCGCATGCAGTTTGTCTTGGCTATCCTTGAAGTCTCCATTGGTAGGATTGTTTAGGAATTTGTTACAGGTAAGGAAGGGGTGTCCCCCCCCCCTATTTCTATCTGACCACAGCTGCCTGTGCTCTTTGAGACTGGACCCCTGAAACATCACAATGATCTTTCTCCACCACACCGTGGGGTTCCTTCTGCCCTTTCCCCCTCACATATGGTGATTTGTTTTCCCCTTCTCTCAGTTGTGGTACCCACACATTGCCATAATGTCTGAGTTAAGGAAATTATGATCTTTGTTAACTATTGTATGCTTCCGGATCAGAATCTAAAAGTCCCTGTTCATTCTGACATGGTTATGTTCTCCTGATCCAGATGTTATGACAAGCTGGTTATTGCAGATGAGATGCTCAAGGAGGGCCTTGGGATGTACAAGAGAAGAAGGTAGTATGAAAACCACCAACACTTTCCCAATGACCATATTATAATGTCAAGCCTAGGCCTCTTAGCTGTCTTTTCGATCCCTTTTGCTGATAAATAATACTACATAGTGTCTGCCATTTCTGGTGTTGGTTTCTGTATTAATGCTAGTGTTTTCTTTTTCTTCTCCTCTTCCTCCACCATTTCCTTGTCTGTCCCTCTGTGTCTGTTTGTCCCTGTCTTGGCCTTGGCTTCTACTTCCTATTTATCCTCAGACTAGAACCCGACATTTTACTCAGAGCCAAACAGGACTTCCTGAAAATTGACAGTGCTGCTGACTTACAGTGAGTGCCCGGCATTAATTCTCTCTGCCCTTGACTCAGGGGTGGGCACGGGAGCACCCTGTGGGCTAATACCTCATCCTGCCCCCTTGTTGGCAAGCACAAAGTGAGTGACACTCTTGAAAGCCTCTGTCTCACCTGCATGTGGTACATCCCATTCACAGTTGTACTGGCACTGGGCTGATGGTCAACAGAGTACAGTAGTTGCAGGGATAGCTTAAGAAAAAATCAAGCCCCAGAGGAGTGTTTTGAGTGAACATAAGTTGGCTTAAAGTGGGCAAAGGTCATGCCATAACTCTTCTCATTGCATATGTCCCTTCCATCTCATGTTCTCCATCATTCCAGCAGCAGATTCTAAATTGTGAGGGCTAGATAGCTTAGAAGGGGAGAAGCTCCAACAGAGCTTCAGCAGATCAAAATATAGTTAAGGGAAATCAGGATGAACCTTCTGGTTGGCACCTTGAACCTTTTGAATTATGTCTCTGAAGTCAAGCTGCTGGGTAACATGGATTGGGAGGGTTCTATTGCACTCATGTCCTTTTCCTGGACTATCTGGCCTATTGTTCTCATCTAGCAAGGCTTTGCTTGCATATGGAAAGAAATTCTAATCTGAAAGGTTTAGATTCCCTTTTCTGTTTTTCATGCTACATGTAAGGTAATCTGAAGAGGAGCTTCTCTGTTCAGGGGTGCTGAGAGCGAGGGCTACACAACCATTATTTTCACTCTTCAAGTGAACTGTTCATTCCAGACACCTCAGTAGCACTATACTATATAACGATTCAAAAAAACGAGGATTAGACATTATTATTATTAGTTTATTTCTATAGCACTGACAGTGTACTCAGCGCTG
>MTQE01001134.1:60888128-60900682 GCA_014337955.1 Aspidoscelis marmoratus | reverse complement strand
ATAAGCTAAAAGCATAAAACAGTAAAAACAGAAGAGGGTATCTCATTAAACAATCCGTCTAGAGAGAACCTGGGAAAGCTTCCCTAAAACATGAGAATATAAATTTACCCAGAGGAGAAAAGTTTGACCTAATGAGTTGGATGTGCAAATTCAGCTCAGATTTGAGTGGTTTGAACTGAAACGGTTGGTGCAACTCAGCTCAATTCAAGCCAAACCAGTCCCTGTTTAAAAGGGACTGGTTCAATTCAAGTCAAACCAAAGTTGCTCAGTTGAACATAATGGTTCAATTTGAACCTCTTCAGTTTGACTGAATCTTGTCCTTTAAATAGGGCTTTTTCCAATACTTTTCCAGTGGGTCTTTTAAAATTTAATATCAGACTGCTTTGCCCTGGTTCCAGATTGAACCAATCTCAGGGAGGTTCAGTTTGATTTAAAGTGAACCTTAGAATCTGAGTTTGTGCACATCTCTAGGAGAAATCTGTAGACAGGGATGGTCAAAGCCATTTTAACCTGTGTGCCAGTTTGACATACCCTTCTGAATATGGGATGTCACAGTTTTGTGGCTTAGGGGGGAGCCAGACTACATGTGACCACATAGGTCCACAGTGTCCTGACAGAGATGAGTGGGGAGTTCCTTGCCTTCCACTGTTGGTCAGCTTCCCTTGTTCTTTTGCTCTGAGCTCCATTTCTGTCCTGTCTTTTTTATTCTTTCCATGGCAGGCACAGTGGATGGAGCCAGCCTCGTGTCTCTGTGTATTTATTTCTCCCCCACCCCAACTCTTTTGTTGTGCATTGGCTGGCTGAGCAGCTCGGATCCTTGCATACCCAGCAACTCAGCCAGGTAGTAATTGTGACATGGATCATTTGAAGAACAGTTGCTTTGGCATGGCCAGGACAGGTTCTTAGGTTGGAAGTCCATTCTTCTTTGCCAGGTGATATCACTGGCTGGAAAAAAAAAACCCTGCAGGCATTTCGTAGGGATATAGGGAACCAAAGAAACCTTCAGAGGCGCAGAACAAATCTTAGTGACGACTCTTCACTGTGGAGTATAAGTTATTTCTCTCTTCCATTTTTATGACACAACCAGCTATATTAGGTAGATTTAGGCTGAGGTAAGGGAGTGGCCATCACTCAGTGGTAGAACAAACTGCCTGGAAAGCAGTTTGATCCCCAGCCTCTCCCCAGAAGTAGGGAATGGCAACCAGGGGTTGGCCATGACTCATGGCACCCAACTACAACAAGCCTGAGTGAAAGTGACTAATCCTCAAGGTCAGTGGTTGAATGGGCATTTGAACCTGGATGGTTCTAACCTAAACATTCCAGTTGCCTGCAACTTGACTTTCTTTAAATATAGTTTAGAGCTGTTGACACAGGGGATAGAAAAATTTGGAAGTCCCTGTGTTGAATGTGTTTGTACGTGACGTGTCCTGCTTCAGTGTCTCGATGTGCCTGTTTGGAAAAGGGACTCCCATAACAGGCAGCAGATGGACAGAACTCTATCTTTTACTGTTGTTTCTTCCTCTCTCTTCTCCCCTTCCTCCAAGATTGTTTAAGGAGCAGGGTGAGGACCTGGTGGATCATTTCCCCAAAGATCGAGATGTGCTTCTAGAGAGGGAGTTCCAGAGGGTCACCATCTCTGGAGAAGAGACATGTGGGGTAAGTCTGCCTGACTCTGAAACAAAGGATCTACTGCTCATCTGTGGTTCTGAAGCAGCTTGCTACTGTAGAGGCTTGAGAACTTGATTGGTGAGACTGATTAGGTTTTAGTGCAAAATGCCGGCCTGGTGAAGATTGCTGTAGAACAAGCCACATTTTCTTGACTGAAGGTTGCATTTGGAATTTGCATAGCTCTTAGGGAACGAAAACAGTTGGTGCTAGGCAAATAGTGGACTGTAGTGAGGTGGTGGAGCACTTGTTACATGAAAGAGCTCATGCTTCAGTTTATGACTTCTTGATGCAAAAATGGAGTATGTGAAAGACTTCTGCTACAGAAACAGGAGAAATAATACCAGGACAAGTAAGTAATATATCTAATAGACGAGGTGAGCAGGTCTTGGATTCTACTCCCATCATCCTTGGCAATGAGGCTAAGTCAGTCTATGGCTGCAATCAGACATAGCAAAGAGGATGAACCTGGGGCAAATTTGAGACACAGTGGACAAACATACTTTTAAAAAAATGACACTTAGGTTGCGTTCCCAATAGTGTTAAAAAGCGATTTGAAAACGATGTGAATTTTCTTTGTCCCTGTTACCAGTTTGGTTCCAGTGTTTTCCAAGGTGTAAATTGCTAAAAAAAACTCAATTAAAAAACACTGAAAATGCGGGTGCTTTTTCCTGTTTTTGCTGCTAAAACACTTTTTCTTTATTTCTTTGGCAACAGTACAGCAGTATTTGGGCAGATGTGTCATGAAACGGGTGGGGTTTCACCCTGTGCAGGACAGTCCCTTGCCAGATTTAAAGCCTTTTTCCCTTAGCAGAGCACTTCATGGTTTCATTTTCAGCCACTTCACACTGATAACAAGTAACAATTCACCCACTCCACTTCACACTGATATCAAAGTTTCATTTCCCACCCATGCTTTCCCTCACTTTCTCCTTTTTCTGCTGGGCTCCTTTTTCTGTGCTGGGAGGAGGAGGAGGAGGAAAGGCTTCCTCTGCCAGCAGCCCAATGCATGCAGCAGTAAAGCGGAATGCAAAAACCTCACCCCCAAAAGGTTTTTGCTTTCTCACACCTCCGCAAACCAAAAGGCGATGGCAGCAGTAAGCTACAGTAGAAGCAGTGTGGGTATGATTGGGGGTGCAATTTGTCCATCTCAGCTAAAGCAACTCTTGCTAAGAAAGCAAGTAGGACAAAGGACACATTCCTGGGTCGCTGTAACTTTTCTAATATTTCTCTGAAACAAGGTCTCAGAAAAGGCATAACACCTCTTATCATTTGTATAACATCCTCTTATCATTTGTAAAACATCCACTGTGTATGTATAAACAATGTACAGCACTCAAGGATGGTAACATCTTATCCGGTGATGCCAAATATGGGCACACCGGGGGGAAATTTCCATTGAGAAATGTATTCTGTAACTGGGCATAAAAAGCCCCTAAATCTTCAGTAAAGACGACTCTTTCACTTGGCAACCATCCTGCGTGTGAGCCTCAAATCATTACAACAAAGCAGCTGGGAGGGGTGGAGGCAGGAGGAAGAGGGGTGGTGGAAGATGCAGGAGGGTGATGGGAGGTGAGAGCACATAGCAGAAGCAGTTTCTGTTTACTGTTATTTATTTTAAGATATTCCTTTGCATTATAGTATTTTATTTGCGGGGAGAGGGAAACAGCAGCAGTGGGATTTGCTCTGCTTCCCATCTGCTTGGGATTCCCCACCATCTGCCATGTCATCGCGGGATCCAATCGGGAGAGAGGGGTGGGCGCCCCAGCTGGCAGAGGGGGGAAAGAAAAGATTCACTTTCCCTGATGTGATTCTGAAGTGAGATTGACAGTGATTTAAAGCCACTGAAGTGGGATCAGCCAGAATGTGCATTTCCATCGGGTTTTTCTTGTTTCGTTTTTAAAGTGTTTTAACAAGCTCAGGTGGGAACATGACCCTTATCACGTTCTGAAACTTCTGATTGCGTGCCCTTCCCCAAATGGGAAATAATAACAGTGAGCAACGCACTGTTTGGGACAGATTGAAGCTAAAGCGGCTCCTGTAACAAACAGTACTCTGGAAATGGCTGCTATTGCTGACTGACCAATCAAGGACATGGAATTCCATGCTGCCAGCAGCCAATCAGTAGCAAACACAGAAGTTGAAGTTGAGGAAGAGAAGGGTGAGATCACTCAGGGCTTTTTGAGGTAGGTTTTTAGGCACTATTTTTCAAATTGTCTCATGGGCAATCCTTTGAAGATAGGTGCCCCGAAATAAGCCTTTTGTGATCCACCTTATAATGTACTGCCATAGAGCAGAATTTGAATTGAAACTGAGGTTGAGCTTGGCTAAGGACACCTAGTGGCTGCATTTGGATATTAAAACGTAGTCTAAAAAAGGGTTTTCTACTTGCATGTCCCTCCATGGCCATCTGAAGTTCAGGTGTTTTCATTTTTTGCTTAAACATATGTAGTAGTAGTATTTAAATTGATAAATTTTTGCTAAAATAGCTATGCTTTGTTTGAATTGAGTATTCTTCAAACCACAGTTGACATTAATTGTAGTTTAGAGTTCAGATGTGTTGCTTAACCATGGTTACAGTTAATTGATCAGAAATGAAAAGGAGAGATGAATGCATGGGTACACAGTTCTCTGTGCCTTGCTCAGTGTGGCACCTAGATGTGACCAATGCATCTTATGATCACCTAAGTTTATTTGGTTCAGCTAACACTAAGAAGTGCCTTTGTTATGAACGTAATGTAAGAAATGTCTTGCTGAAGTGTCCCACCTAGCCCAGCAGCCTGTTCTCACAGGGATCAGTCAGGCACATATACACTTTCATAGATTATTGCAAAAAAGGCTTTTGATGAAGATCTTCCAAAGCTATTTGTATTTATTTTTATTTCTATGCTGCCTTATGCCCAAAAGTTTCAGGGTGTGTTGCAGTAAATCCAATAATGTTACCAGCTGTTGAACTGCGTCTTTGCATTCTTCCATGTTATGTGTTGAATTTTAGGGACAATTTTTTGATAGCCATTGTTGTTTTGATTGTTGCCCTCTTTTATCTGATTCAAATGACCAATTTCTGTTTCTTGGTTTTTTGATACTTTTCATGTTATATGGTTAGCTTTTGTAGACAAACAGTATTTTTAGTTACTTGTGAGTTGTTGTTACTGATAATTTTTTTCTGGTGGTTTACTCTTGTTTCCTAGCCTCAAACCTTGCCACTCTGGGGACTGTCTCAGCTGGATTAATTGTGCTTCTTTGGCCCATTTCAGGTGCCCTTCACAGATCTCTTAGATGCTGCAAAGAGTGTGGTGAAAGCATTGTTCATCCGGGAGAAGTACATGGCCCTCTCGCTGCAAAGTTTCTGCAAGACCACTGCCCGCTTCTTACAGGAGCTCTCTGAAAAGCCATTGGCTCCAAGGTTGTATGAAGAGATCCCCGAGACTCCTGTGGCTGCAGGTGAGGTTTGGTCTAAGTCTAGGTCTGGGTATGTGCACATTATTCCAGTGACTGAAGGACACGAGGGGTGTTAAGACTGGTCCGTAATGATTTCCAAATTGGCCGTGCTACCAGTAGTAGTCTTTCAAGAAGAGCAAATAGAGAGAAGAGTAATGCAGGACACAGAGGGGGGTTCCCTACAGCTAATGTCCATGTAGGAGCAAGTCATAGATGATCTCCAGATAAGAGCTAGCAGGACTAGCTCAGTGCTGAAGCTAATGGAAATCTACCCAGACTTGTACTGTTCAGAGGAAACTGTTCTCCATTAAGAACAGAGTTCATGGAAAGCTGGAGGAGAAAAGGGGGAAGTGGCCCCTTCTGTTTCTGAAGACTCAGATGCACCAAAATGGTATAGATTCTGATACTTGTGAGTTTGGGTTGTGAGGGAGCCGAAAAAGTAGTGTTTTCCAATCACATTCATTCTCACCCCACCCCAAACTGCTCTTTTTTCAGTGACAATTTTCAAATATTTGTGTTTGGCCTCCATTTGTACTCACAAATGCTCTCTTCTGAATTTATGAAACTGATGGCTTTGTATATGTGCAGGGTACATAGCTGAGGTGGAATGGGACCTGGGTTCCATAGCAGGAAACCAAACTAGATACCCCCAAGCCGGCTTGCTGACTGCAATTGATAACAGCCCTTGTGGTTACAGGACCCATGGCAAAAGGTTATAATGTTACATGCCCTTTTGGGTTCTGAAAGTTTAGTTTGGGTACTGAAAGTTTTCATAGCTTGAAATGTGCTGCCTGAAAAAAATGTTATCAAACCTTTAGGCCCAGCTTAATTTGCTACCTAAAATGAGTTCTTATTGTTTCCTTGTTTTTCTCCTCATGGAGGCAACAATGTTTTGCTCATTAATAAAAAGCTGGATGAGAAAATGTGACATGAAACTTGGAAGCAAAAGATGCTTCTTGAGAAAAGTTGTTTATATTATTTGCATGGAATTTCAACCGTCTTTTAAGTGATGCCAGAAGCAAGGGGTTAGCGGCAAGCATGGCTTCTCACAACCACTCCTTCCTCTGTTACAGATGCTCCAGTCCACCCACCATTCACAGATCAGCATCCTTATGAGAAGTGTGATCCCGAATCAATGCCTGCAGACCTTGGCTTTGGTCTCAAGATGGTTAACGGAGTAGTTCATGTTTACACAAAGCAGGATGTTACTGACAAGTAAGCGGGGGGATGATGGTGTTCTTGGCACATAAGTGGAGATGTTTTGGAGTTTTAGTAGGGCTTCTAGGAAGGTTCATTCCTTAGTATATGGGAAGATCTGATGTAGCATAAAAATCACCCAGACTGAGAGCACAGTTACCCAAGGGCAGCATGCAGCTGAACTTGTTAACTAGCCCCAAAACAGACTGGAGGAGGAAGCTGAAGCATTCTCTGGTTGCTCTTGCTAAATGCAAGGGTGGGTATTAAGAGAACACAAGAGGAGCCCAACTGGATCAGGTCCCAGCCCGTACAGTCCACCATCCTGTCTCAGGCAGTGACCCACCAATTGCTTCTGGGTATTCTCAAACAAAGGACAAAGGCAAAACCCTCCCCTGTTCTCAAATTCCTGCAGTTGACCTTTAGAGGCATCCTGCCTGTCCCTCTGCTGGTTAAAGAGGAAAGCAGAAATATTGTCCTTCTGTTTCCCCCCATTCCTTCCTTTTTCAGCTGTACCAGCTAAAATTTCCGGCTCTAAAGTTTTATTTTTGTATTAATATATGTGTTTATCTTTTTTGGGTTTGTCTACTGATTGTATATATTTGTTGTTCCACCCTTTGGTGGAAGGGGCATGATAAATATATTATCATCGCTGACAAAGAGAAGGGCATTTGGGGTGCCCTCAACCTTTTTGTTGATGGCAATATTTTTCTCAAATTCATTGGTAATAAGTGGTAATTGTCACTTTCATACTGAGGACAGTCTGCCATTCCTTTGTTGCAGATCTCTGGCATTCTTTATTAAATTATTCTACACATTGAAAAAGGAATAAGGAACATAAGGAGTGACAGGGAAACATTCAGTTGCAAGAAGCCTAAAATAATTTTCTTGATTATTTGGACTGATCTAGTATGAAGTCCATTTTGCTTGCAGCTTTAGCTTTGAAACATGGCAGTGTTGGTAACATAATCCTGAAACTCAAAATCTGATCTTTGGAGTATTTTCTTTGTTCGTTTTCTCTAGAATTATTTTTCCCCCTGTCTCTGCATATGAAATTGTTCTCTTTTGTGTTCTTCTGCTATTGGCAGAGCTGATAAGAGGCCTATTCGCACTTGGCTGTGTTCTAGGATATATCTCAGCATAGGGACCTGTGCTCTGGGTGCTACTGCAGACTCTGGCAGACCTCCCTTAGGGCCTGCTGTAGCCTACACTAGCATGTGGACAGCAGGCCCCTATTCCAGGATGTATTCCAGAATAAAGCCAAGTGCGAATAGGCCCCTTGGCTTTGCACCTCATTTCACACAGAGCATACTTCAGGGCATTGTAGTTGACGATCCACTTCTTCAAATGTTCTCCATGCCAACCTTTGTGTTGATGGTATCTGAACTTTTATCTTATTACCTTTTTTACAGGACCACTGAACTGGACTTGCCTTACCCTGACTTGCAAGAGTTCATTGCTGACATGAATGTCCTCATGGCTCTGATCATCAATGGTCCAATGTAAGTATTACAACTTTACTGTTCCATGCATTTACATGCAGAGAGACAGCAAAAGACAGAGAGAAAGGGAGAAAGTTTTAGTTAGGGTCCTGTTCAGGCAGACTAGATTATGGTGGGCGCTAACATTGCTCAGCCTACTCCATGCCAAAGAGCAGATGGTGTGATTCAGCAACTTGTTAGCTACTCCTCTTTTGTAAATACTTGAGGGATAGATCTTGTAGCTTCTACTTGCTATCAAAATAAGAAATCCCAGCATTGTGTTCAAATTAACAGCAAAGAACACAATTTGGTTTTGAATTTTTGCAAATCATAGGATTATTCATTCTTAATTATAGATTGTTAAGGTAGGTGGATCTATTACATTGATGTGAATATGCATTTCTCCAAATATCTAAAGGAATGCCTCCTCCCACATAGATCTGCCCGTGCCCCAAGTTCTACCAGAGAGCCCTCCTGGTGGTTCAATAGTTAAGGGTATGAGGACATGTGGGAGGACCTTCTCGGTGATAGCCCCCAGGCTGTGGAACAGTTGGCCCTCTGAGGTGCATCAAGCACCCACATTGTATATATTTAGACATCTGGTGAAGACACACCTCTTTATGCTGGCCTTTGGCTTGGGATCAGCTTTCCCCTTCCAATGCTACCACTTTAGCTCATATATTTTATCTATATCTGTACTGATTTTATTGTGGCACACCTTGAGAACTTTGGATATAGGGCAGGGTAGACATATATGTTCTTGGTGATCAGAATGTAGTTACTGTCACCTAGGAAAACCGCTAGGAATGCAACCTGCTGGCTGTTGAAAGCACAAAAACAGAGTCATCTTCAAGGATTTAGGCTGATGTCAGGTTATCCTAGAAGCAAGATGGCCTGATTTGGAGGTAGCATAATGAAGCACATGGTATATCAGGTTAGAACCTGGAAAATCTAAATTCCTATTCAGCCATGGCATTCACAAGGAGTAATCCACCTCATGGGATGGGGGTTGTAAGAAAAAAAATGCCGAGGAACATAAATCTCTGCTGGTTTGAGTACCTAGGAGGAAAATCAGGGAGTAAATAAAGCCTAATCTCCCTCTGTTTACATCTGTCCAGAAAATCCTTCTGCTATCGACGGTTGCAGTACTTGAGCTCTAAGTTTCAGATGCATGTCCTGCTGAATGAGATGAAGGAGCTGGCAGCTCAGAAAAGGGTGCCACATCGTGACTTCTATAATATTCGCAAGGTACTGGCGCTGAATCTGTACTTGTCATCTAATCCTGAGATTCCGGGAGCCCTAGGAAAGAACTGTAGAATGCTGGGCTCAACCACTACAGCTTTCACAGTGCACTACAGTGCCAAGGGCAGATTTCTCCTGGTCATTTCTTAATATATACTCGGCCTCTTTCAAGCCTTTATTACACAGGTGTGCCCCTTACTTGCACAAATGGGATAGGAATTGATTTTCCATCTGCTTAAGGTATTCCCTGTCAGTCACAGGATTATAGAATCACATTTTTATCTCTGGAATTATAGAGCTGGAAGGGACCTCTAGTGTCATTGAGTCCAACCCCCTGCTCAATGCAGGATTTCCTAAACCATCCCAGACAAATACCTGTCCAGACTCTGCTTGAAAATGTCCAGTAAAGGAGAGCCCACTAACTTCCATGGCAACCTATTCCACTGACTTATTGCCTTTACTGTCAGAAAGGTTTTTCTAATAGCTAATTTGTTTGGACTCCCTTGAAAGTTCATACCATTGTTTCTAGTTCTCTCATCTCGTTTAAAGTCAAGGCAACAAAAGCGAAGTCTTAATAGCAAGGTTTTGCATAGTACTTTGACATGTTGTGTGCCACTATTTTGGGTCTTAAGACATCTTTGCAAAGTAGATCAAGTACTATAATATCTATGCAATGGACTGGGGATGGATTTGAGGTAAGAGCTACTTAGTTGACTTGAGATTATAGCTGGTTCATTCATGCCCAAACATAAAATTGCATTGAGGATGCCCTGGCTTGTGTTCTTAAGTACTGATCTCTTGAACAGGTGGACACTCATATCCATGCATCATCGTGCATGAACCAGAAGCATCTGTTGCGCTTCATCAAGCGGGCAATGAAGAAGCACTTGGAAGAAATTGTCCATGTGGAGAAAGGCAAGGAGCAAACTCTTAAGGAGGTCTTTGAGACCATGAATCTCACAGCCTATGATCTCAGTGTAGACACATTGGACGTTCATGCGGTAAGACAAAATTCCTTCATCAGAGAAGGCAATGAAACCCTCCATTAGCAAGACTGTTGGAAACTACTGGCTTTTTACTTAGGAAATGTTTTCATCATGTGGGAGTGGAAGGAACTGAAATTTTTCTTTTCCTTTGAGGTCCCAAACATGATGAGACCAATACTTGTTCTATATATTTTTTTCCACTGTAGACTTACTTCATATGATGATTCTTAATTCTTCTTCTCTCCAGCTGGGGTCTCCTCTCTAGTATTTGTATGTTGTACAGTGTACCCAATGAACATCTTGGCCTCAGTTTTCCCAGATAAAAAATAATCTTGTGGTAATGCTTGTCAGGAGGAGATGAACAGAACATGAGTTGCATTATAGAATTGGTGAGGGGCAGCTTCTAGCCATAGAGGACCCTGACTCCAAAACAAGCATGGTAGTTTCATGTCAGTGGGATCTTGTAGGGGTCAGCTGTAAAGAGCAACACAAGTTCTAATTGGGGAAAAGGAGAGTTACAGTTCTTTGGTATTCTGGCAATCTACTTATGGTAATTTTCTTGATATCTTCTTTTTTAATAGGACCGTAATACCTTCCATCGCTTTGACAAATTTAATGCCAAATACAACCCTATAGGCGAGTCTGTTCTGAGAGAGATTTTCATCAAGACAGATAATCGAGTCTCTGGAAAATATTTTGCTCATATCATCAAGGTGAGGGCTGCTTGATCTTCTTGTATACACAACTGATGACTACCTGCTTATATGTATAAACTGTGCCAAAGCGTAGGATTATGAACCAGCCAGACTGCCATTCCGGGAAGATGGAGGGGGCGATGGGAGGATAGATTGGGCTAAGCCTTCCATTGGCTCCCTGGCATGGTGTCCAACCATTGCTTTCAGAAATGGGATGGTTTGGGGAGGGGCAAGCTAAACTGAAGCATGTATGACTTCCTTCCTCTTGAAAGGAGCAGAAATGGTTGGAAGGGCAGGTGAAACACCAAAGAAAAAAAAGTTGCAGGTAGATTTTTTATTGCACCCAGCCTTGCAAGAGAAAGGAATTTAAATCAGATTTTTAAAACAACATTTTTTAAAAAAAAAAAATAACTTGATAAAACCTTCAGGAATGAACCTTTAATCTATTCGGAACCATCCTCAGTATAAGTGAAAGGCTGAAAGCTTTTCTTTTGACTGTGTCCCTGTAGCCAAGCAGGACATGCCTCTGCATTTCATGAAGAGGCCTTTGGTTCTTGCCACCACCAGGCCTTTCTTTTCTTGCTTTTATGAGATACTGAGGTTGACAAGGCCTTTATTTTATTTCCTGGCAGGAGGTGATGTCTGACTTGGAAGAGAGCAAGTATCAGAACGCAGAGCTGCGCCTCTCAATTTATGGCCGAGCAAGGGATGAGTGGGACAAACTTGCCAAATGGGCTGTGACACACAAGGTTCACTCCAACAACGTGCGCTGGCTGGTTCAGGTGCCGCGACTCTTGTGAGTTCTGCTTTCTAATATTGTCTGGGCAGAAAAGAGATCTTTGAAAGGCTTGGCTCAAAAGAACTACTGCTCTAATAATTTTAAATACTTTTAAGCGCCTTGCAAGAATCCATCAACTTCCATCCTAGGGAAGAATCAAGGCAACTTAGAACTAAGAAAGATTATTTCTCAGTTTTATATGAAACAGAATCTCAAAGTCAGCTTGTGGAAGTATTTGTTGCAGAAGTAAGAACTTGCTTTACTCCGTGGATCCTTTCTGGCATCCAGATTGTGAAAGAGATTCCTAAAGCTTTTAGCCTTTTCTTAAAGACATGCTGAAAATCACACAATTTATACAAGTATTCTGCTGGTGCAATTCTGTGCATACCTACTCAAAGACTAAATTCTGCAGCACCCAGTGGGTTGGTGTACTGTGTCACTGTGCACAGAACTGGACCGTCAATACTTTTATCATCATCTTCTGCAGCCTCTGTACTCTTTAGGAAGCAAGTAAACAATGTATAAATCACTAGAACTATACATCCTAATATAGAATTGCAGATTTAGGTAAGATCCACACAGCCAGATTGGGCCATGCTGAAGAAATGCTGTAATTGTGCTGACCATTGCACCCATTGCACCCATCTGGAGCCGGTCCTTCTTCTGTGGGCAGAATCAATTTCTGGGAGAACTCCTTTAACAGAACAGTAAAAATGGCTTCCTCAAGGGATTATGGGCCTGGGATAGTCCTGCAGTCACTGCGTGGAAAGCTGGCAATCATTAGGACAACCTACCTTTGCTCCTGGTGCCAGGCTCCATGGCATGAAGAGCCAAAATGGGCAAACATCCAAGGCCATTTCCATCATTTCACATAATGGCTCTGGATGGACATGTCAATGCTGGGAAACTGATGTTTCCTAGCTTCAAAGTCTGCACATGCTAGTCTGGGTGGAGGACTCTGGGCTGAAGCAAAGCCTATACGCTGCATTTTTTACATTCATGAAAGTAAATTACAGTAGTGAATCACTGCAGTTTCTTTGGATGCCTGTATTTGTCTTTTTTTTTTTTTTTT
>MTQE01001134.1:60873038-60888105 GCA_014337955.1 Aspidoscelis marmoratus | reverse complement strand
TTTTTTTTTTTTTTTTTTTTTTTACTTGTAATCCTAGCTTAGCAGGGGGGCATCCTTGCGGTTTGGTAGCTCAGCTGCATTATAACACAGTTTGCAAGCTTTTCAGCTAGAGTTTCATGTCCTGAGCTGCATACCTACTCTCCACTATCTGGGAAGGCGTACACAAAACCTTCTGCCAGTGGAAGGATTGTAAGCACTGTGGGATGATAAGGTGAAGCAAAGCAGTTTGCTAATGGCCTGAGAAGTACAACATGTAGAAATCATTAAGTTATCCCAAAGGACCAGAATAAGCAAGAACTTTCTAAAAGAAGGTTGTGGATGAGAACCAAGCCTGAAAATAATTTGACACCAATACTGGGGAAGAACTGTGGCTGAGTGACACAGTATAAGCTTAGCATCTAGAAGGATCTGGGTTCTGTGAGGAACAGCTCCAGACCTTGGAGAGCAGTTCCAAACCCTGGAGAGCTCCTGTAGAGAAAGAGTTGTACCAGAGAAACAACTAGACTGAACTTGAGTACGTCAGTTTCCTAAATTTGTATGAATGTCCTCAGGATCTATAATGTTAAGAGTAGGGATTTGCATAACTTAACAAGTCCAGTTGGCTATTTGTTTGCCTTTTCCCTTCTTTGATCCATTTTATCTTATCTCCTCTGTGTTTCAGAAATATGCAACTCTGCTTTACTAAGAGGAATTTTTAAAACACTAGTCCCTCTCCATTCACAAGAATTAGGTTCCAGCAAAACTATGCAAAGACTGGACATGCAAGTGCTGAATCCTGAACCCTATGGGGAAAGGGAGAGGAAGGTTCCAGTGCTTTGGAATCCAAGGTACTCCATTCCTTGGAGTGGCGGGTCTCCTGGTGACCTCAGAATGGGTTGGGGGGCATGGCATAGTGGTGCAACCAAGCACCCAGCCCATGAAAGAAATGGCAGATCATGGCATTAAAAAAAATGATCCCCCTGATCCCCCCTGCAATGACTTACCTTGCAGCTCAGCCTTGCACCACAGTTGAGTGGCATAGCCTGGGTGGCTACTCACGGGCAGGCAAGCAGCAGTGGCTATAACATGAGCCTCCTGTATTCAGGATGCTTGAAAAGATTTGTTCTGTCAGTGTTGGTGGGAGTGGCAGCTGTGGTGCACACTCAACAGCAGCAAGACCTTCACCTACCTCCACTTGTGGGTGAGTGGTTGCCCTATGGCTTGAAGAACACGAGGAGCCCTGCTGATCAGGCCCTAGCCCAACTAGTTCAGCACCCTGTCTCACACAATGGCCCACCAAATTCTTCTTGGCATTCTCAAGCAGAAGACAAAGGCGAAACCTTCACCTACTCTTGACTCTCTGCAAATGGCTTTTAGAGGATTTCTCCTGATCTCTCCAGACTGGAGGTGGTACCTAGGCAAATCTAGTGGCCGTTGATGCACCTGTCCTTCATGGATTTGTCTTACCTTTCCTTAAAGGTATCCAGGCTGGTAGATGTTACTACCTCTTTTGGTTGTAAATTCCATAAACAGACCCACTGTATGAAGAATGCTTCTCTCTGTTGATCTTAACTCTCCTGACTATCAGCTTCCCAAAGTGTCCCCTGGTTCTCCTGTTGTGTGACAGAGAAAATACTTTTTTCTCTATCCACCTTTTCCACACCAGCCTTTTCAATAAGGGGACCGAAGTGAAGTATAACAAATTATGTGGGAATCACAGCAGAGGAGTCCTGCCCTGGCAGAAAAGATAGAAGGCTAGGTGAAGGTCTGGGTGGAAGTCGCCAAGCCCGTGCTCATAAAGAAAACTTTACTAAAATGTATGGTAATTAAATTGGCATTAGCTGGAGGAAGAAATCAGTTTAAAGGTGATACAGTGGGACTTTTTTTTGCAGGTAACTGAAATGCTCAGTTCCTGGCTATATTACTTTTGTTAGCAGGCAGTCAAATGATGTGGCCTCATCACTAATGTGGGGAAGCCTATGCCTTGACTTCATCAATACATGAAATATATTTGAATGGCTATTTGATGTACTGCTTGTATTTCTTGTATGTGATGTGAGTGATTAAAGAAGAAAGAGGAAAATCAATAAATATATGGGACAAGATGCCGATCTTGCCTTCATCTTATGATTAGAAATAAGTTGTCTATTCAATCAGAAACATCATGAAGAAATACATTACTATTTCTATTTGCATCCACATTTATTTTAGATTAAATTCTTAATATAGTTTCAGAATTGCCTGTGTTTACTGCAGGATTGCAGTATACATTTTAATCTAGGGGCAGCGTAAATCCCATCTTGCTCTCCCTCAGCTCCTGGAAAGGTGCATTAAAGAGCAGCTGGTAGAGATCAACATTCACGCACATGTTTTTACCTAAACGTTTTGTCTTTTAGCATGATAGTCAAAATAATTGCAGAATATTAGATTCATTTTCTGATTATCTCATCCTTACCAACACTTGGCTGTAATCTCTGAGACTCAGTATTGTTATCCTCACAATGCAGATAAAAACTCTGCAACTTACAACGACCTGGAAAATTTTACAGCAAGGGCAGCGTTTGCACAAGGAATTTTCTGGTTCCCAATGCGGTCCCTTATCTGTGGTTTTACCTGGGTCCTTGTTCTATTTGTAATAGTAGCGCGGCTCGTTGGTGCCTCACTCTTTTAGTGTAATGCTACAAGGAGGCTGCATTCACATCTTTTAATTCATCTTCAGTCCACTTTCAAGTGAGATAAGGCATGGTAAAGTAACAAGCTATTTCTTTTTTGGCATGATCTAACTCAGAAAATCCACCTTTGGGTTAGATAAAATGGAAAGAAAATGGATGGTCACTTTGCTGTCTCACTCTGAAAGTGGGCTGAAACTGGATTAAAACTTAGGTGTGAATGCAGTCACAGCGTAGTCACGAAGGAGAGATGATGGTACTCTTTTTGTCATTGGATGTGTCCAAGCAAAAACTGGACCGGTGTCTGTTAGGAATAGCTTTTGTTGGATTCCTGCATGAAGAAGGTTGTTGAACTCAGTGCCCTACATGGCACCTTCGAGCTCTTATCATTCTGTGATGTGGGGCTGGGAGATTTCTGTATGTATCAGGGTTGTATCCTGCCTTGGACCTCAGTGAATGATATCTGTTTCAACAGTGATGTGTATAAGACAAAGAAGCAGCTGGCCAATTTCCAAGAGATGCTGGAGAACATTTTCTTACCCCTCTTTGAAGCCACAATCCATCCTGCCAGCCACCCAGAATTACATCTCTTCTTGGAGCATGTAAGTGCTGTTACTAGAACAGGATTGCTAAGAGCATGTCTAGTAAGCATCTCTAGATTTGGGACACATCAACTATACTCAAATGTTTTCTGATTTGGGAGCAACGTATTTAGACCTTTAAGTATTACTGGTGTTTAATGTTACCATTTTAATCTTAGTTAAGGAGTGGAGTGCTCATCCTAAGTTAGGGATGTGCAGAATGTTCTCTCAGAATTTTCCTTTTTTGAAACTGCCAAGATGGCATTTCCTCTCTGTTTAGGGGCTGAGCTAAGTGGAACAAGGTGAGGACTCACTTTAGCTCATCTTAGACTTGTTCTGCCTCTTCCTGTCTTTCTTAAGGCCTAAGAGGCAGAGCTGGGTGTTATAATGTCCTACTGCACAACTATGCCATTGTGTGACAGCAAGTTGAGTCCATCAGGGCTTCTGTCAGTTCAGGTTCAGGTTCAGGTTACCATTTTGCATAGCCTGGCCAATAATGAATAACTGTCCATAAAGGAGTGACTATAGATCAGTGATAGAATAACTGCTGGGAATGCTTATTCTAAGGAAACTGCATGCATGTTTCTGTGTAGGCATCAGGAATCAATCCTGACTTGACAGTAGCAAATATATTTCTCTCTTTTTTTTACTGGCTCTTGGTTTGACAGGTGGATGGCTTTGACAGTGTGGATGATGAATCTAAACCAGAACATCACATCTTCAACTTGGACAGTCCCTTGCCTGGGACCTGGGTGGAGGAGGACAACCCACCCTATTCCTATTATCTTTACTACACATATGCAAATATGGTGGTTCTGAATCACCTGCGTAGGTAGGAGTCCCTTTCCTTACTGTATTCCTGAGTTCCATTTCGTGTCTTGTACTGCTGCAGTGGCAATATAATATGAAAAAGCTGTGCAAGATTAGAGTAAGGCTTTATCTGTTGGAGCATCTTTTTCTCACGTATGCTATGGGAAACACACAGGGAGTCATAAGAAGAGGACCCCTGCTGAATCAGGACAGCATTTAGTTTCAAACAGTGGCTCATCAATTGCTTCTGGGCATTCTTAACCAGAAGACAAAGGCAAAACCTTTGTCACTTGCTCATGACTCCCCGCAAGTGGAACCTAAAGGCATCCAGACTTCCTCTTCCACCTGGATGGAGTACCTACTTAGGCATCAATTCTAGTAGCCATTGATAAATCTGTCCTCCAGAGTGGTTATCTAGTCCCTGAGAACACAGTCCAGCAGCAAATAATCAGAGGCATTATAGAAATCATGACTAGCAACCAGGTTGCCAAATTAATGGAAGATTTGACTAATTCACATTTGATCGTTGTTCAGTCAATTGTTATTGCTATAACTAGCTAATATCCTTAATTACTATATGCTAGGTGAAGAATTTGTTTCTTTTTTCTGTATTCCAGGCTCTGTTACTTGAGAAAGTAAGAAAATAAAAAATCTTTCCTCCATTCATTTTTTCTATTTTCTTACAAAAATAGAAAACAACCTGAAACAACTTGCTGTAGTCCCTTGACTATTTTTGCTGCCCCTGTCTGCAGTATGAGTCAGAAGCTGCCATGGAGTGCTGGGAGTTGATAGTCAAGAAAATCTAGAGGACCACACTTTGAAAACCATTGGTAAAAAGTGGCACTGTTTCATGGACTTTGTTCTTTTTTATCTCTTTAGGAAGAGGGGCTTCCACACCTTTGTGTTGCGTCCACACTGCGGGGAGGCAGGACCCATCCATCATCTAGTCTCAGGTTTCATGCTGTCTGAGAACATATCACATGGTCTTTTGCTCCGTAAGGTGAGTCAGTGGAACCACATGTGAAGATATGGCATCTCCAGTTAGGAGGATTTTTGAAAGCAGAGCATGAAAGGCGACTCCTTTAAGCCATGGAGTACAGCTGTTGAAGTAGCCAGTAATAAGTTAATCTCTTACTCACCATAAGGCTCCTTCCATCTCTGGCTCATGTCTTTGATATAAAAAGCCATGGTAAGTGAGTCCTAGATGCACCCTGGAAAAAAAAGCCTGATTTGTCAACTGCTTAGTCACTTCACCCTCTACTGTTGGGGTATAGCTACCACTTTGCCAAGTGCCCAGTAACTGCCACATCTCCCTGGCTGGCTAAGTTGTGTCCAGTTTGGTTGGCTGCTGAATGTGATTTTTGTTTGTTGTTGCACCATGTGCCTGCCTTTGATCTCCATCTGCCTACTTGATTTCTTTGCTAGTGGCTCATTCCACCAATGTTGTGTTGTCTGTCACTGGTCATTCTATATCCTGTATTCCATCCAACCGTGAATTCCAACAGCCCCTGAACTCTTGTGTAAATATGACCTTGGTAGAAAGTAAGGGCAAAAAGTAAGCAGAAATCTGTAAGTTACTGTATTTTGCTGTGTTTGTCACATGGGTCTTCTTGCTAGAAGCAAAGTTGTATTTTATGAAGAGATTTCTATTCCTGACATTTGTGGATAAATTCAGCAGGGGAGATCCATGTATCGTATGGATGTGCACAAATATTTGTAAAAATTTGAAGTTCATATGAATTTGGCTGAATTTGGACATTTTTATTCGAATCTAATGTTTTGATACATTTGTATGAAGCTTTGTATGGGATTCGTATGGGATTGAACATTTGTACTGAATTTGAATCCCACTACCTTTGAAGGGGATCTGTTTGAAAAATAAGAATTTTCTTGCATCCTGTTTGTGCACATCCCTAATGTATTGTTGTTGTTTTCACTGAGTGACACGTGTGGCAAAGCTTGGCGTTTGCAGGAAATGCTTCTCAACTTCTAACTTTTGGATTTTCCCCTTAGGCACCAGTGCTGCAGTACCTCTATTACTTGGCCCAGATTGGTATTGCCATGTCGCCACTCAGTAATAACAGCCTCTTCTTAAGCTACCATCGAAACCCTCTGCCTGAGTATCTTTCTCGGGGCCTCATGGTGTCCCTCTCCACAGATGACCCACTGCAGTTCCACTTCACTAAGGTGAGTGTGAAGACATTGTGGACTTTCACTGAGTTGTGGCCAACTCCTGGTTGACAGCATAAGCACCTCCATGAGTGTTGGAGTATTGTGTACAATTCTGGTCACCACACCTCAAAAAGGATATTGTGGAACTAGAGAAGGTGCAGAGAAGGGCAACCAGAATGATTAAGGGTCTGGAACACCTCCCTTACGAAACCAGGCTGCAACGTCTAGGCCTCTTCAGTCTGGAGAGACGGCGTTTGAGAGGGGACCTGATTGAAGTATATAAAATTATGCACGGTATAGAAAGGGTGGATAGAGAAAATTTCTTTTCTCTATCGCACAACACTAGAACCAGGGGGCACGCTATGAAGCTGATGGGTAGGAGAGTAAGGTCTGACAGGGGGAAGTATTTCTTCACCCAGAGGGTCATCGGCTTATGGAATGTGCTGCCAGAAGAGGTGGTGACAGCTACCAGTCTGGATGGCTTTAAGGTAGGGTTAGACAAATTTATGGATGACAGATGTATCAATGGCTACTAGAACGAATGCCTAGGTGCATCCTTCAGGCTGAGGGGGAGGGGAGGAACTGGGGCACTTCTAAGGCCATCTGCTGGGACTCGAGAGCAGGAGAAGGTTTGTCCTTGTCTCTGCTTGAGATGCCCGTGAGCATTTGGTGGGCCACTGTGTGCGACAGGATGCTGGACTAGATGGGCTGTGGCCTGATCCAGCAAGGCTTCTCTTATGTTCTTATGTTCTTATGAGTGGATTGATGGGTACCACTGATGCAGTTTTCTTGGAAGAAATAGTGAAGCAGGCAATGGCAAATGACTTCTGTATCTCTAACAAAAGAACTGCATGGAGTCAATCAGGAGTCAGCCACAACTCAGTAGTACTCAATAAGGCTTTATTTGGCTTCAAGTGGAGCCTTTGTTTGCAGTCTAACAAACCCTACCTTGCTCCACCTCCTGATGTTGCCATTCCAGTACTGGATTAAGACTCCCATGTTCTGCTTAACTAGCTGGCCCTGCACAAAGCATTGTAGAGAAAGATTCTCCAAAAATTTGGATTTCAACTTCTGCTTTCTAGATGGGATTTTCATACCATTAGTAGCAACCAGAGCAATGTGACTGTGGTGGTGGTTTCAAGAACAAGCGATAATGAAGAAGCAGATGGCAATGATATAAATGAATACGTATGCAGTGTGATGCATACTTGGACATGAAATCTGCCTTAAGTTGGTTTCAGCTTTGTTGTGAATGGTGGTAGCCCAAATGTTGCCTTCACGTGAAATCTTCTGTTGGGGGTTATCAGGTGCCTGTTAAAAGCAGTCTAAGCAAAACCTTAAAAGGATTGAGATTTATTCAGTGGAGGCAAGTCAGGGATATAGTTGATGCAGGTTTACAACAGAAATATTGGGTCTTTTTTCCACGGTCACTAGAAGTACCCATTAATGGGTACAAAAATGCCATTACATACCCATTAATGGGTACTTAATGGGTACTTTTAGTGACAGTGGAAAAACACCCATTGCTTCACCCGTCCAGATCTTCCAGCTACACTTCTGTCCTCCCATCTAAAGTAGAAGATACCGCTGCAGGGTAGGCTGAGTAAGATTCACTTTTGGTTTAAGCAATCTATTGTGCCTTTCGTCTGACTAATCACTGATTAATGTCTCTGTGCATATAACTGTGTGCCCTGGCAATTTTAAAAGTATTTTGGCTGTCTTGATCACCAGCCATTCCTATGTATTTCAACAGATGCTAAGTCAGCCCTATTATATTTGAGACCCTTCTGGTTCACTGGATTGAGGAAGCCCTGGTTCTCTGTCTCTGGATGCTTCCCTTACAGTGCCCCCCCCCCCGACATGTGTTTTCTTTGAACTGGTCTGATGGACAAATATCTCTTCCAGGAGCCTTTGATGGAGGAGTACAGCATAGCTACACAGGTTTGGAAGCTCAGCTCCTGCGATATGTGTGAACTTGCACGCAACAGTGTCCTCATGAGTGGCTTTTCTCACAAGGTATTGCTGGAAATCTTTTCAAAAGAGGTCTCCTAAGATCTTATTCTTGGTGCTAACTACAAATATTAGGGAGAGGTGGGTGAGAAAAGAATAAATATCATTCTTATTATTGTCTTTTTTGCATAGGTGAAGAGTTATTGGCTTGGACCCAACTATTTGAAGGAGGGCCCCGAGGGGAATGACATCCGGCGAACCAATGTGCCGGACATCCGTGTGGCCTACCGTTATGAGACACTCTGCCAGGAGCTGACCCTCATCACACAGGCCGTGCAGACAGAGGAACTGGAGACTATTCAGGAGGAAGACCTTCTGACAATGAGCTCCAGCCTGGATGCTCGCTGAAGAATGCCAGTATATGACCCCCCCCCCTTCAGCCCTGTCCTGGTCTGCTGAAGTGGGGCTGTCCTATCAGCATGAAGTGACCATGGCTACCCCCTTGCCACATGGACCTTTTACACTTTCCTGTTGTGTTTTTGTTTTTAAGCATACTGTTATTTTCTGTGCCTCCTGGAAAGGCATTAATATTTTGTTTGATATGGAAACTTGCTGGGGCATTTCAGGGGAGAAATGGTTAGAAATTCCAACACTGATCTAGGATGAGGCCTGGAATTGGGAAGCCAAATTAGGAGTGATGAGGAGTGGAATAGATGTATGAGGTCCTACCACAGTGGTTCCCAACTTTTTTTCCCACTTGCATACCCCTTGGCAGCCCATTTCCATAAGTTGTACCATATTAGCAAAATGTTTGTAATTAATATTGTTGTCTTACAGTGTTGATGTACGTGCCTTTTTCTGCCATTATTCAGTTTTTGGTTTTTTTTCATATACTCTTAAATATCCTGGTTTATACTTTTGGGGGTATGCATACTGCAAGTTGGGAATCACTGTCCTAACATGTCAGTGCATTTATTTGGGAGCAAACGTGCACATGTCTGGGCTGTATTTCAAATGTAATAAAGGTCATGTGTGCCACCAGGGGTTAGAGCACAGGAGGAGTGCTGCCTTTTGCTTCTTTGAATTTGTTTTCAATGTTGTATCCTTTACTTGATTATTAGTAGCTGAAGTTTCTCACTGGTGGGTCTTTATTTTGGTTGATAAGACCCAGATTTTTGTATTCTGTGAAGCATGTTGCCATATTTCCTGCTACCTAGTAACTCCCAGCTGATTCATCTGCTACGGCTGGGTGTGTAGTAGAGCCAAGAAATGATAGTGTTTGCCTTCCTTTGGGGGATTTCTAAAACTTTCATATCCTTGCCTAGAAGAAGACAGCTGCTAAATCTCTGCCTTTGAGGCTGTATTAATGTGAGTTGGTGAAGAGGACTTCATTCTAGCCCAAGGTGATTGAAAGAAGCTGGTGTGCCAGATAACTGGCATTTTAAACTTTGATGTATTTTTTGTGAATTGTTTTCTCTCTCCTGACAATCATGTAATGGGAGGGGTCTCTGTGAATGAAGATTATTTTGGCACTGGAAGAATAAACTTGGTTCTTAGAACTAAGATTCTTGCCCACCACAGAGAGGGTTTAGATGACCTTTGCCTTAGGGTCAAAATGGGTGTGAATTTGAGTTCCACAGCCACTTCTCCAACTTTTAATTAAAATGAAAACCTTTAAAACTGCTGCAGTTTTACTTGAGTAAAGATCTTGCCAGTACCCATATTCCAAGTTGCTATTAGCTTAGCAGCAAAGAACATTTTAAAATTATTATTTAATTCTGGTCTGGGACTAGTAACAGTTTGGAAGGTTAGATAGGAAAATGACCTAGGGAAATAGGTGCATATCTGTATATGCAAACACATCCACACAGATACAGTATATACTGTTCCAGTTTCATCTAATCAGGTGTCCCTGAAGCTGTTTTAAAGTTGGACTGTTTTGCTAGCCTGCCTGCCTGAAGAGATTATTAGTATACCCATTTTGGCCACTATCCCAGTGCCTGTTACAGGTGCCTATAGGAACCTGCTCATCCCCAAATCCCATTATCAGAAACAAATTGCTTTGGGCAGGGGAATTAGTTTAGCACCCACTTACAATCCAGCTTCTTCCTGTGCTTTGACCTGTTACGTAAGCAGCCTCTTGCTACTCTGCGCTAGGTTGAAGAGACCACCTCTAATCAGAACTGTCCTGACACAATGCAATAGTACTGTGGTTTTGTCTTCCTACCTTTGGTAAGCAGGGGGAAAAGCCATAGAAACAATCTGGCTTCTCAAAGTTGTCACTGTTCTAGGAACAGATTGAAGTATGTGAGTAAGTGAGGTGATTAATAAGCATCAGGGGAACAACATATAATAAGCCTTGCCTTCTTTTGAAGCCATGTGGTTCATGGAAGCACAGAAGAGGCACCAGGGATACATGCATTTTCTGGCCCTGCATCTTGAAGCCTCAACAGTGGAGGGTTTTGAATGCATAGAAGGTCACCTTGTGGATTATGTCTTCCAAAGGTTGCTTGGATAGGTTACTCACCAACACAGAACTTCTCAACGTCCTCCATAGGCTGACCATCATATACTGGGCTTCCATTATCCCCTTCATGGTTTATGGGCAGTCAGTCAGCATGGGGAATTTCTTGGGAGAACGTTCACCTTGTACAGGAGACTATCCAAAGGGTGTTCTCACTTCTTCAAGCTATGAGAGAAACTTGTATGATCACTGAAACAGTCAGCTTCCAGTATTGTGTCATGCTTACTGCTGGATGCTTTTTACCAGCTGTGAGTCAGTGAAAAATAAGTTTATAAAGGGTAGCAGCAATAGACAATGAAGAATCTTTGTAGGGTGAGCAGGAAGCTTGCTGTGGCCTCGTTCTTGGCTGCAGTGGACCAAAATCTAAGGACCTGCATTGAAGCCAGTGCCTTGCTTAGGAGAGTGCATGGGGCATACTAAGAATGGGTAGAAACCCTCTTTGATTCTACCTCTGAAACAGGCAAATGATTTCATAACATTTCTAATGTATGTGTGTATGCCTACAAGTGAAACACAGTGAGAGAAAATCCATTTTTTTTTTTAAAAAAGGTTATTTGTCTGGCATCCCACCTCATGGTGTAGAAGTGGAATCTTTTCCCCATCCTTTATCGACATGCTTTCGTTTAAGATCATGTTGTGTTCCAAAAGAGTGTGCAATGGAAATTTCTTGACTTGGTTTAAACCAGTAGGGGTGCCTTGCAGATCTGAGCCATAATGTTCTGGCCAAAGCAGGGTTATTTGTGAGGATAATGGAATATCAACCTTGCCCAGAGTTTTCTCCTCCTTTTATTCCCCTTGTCTCACTTTCCTATTTCTTCTCCTTCTTCTTTTCCAAAGGAGCCTGGTGAGAGTCACGGACGGTCACCCTTCTTGATTTCAATGACCAGCCAACAGGGGGTGCATCTGCAGAAATTCCAAGTGAGCGAGCAGCCCCTTTCTCCTCAGAACTTTTCCCTTGGATTTGCGCTCTCAAACTTGGTTTGCTGCCCTGGCTGATCAGAGGCTTTACTGTGAGTGCCTGTGCCCTGTTTTCCATTGGGTGCTGGAGCACAGGGAGCTGCCACTGGAGCTGATTTGGAGCTTGGCTAAGCCACCATCCTGGGCAGAGCATATGGCAGGTTGGCAGTTGGCTGCCTTTAGTGTTTCAACCTCCCTTTAATGAGACTTGTTTCCTCTGTATTCTTCTCCATCACCTTACATGGAACCGACGTTACGCTAACTGGTCTGTTCTTTTAAAAAAAAATGTAAAGAGAGAATGTGAGAAATTCTAATACTTCCCTTCCTTCCTTAGATCCATCTCTTCTGCAGCTTTTATGTACTTCCTCTTTTCTTTCTCTCCTACCCTAGCTAATGGGGGGCATTTGGCAGGAGTGAATTTTCTCATCTAGGTAGGCTTGTCATGCCAGCCGTTTCCCTTTCCCCTCAGGCCCACACTGTGAGACGAAGCCATGATAGCATCTCTGCCATAAGACCAGCATCATTGGCAGAATGGTTAAGGCACAAAGCCTTTTATGTTAGCCAAAGGCACAGTGGGAGGCACAGAACCCACCCTTGGTTTGAGCTGGGGAATATTTTTTAAGTGTGGTGCTAGTTTTTGTTGGTGGCTGTTCCAGGCCACTGACAAGAAATGTTCTGGGGAGAGTGGGCCTGTTCTAGCACAGGGGATTTCTGCACATGCGTCTCCTGTTGGCTGCCCATGGAAACAAGGAAGGAAGACCCATCTGTGCCTCTCACCTTGCTCCTTTAAAAAGAACAGTTTACAGTAAGTAACCAACATTCTCCTTTTTCTCCTTCTCCTTCTCTTCCTCCTTCCCTTTCCTCCTTCTCTCTTTCTTCTCTCCTGCTTCTTTGTGCATTTTTATCCCACCCTATACCCGAAGGTCTCAGGGCAAGGCACAACATTAAAAACCAATCTACATTTCTTTTCTTTGGTCCCCTGGTGCTCCATATTTGTTTTTGCTTTGTTCTTAGCTGGAGATGAAAATAGTTTCACCCTGGCAATTACTGCCACCTCCTCTCACTCTCTGATATTTCTGTGTAGTTTGGGTGAATTTTACGCTTTGTCTGTGCTGAAATGTGTTGTTAGAAATCCTATCAAAAATGAGCATGATCCATCATTAAAGATTATTTAAGTTAATTTCCTTGCTTGCAGTTTCACTGAAATGTCATTCCTCTTGATGGTGTATAGACCAGAAACCAGCATTCAGATTAATTTCTTACAAGAATGGTAGCTTTTTGGGGTTTTTCATGGGAAGCATTCATCATCTAAAGAACCCAGTTTTGCAGTGAAAAAAACAAAAACTTGTGTGACAGCTGTTCATTTTCTGAAAAAAAAATGACCACTGAACTAGTATCAATGAGAAATTTTATCCTGGATAACCCTTCTCTTATTCTACTGTTTAATATCAATTCCTGAATTTTATGAAGTGCAAAAGCAGAGGTTAAAATAAGACACAACCATGTATCTCCCCTCCAAAGAAGAGTGTAAGAACTGTTTTATTGGTAGTGGATTATTTTTTCCTGACATTTAGGCCCCTGTATCAAAGTACTTTTGATGGATGTGCATTTTTAAATGTATAGCTCCTTGCCACGTCGACAGAGTGTACAGCATATTTAATTTAAGGGAGCTAACTTGACTGGACTTCTGGCAACAGTTATGTACCAGTATCAGAGAGTCAGACCATAAAGAAGGCTGAATGCTAGTGAACCGACATTTTTGAATTGTGGTATTGAAGAAGATTTTTGGGAGTCCCTTGGACTGTATGGAGATAAGATTTGTCAATGCTAAAGAAAATCAACCTTTACCGTTCATAGGAAGGATAAATACAGAAGCTGAAGTTTAGATGCTATGGCCACATTATGAAAAGGCAGGACTCATTGGAAAAGATCCTGATATTGGGAAAGATTGAAGGCAAAAGGAGAAGGGGACAACAGATGAGATAGTGTCATGGAAACAATGGACCTTGAGCTGGGACAAATTCTGGGAGACAGTGGAGGACAGGTGGACTTAGCATACTACAGTCCATTGAATCATAGAGAGTTGGAAACAACTGAACGAGTGAACAACAGTCAGAGGTAGTGCTGTAGGTGATGAAGAAGGAGAAATGCTATCAGGTTCATGACCTACTTACATGCTTTCCATAATGATCTTGTAAGAACAGACTGCTTTGGTCCAATTCAGTAGAGCTCTTCTTGAATACTAGCCTGATATTTTTTTATATGGCTTCTTTTCACCCAATCCTCACTATTGGAGTGAAATGTTTGGAATGAGTATATATGATGTGGTGCTAGAACAATACAGAACTTTACATTTGGGTAGTCTGAGTATGCTAGTAGTATTAAAAAATCAATACTTAGTTATTGGTGCTTTGTTTGCACTCCGCTCTACTAAAGAGGGCTGCTGAATGCACTGCTATCTCTACTGTGCACCCAGTCAGAATTGCCTGTCTGTGAAGTGTACTGTGGATTACTGGATTTTCACCCCAGTGAACAAACAGATAAGACTGCAACAAGCAATCACAAGTGGCTATTCCGAAAGAAGGGAACCTTGGGTTCCCTGAAAGTGAGATGTTCTAGATAGTTGGGGAGCCTACACAAGCGCCATAACACATGCATTTGTCTATTCCATCTTTTCTGTTCTATAATGCGATCTCTAATCAGCCTGGCATTTCTCTTCTCTAGCATTTCAGGCAACTATGGAGCTGTTTCAGAGGTGGAGAAATCCTGAAGTTTTGCTTATCCTGCACCTCCACTGAGATAATTTCTGCCTCTGGGGGAGCAATTTGGGGATGACATTAGGAGAGGAACATGTAGACACCCAAACAACCTCACCTAGAAGAGGTCCAAAATAATCTTTGAACCCACAATTTTGGCATTATTAGCACTGTGCTCTAGAGATACCTGACATTCATTTCTGTATCAGCCGCACATCACATGCTATTTGCAGTTCTTTACATAATTAAAGACGAGAATAAGAAACAAGCAATTGCTTATTGGCTTTTAACTATTATTCTGAATGCAGGGACTCTGCTGGAGTTGTTGTGAAAACTTGATCCTCGTAATTAATATCTCATAGAATTATAGGGCTGGAACTAGGGTCACTGAGTCCAACCCCTTGCAATGTAGGATTCCCTAAACCATCCCAGACAGATGCCTGTCCAGCCTCTGCTTGTAAATATCCAGGGAAGGAGAGCTCACTACCTCCTGTGGTAGCCTTTTCCATTGACTGATTGCCCTTACTGCCCTTTCTAATATCTAACCTGTACTGACTCCCTTGACATTTCATACCATTGTTTCTAGTCCTCTCATCCTGTGTAAGTGAGAATAGAGATGATCCCTTGTAGTAATCGCAAAGGTTTGCATGGGTTTTCTCCTAGCTTCAG
>MTQE01001134.1:60806487-60820302 GCA_014337955.1 Aspidoscelis marmoratus | reverse complement strand
TATTGTTTTTGATATGTTGGATTTTAAAAGCTGTTACCTGCCCCGAGACCTTTGGGTGTAGGATGGGATATAAATATGAATAAAACAGGACTACCTTAGGAGATAGCTAAACATCAAAGGGCTGGGCAATGAGGTACATTTAAACCATGCAACAAAAACCATGTAATCTTTACATAAGAAGTGCTCTATAGGACTGCACCAAGGGTCATGACCAGCCTCCTCCTTCAACAGCCACTTAAGCTGCCATTCCAACACCAGGCCTCTGCACTGCAGACCAGCACCATCAGGATCTTCACCATGTGCCATGAAGGCAGTGGCTCCATCATTAAGATGGAGAAGAGACAGACCTTTAGGGCCTCCATTTCTGCTCCTCCCCAAAGTATCTCCCCTTCTTCCCTCCCAGTGTTGTTCCTTGCTCCATGGGTTGGCTTTTTTTTAGCTCAAGGGTGTTTTTCCACTGTCACTAGAAGTACCCATTAAGTACCCATTAATGGGTACATAAATGCCATTATGTACCCATTTATGGGTACTTAATGGGTACTTTTAGTGACAGTGGAAAAACACCCCAAGTCTGAAGGCAGAGATCTTTAGTAATGCATTTGTAAGGGGCTCAGAAGATACTTCATAGGCTTAGGGGTCACATGAGAATTCAATGAGCATATAATAGAGGCCACCCAGTTGCCCAATGTTAATACTTATGCCCAAGTACTCTGCACATGCTCAGAGGAAACGATTTGACCCTGTCAGTACACATAGCCTCAAAACCTGCTACAAAAGAGAATTTATTAACATACATACAAAACAGATAACTGTGATCTTTTGTGTTTCTTAATAAAAACATGTACTACAGTATAAGCTGAAAACAATACATTAGGGGCTAAAAGAGCAGAGTAGGGGAAGAGAATATGGGGAAATTGCTACACGTATTCACACAGTGGAAAGAGTGATTAGATGTGATGGTACAGAATGACAGAAGGGAAGCAAAGGATACACTCCTCCTTATGGATTCTTTTCAGAGACTTTCACAATGTGGAAAAAAATTGGTCTTAAGACTATTATTTGCCATGTCAGAACATGCTCAAGAGGAAGGAAATAATTAAAATTTGCATATAATTCAGCCAAGAAAGTGGTTCCTGCTGGGAGTGATGGTGAAGAAATCCTGTATTGCCTTCCACTTTTTGTTGAGAGGGGGAGGACAGAGCAGGGAGCCAATGAGGCATTCGTAACCAACACAGGGCTTCTAATTCAGTCTAATTCAGGAGAAATAAGACCATGTCTGTGACATCTAAAATTGGGGAAAGAAAACTAAATCTTGGGTTTTCACATGCAACAGGTAAATGCAAGAGGTAAGTGATGCACAGCAACATAAGCAGTCAGAGATAGACAAAAGTTTCAGACAGCAGAAACAATCCAGAGGCTACCTACATGCAAAAACTAAAACCCTTGCAGAGCAAAAAGGAGAAGTTGGAAGCTCAGGAGGGTATAACCTGTGCAGGTTGTGAATGAGGTGGTCTGGCGACTGGCTAGAAACAGATGAGTAATTGGTGTCCAGCTGCCGCACATCTGTAGATTTAAAGTCTTGTGCCCACAGCAGCCGCAGGCTGTGTCCACACCTACATTTTAATCCATCTTCAGTCCACTTTCAGAGTTGAAGAACGCACCAGAAAAGTAATTAATCGTTTTCCTTCCATGTTTTCTAATTCAAATTGGATTTTCTGAGTTAGATAAAACCAAAGCCAAATGGCTAGTCATTTTACCAATGTGTTCTCTCACTCTGAATGTGAACTGGATTAAAATGTAGGTGTGAACACCATCACAGTGTTCAGTCCATAAATGTTTACTGGCTTTATTTTCCACGTTTTTAGCACAACCCAGAGACCTTTTTCTTCCTTTTTTTTTTTTTTTTTACATTCATGAAGTACTCCCCGTTGCTGTCCTGTTGCAATGAGCGGCCGCCCCCTAAACGGGGGTATAAGATAAATTATAGACGAGGCGGGAAACAATCTCTACAGCCGCTCCCCGCGACCCCCAGCTGCTGAGGGGGACGTCCCCAAATCTTGCAGCAGGACGTATGGACGTAACCGCCCGCCTGTGTCCGTCGAAGCAGCTGCCCACCACCATGATGGCGCCACGCCTCCCCTTCTCCTCTTTCTAAGCCTTCTTGGGCTTTTTATCAACGCCTCCAAGCGGCGGCGGCCGTTTATATAAGTTCCTCCGCCCCCTGGCCGCCCCTGTCGCTGGAAGGAGCGAGGGGAGACGTCGGGGAAGGAAGCCGAGCCGAGCCAGCGAGGGATTGCGACACCATGACTATGATTCTGGGCTACTGGGACATCCGAGGGGTGAGTGGACGAGGGCTCGGCCTCGACACAGGCGCCATCGACGACGCTGCGCCGTGTGTCTCTGCGCGCGCGCGCGCGCCTCGCGTTCCCGTGACCGGGCTGTGAATGTCTCCGCGTGGAGCCGCCGCGACCCTCCTGGGGGTTCCGAGGCGCACTAGCCGCTTCCCTTCGCGGGGGTGCGGTGGGGGAACTGAGCGGGCGGCGAGCCTGACTGGCGGGTCGGGCGAGCAACAAGTCGCCAGCGAAGCCCCTCGGAGGACTGTTTTGGGCTCCCGGTCAGCTTTTAACGGAGGACTCCGGCCGCCCACCTTCTTCCCGCGCGTGGTGTGCCGCCGCGGCCTTTCGGTGCCCCGCGCTGAGGAGGGAGGCGGAATAAGCCCCCTTCCCCGTTCCTGACACCGCCGAAGAAGCAACGGGGCGAGCGAGGCGTTCAGTTCCCTGTTAGCCCCGAGGGCTCCCCAGTCCCCCGAGCTTCCTCCTCTGGGGAGCCGCAGGGGAAACGGAGCGGCTGGGCCTCGGCGCGTTGCGTGGCAGCCCTTTGTGGGACGCAGCTGCACCGGCCTGCGCCTTGGCGCCTCTGCGCCCGGGGGAGTTGAGCGTCGTAGGCCGTGTGCCAGACCAGCCCCTCTGCTCCCCAGCCCAGCTGCAGAGTTGCCTTTGTTCCGCTGCCGACATACTTCTGGGCGTCCGCAGCTGGAGGGAAGAAGCCGTTAAGCACCGTTAAACCTGTGTAGCGCTTGTTTGTCCCCTCCAGGGATGTGCAAGTCTCCGCACGTGTTTTCGGCTGCGATCAGATTCAGGGAAAGGAAAAAAGCATCTCTAAGGGTGCGTTCCCATCCAGGAACAACCAAATTCTCCTCCGGGGCTGGTGCGGGTTGCGGGAACGGCGCTGAGCTCGCATTTTGGCGTTCCCATTTCAGACCCAGCAGAACGCACTAAGTGGGAATGGCGAGGTGATCCCACTGTCTGAATGTGGCAGCCGTGGCGGGGAGCCCAGCCCAGCCTGGGCAGCAGCAGGAGCAAGGAGCGGCGCTTCCAAGTTATGGGTCCGCTGATCTCCTTGTGTGCACATGCACAAGCAGATCAAGTTCGATTTGGCACACCCCCCCCGCTCCTGCCCCCACTGCTGCCGTTTACTGGCACAAAAAGGAGCTTAAAACAGCCGCTACTGCTGTTGCTGCTGCCGCTGCCGAAAAGTCCTGTTTAAATGGGATTCTTCCCCCCACTCCCCGATTTCTGCCGGGGTTTCTGCAGAAAATCCAGGGGGAAAGAAGTGGCATGGGAATGGGGCTTGCCAGATTTGGACTACTAGCCAATATAATGGGAACCCTGGTCCCCGAGTCTGAATCCAGTCTGTATTTTATTGCCTATGGGAACGCAGCCTAAGGCAGCTCAGAGACACCTAAAGGATGGGATTATTCACACCACAGAAAGTCTACCTTTCTCTGTCTCTTAAACATTCTGTGCTAGAAAAGATGAGTTAGAGAAGGCTTGGGAACAGGATGGCCACACACCATCTTCTCTGTGGTTTCTGAGATGCCGTTTTTGTTATGTGTGAACACAGTCTTAAAAGATAGTCTTAGAGCTGTTGGGGTGTGATCAGATACTGTTAAGGACTTGCCCTCTGGGTGACTTTCATTCTTACCTGGCAGACCGCAGTCCTCAGCACGCAACTTCTTGGGAAAGGTCAGCTCAGTGATGGGTGAAATTTCTCAGAACTGGAGACATTTTTTAAGCAGCATTGATCTCCCATTAGGTGGGAAAATGGCATAATCAATGGGCAGGATTTTCCCACTCAGAGGATGGTGACAGTGACCAGTCTGCTCCTTATACGTGTGGGTGGGAGCAGCAGAAAGGGACATCTGTGAACTTGAAGGAGAATGGTACAGGAAACTGAAATAGGGAAGCAATGGATGGTAGCATTAGGACAGTTAAGAAATGAAAGAACAATGAGGAAAAAAGGAAGTCATGTATCTACTAGCATTTCTCATGTCCAGGAATCTGGAACTGAAGAAGTAAGAGCAAGTGCGAAGTGGGAAACGTAACCAATCACAGAATAGAAGTGCTGGGATTGTTTTACCAGTTACGTAGACAGAATGGTAGGCAGGCCAGTGGCCAATCAATGGGTAGTACCTGTTGTCACAGGAAGTGTACCCTGATGCGGAAGCCAAGCCAAGCTGCAATGTGGCAAGATAAACTAGTTTCTCAGGTTCCTATACAAACATCTGCTTGGAAGGCACTTTTATTGGACACTTTCCCCTTTACGGACCTAAAAGAGCCATGTCTAATCACGCCAGTGATTCCCCCACTGCATTCAGATAGTTCCTGGGGATGGGGAGGAGGACCAGACCCTTTTGCGCTGTCTTCCGACTTGAGGTTCACTGTGAAAGGCTCATCTTATCACTAGGTTGGCAGCAAGAAGCGTTGCACTTTTTGGGGGCAGCTGAGCTATGGGAACTATACAAAACTTCCTCAGCCAGTTGGATGGGATGGATTTTTTATACAACCATTAAGGAAATAGAGAATACGTAGCAGTAAGTTTGATGTTTTCAGAGCAGAGGCTGTTCTATGTGGGAGAATGGAAGGGGCCGTCAGTACGAGAACAGTGGAGGACACTTTTTTTGGCTCACAAGCTGATGCTCTTCCAGAGGCATTGAAGACAGATTTTTTTGTCAATCCAGAGAGCTATTTATACTTAGGCCTCTGGTATGCAATTAGGACAGCTCTGGTAAAGGTACTCTGTGCCAGGGCTGTCCTAATTGCATACCAGAGGCCTAAGTGTGAATATGTCCCTGGACTGCTTACTGGTGACATGATAGAAGTTGGAGTTGGGGGGTAAATGAGGGGTAAATGGATATGTGGTTCTGTATGGTTTACTTGAAATGTTTACTTGAATGTAATGGCACAATTATGGAAAATAAAATGAATTTTTTAAAAAGAATGTGTAATGGTGAGATAGCTTGCCCCATTCACACTACTTGCCCCTGAAAGAAGGCATTTGTGTGATGTATCCAGACCATTAGAAGTACATTGATAGCCCTGTAGATATTGCTGGGCCACCCCCATCCCCCCAATCTACTCTGTCTGTGGCTGATTCAGGAGGTGAAGTCCAGCATTTTAAAAGCCACCAATTTATTCCATTGTAAACTACACTGAGACTTTTTTTTCTTTAATGGGAAACATATATAAGCAGCGCTTATAGTTTCTGTTCTTTGTGATCATCCTGGCTCTTCACTTTTGGTAAATAGGACTGAAGGGTGCATTCAGAGGCTTCCTTTCTAAGCAGGAAATGCATGGCTTTGAAGATGCTTGAATGAAAGAATACTTTATTTCCGGGTGTGAGAGATGTAGATTCTTGCTCCTGAAGTGTCTCAGGCAAAGATAGAGAATAGCTGCTTTTAAAAATAATAATAATGATAATGCACCTTCCTTTCCATCTGTTTGCTTTTATGGCACAGGTCTATGGCCGTAGTAATGGTTTACTGCGCACATCATAATGTTTCCCCTCATTATAAGGAAGGGCCTGAGGAGCACTTTGAATGCCTTGAGCATGTAGCTCAACAGCAGTTTGGTAAATGGAGTGGAACACGTTGGAGGGAGGCATCATTATCATAAGGAAGGCTAAAGCCCAGTGGTGGAGCCTAAACCACTTCTGAATTGTTGCTAGAAAAAGGGATGGATGCATCCCTGTGATCACCCAGTGCTGAGATAACTTACCATCTTTGAAGCCTAAATTTTTCAGTGAATTTGAAGTTTTCCTGGACACCATGATGTTTTCCTTCTTGAAATTGCTTGATCAGCCACAGAGGTCAAGCACATTAATCTTAGAGCTCATGATCTGACTTATGAGTTAAAGAATAAACTCTTTTGCAGGTGGTCAGTAACCCCTTGGGAGGCTGGCTGTGGAGGTCTTTCAGTGGGACTGTCTGCACTGAAGACACCATACCTGGCCTTCAAAACTTGCAAGTTTAAAACTTGTGAGTTTTGTATATTCATGTTTGATATTGTCCTTTCTTGCTTGTGAGTTGCAAATTTCAGTAGATACCTTTGCTTCTATTTTATGGTATTTACACTGACATCTCATACTGCTGTTAATTTTTCCTTCACAGCTTGCCCACAGCATTAGGTTGATACTAGAATATACAGGCACACCATATGAAGATAAGTTTTATAGCTGTGGAGAAGGTAAATATATGTGTTCTCTCTCTCTCTCTCTCTTACCCACCATTTCCTGTGAATACAACTCTACCCTTGAGGACAACCTAGAAGCTCAAACTAGTGCAGAATGCCACAGTTCAACTGCTAGTGGAAATCTGTGGCTGGATACACAGTCATGAAAGACCTGCTTTGCTTGTGTGTTCAAAAATCTGAAGGAGCGCCTTCTCCCACACAGTCGTGCATTATAGAAGACGCTTGTAATTGTGTAGGTGGAAGCAAAAGAAAGGGCCTTTTCTGTGGTGGCCCCTAGGCTTTGAAGTAGCTTTCCATGGGACCAAGTGTGTACCTAATTATTTTTGGTGCACCATTAAAACATATCTCTTTACTCAGGCCTTTGATTTTTAGGTTCCATCTAATGGGGTGCTCCTAGTTTGTCTCTAGGTTGGTTCCATGGTAACTGCCTCTAGAATCAGAGTGAGGATAGGTGAGCAGGTCAGATGACAGGTGAGCAAGTCAACTGCTTCTGGTGCACAGCAGATGATCCTTTTGTAATCATGGCACAACAAGGTGATTTTCTTTAATTGTTTCGTTCTAGCGTTTGTAAAATGCTTCTTGCAAATAGAGATGCATTGTAAGTTAAACACCATTTTGAACAGTAAAATTGTATCCTTTTATGCTTCTGTGCAGCTTTGAAAGTTTGCCTTTGACATTTTAAAAAAGTAAATAAGTGTTTCCTGTGTGAAGGGGAAGAGCTGAGAAGCCTTTCTGTGCAGTAAGTTTCCCTTTTGTTTTTTCCCCCAGCTCCAGACTATGATAAGAGTCAGTGGTTCAATGAAAAGGAGAAGCTAGGCTTGGACTTCCCAAATGTAAGTACTTGTTTCTCTCTCTTTTTTTTAATGTAATGGGATAGAAGGGAGCGGTGCAGGTATGCAGTTCCACCCTCTCGATATAAGAAGCCCTATTTAGTAGCCTAATACATATTTAAAGGAAATTGTTTTAACCATTTATATGCAACCATAAGAAGAAAAGATGCTACAGTAACTATCATTGGCTTCAATGTGCCTATATTTTATTTTACTTTTGAGTGGATATTTGGGTCACCTTGGTTCTTTGAAGTCCTGGATGTCTGCTCTCATAGGTGGGTCTTGTTCAGCTTATCCGTGAGTTGTGAATATTTGGAAGAGAGTGCCCTTTGCCTTTGGTATTCTTTTATAAGCCCACTGTCTAAGGAGCAGCAGAGCAGAGTGGGCCATTGGAAGTGAAGTGGAAGCATAAGACAAAGATTTGGTCTTAATCTGTTTGCTGTTTACTTACCTTCCAGCTTCCGTACTTAATTGATGGCAAAACCAAGCTGACACAGAGTAATGCCATTCTCCGGTACATTGCACGCAAGCATAAGCTCTGTGAGTATCAGGAAATAATTCCTTACCCATTGAATAGCTACACTGTGGAATTCTCCACCATCATATGTGGTGTAGCTGTCAGTGACTAGTCGCCCTCTAGCTGTACAATTACCTCTGATACTGGTAGTGGCAGCTATGGGCAGCAAGTAAGGCAAGTTGTGCTTATGTGTGTTAGATGGGTCAGCTGGTCCCATCTGGCAAGGAATTTTTTCTGTGTTGAACCCTTCCAAGGCCTGGGGCTGCCTGCTTCTATGACCCATGACTTCTAATACTGTGCGTTGCTTTTAGGTGGAGAAACTGAGGAGGAGATGGTTAGGGTGGACATGCTGGAGAATCAGTTGATGGATTTCCGTATGAGCCTTGTAATGGTCAACTACAGCCCGGATTTTGTAAGTTCACCCATCACAGACCTTTATATCTGGTTTTGTACTGAGCTAGTAGAGTTGATGTTATGTAATAGCTGCAGTTTTATACCCCATGTAAGATTTGAATATTTAAGACAGGTATCTGCATTGTTCTGGCTTTGCAGTTGCTCTTAGAAACACCCCTTTGTGCTCACTCAGTAGTTCTTAGTCTCTCTTATTCAACTTGCACATTTTGCTTCAGAGCTGAATAGACTGTGCCTGGAGAAAAGAGGAACAAATTTTCCATCATATAAAATTGTTCAAGGTTAAACATGGCTGCTGCTGCTGCTTATCTCTTTGAGCCACTGAAGCTGTTTGCTCTCACATCTGTAGCACTTTGTGGAAATAACAGTGTTGGCTTGCACTGTATTGCATCTGTTTTGTTGCTAGTTTCAAATGCAGTAGATTGCATGATGGAGAGTAGTTTTCTATTGATTGTAGTGTGGGCCACAATTAAAATATTTTCCATGTGTCTGTTTTGTAGGAAAAACTAAAGCCTGAATATTTGGAGCAGTTGCCAGGGAAGCTGAAGTTGTTCTCGAAGTTCCTGGGGGACAGGAAATGGTTTGCTGGGGACAAGGTATGTGCATGTCCATAGAGTGGCAAATGAAGGCAGCAGGACTGATATCTGGAGTCTCATTGTTGGATCTCTTTTAGATCACCTTTGTCGACTTCCTTGCGTACGATGTCCTGGACCAAAACCGCATGTTTGAACCCAAGTGCCTTGATCAGTTCAAGAACCTTCAGGATTTTCTTACTCGCTTTGAGGTGAGCGTCATTTCCCTGAGACGTGCTTGCCTGAAGGTCTTTGTATATCACTTGTGACTTGGTTCATTAGTGTCTGGTAAAATGCCACAAACTGATTAACTGGGTAATGTGGTCCAAGCTGGCTAGAGCAGCCACCCAGACTGGCACAGACAGAAAGGTTTGAAATGCACTGTTTTGCCTCTGATGCCTAAAACGGCTTCATACAGGATTCTGAAACAATGGTTTTCTTTGATGGTTCTCTTTCTCATATGTTTATATGATAATGGCTGCTAGCAGTGCAAGATTTACTAGCTTACTAGTTGTCCTGTAAAATCTCAGCTAGTATTTTGTGTACGATACTCATTTTAAGTCCCCATCCAGATGGGGAAAATATACTGTAATTCTGGTGACATTGTGGTAGGGTTGCCGCACATATCTGAGACAACCCCAGCATATCCCCACTTTCCCCCACCCCCCAAAAAGTGCTAGAAACTATTGCTGGAAAACCTAGTGATGGTCATGGGTTTCCAGCAATGGTGCTTTTTATTTATCTTCTGGACAGAGCCACCATCATAGCTCTGTCCACCACGCATGTGTGGAGACCAAAACAGATGTTTGCACATGCACAGAGATGCCAACATGCACATCTAGGCATGAATACCCAGTTGTGCACATCAGTAAAATGCACAAAGATGCCTAACAAGGGATGATCATGGGAGATCAATATCCCATGTTATCCTTTGCTAGCAGCCTAAGTGTCAGACAACCCTGTGGTAAATGTGGAGACTGTTGCTTCATGGAAAAATGGGATATTCTGGGGGGTTTCCTGGTACATCATCTCATTTTCTATTTGAGTGGTGTCAGCATTGCTACTGGGTCCACTGCATGTCCATCTTTGTCTCTTTCTCGCATCAAGTCATAATTGTTAGCTGTCATTACAGATTTGGATTTTCCCTTGTGTTGTGCTTAATCTGTATATTTGAGGTTCAGTGCTGCTGGGAACTGTTAGATGTTTTAGAAATCAAAGGTCATAGTGGGGAATGGAAGTGGGAACTTGGAGCCTTTCTCTACTTTGCCTGGTAGTTGGTTTGCAGTGTGCTTGCAGACAGAGCATCTGCACCGGAAAGGGCTGTTTCCAACTCCGAAATGGCCTCTTCCGTGTAGGAGTGCACTGGAAGCCAACTTACCTGAACCATAGATGGCCTTTCCTGTCTCTGGCACACCCATCCACACCTCTGCGGTGCTAGGCAGGTCAAGTGACCTGGAACCTGAGTATGCATGTGCAGTACAGTGCATGTGTTCCAGCATCTGGGAGGAAGATAGAGCACCTGGACATGCTTCTGCAATAAGATAAGTGTCTGGATGGGTGGATTGACATGTATTAGTATTAGTGCATATACTAGTACATGTGGGGGCAAGTTCACCATTCCCATCCTTCAGAGTGGAAGTGCAAATTTGCCCCAGGTGGAATCTAGGAGATAGAATGCTTGATGGATACTCCATGTCACATAGTTCATTTTTTGGGCCTGTTGGCACGTCACTAGAAGCGTGGATGGCCAAGCCTGGACAGCCCACATTGCCATGGCAACAGCTGCAGCAACTTCTAGCAGCTGCTATGCCATGCTCACGCACAGCATTTTACCCCAAAGAGGGAGGGTTTTTTGCCTTCTAAATCCCTGCAACCATAGGCTATTGCTTGTAACTTCACCATGGACAAGACAGGCAGATTGGTACTACTGACTTGATGGGTCAGCTTTCTCGCACAGTTCCTTTAACTCCTTATGAAAGCATTTTTTCTTCCTTAAAAATATTTTGTTTCTCCCAGGCCTTGGAGAAGATTGCTGCCTACATGAGTTCCAACCGCTTTATGAAGACTCCAGTTAACAACAAGATGGCCAAATGGAGTAACAAAAAGGAGTAGAAGGACAAAACGTGCCTTGCAGCTGCATGATGGCTGGAAATAACTGATAGTTATAAGGCGTTTTCTTTAGGTCACTGTTTTTTCTGTAGAAAGGTTACGGGAAGTATTTTGCAATTTGGAAGATGTAGTTGCCAATAAAGGCTCTTGTTATGTGGTGAGTGGTGTCCTGTGTGCTTAATCTTAAAGGTTCTTTCATTTGATAGTCCCATTTCCTGCTTTCCTTCAAGCACAGAACACACGATGACGGATCTGGCTTGGGGAAACCTCCCGTTCTCAAAGATAGGGAGCTCCGGCCAATTATTTTCTGTTGCATACAAAAAGCATTTATGTAAAAGGTAACCTGGATACCTAAGGTTAGACTAGCTTTTTACACAATTAGATGCTTTTCAGATGTTCTTTGAGTGCCATCAGTCCAGTCAAACATGGTCATGGAGCAGTTGTTGTTCCAAAACATCATGAAAGTATTAAGTTGGAGAAGGTCAAACTAAATAATAATACTCAAAGCACCTTCTTAAAATACAATATACTAATGATGAATATCACAATTGAATATATTCTCCTTTTACATTTTAAAATAGTCTTATTTTCTGGATTTCTATTTTTTTTTATTATGTGGCTTGGGTTTCCCATATTTTTTCTTCTAGTTAAGTATTTTAATGGTACTGCTTATGATTTCATAAGGCCTCTTGTCTTAATGGAGATCTTTATCTGAACTGACAATTATAGGAACTCTGTTTTAGATAAGAAACACAAGCTGCTTAGCCCATGTCTATGCTGAGGGTAACCCAGGTTTGTGCCTATGCAAAGCAACTTTTCATGAAGAATTCAGTAGTTATCTTCCCACTTGGAATGAGCAAATTCCTGTTCCTGAGATGCAACAAAGTGGAAAATGCTCACATAATCTTTGTTGCAGTAGAATGTAGTATTTGCTGCATTCTCTCACCTGAAGAGCTATTTTATGACTCAAATATCTTGCAGGGGCAATGCATTCATGTAATTGTAAGCAGTCATTTGTTTCCCTTACTAAAGGCAGTGCAGGGTGCCAAGTATAAAACTGCTGGGGCAAATGCTTTGTGTAACTCATTGTAGGATGTGTGAACCAAAACATGTTAAGGCATGTTAACTCCTCAGAGGTCTAAACCGAAGGAGGCGTGTTTAGAATGTTTTAAATTAAACTAGTTGCACTCTGCTTCCGGAATGTTTGTTTTTCCTCAAGCTGTGTTTTTACAGCTTTCTTATCTACACTTCCATTTGCTAAAGGAGTCGTTCAAGTTGTTTATACTACTTTCTAGAAAGTGGTTCCACCTCACTAGAAATGGTTCAAGCTGAATCACGTGGCTGGAGAGGAAAATGCTCCCTGAAGAATTTTGTTCTTCACCCACAAATAAGAAGTCAGCCTAGCGTGTGAAGTAACGAGTACTGTTAATATTCTTGCACTGCAGAGGCTAATTTACACTAGAGTTGTTAACTTTTCATGTTGCCACAATGCTCTGTAACAGATTTACTTCACATCTAGCACATAAGATGACACTTAGTAATGAGTAGGAAAATCTCTCATGCTTCCAGGAAACTTTGTTGCTTATATTGAAGAGTAACATTCTTTCACAAAGGAAGGTAATTTTCCTTTGAATTTTCATTATTTGCACTTGGCCATATTCTGGAATATACCTCAGGGTATCGGTCTGTCAGGCCTCACTTGTGACCTGCTATAGCCTCCATTAGCATGTGGACGGCAGGCCCCTATTCCAGGATATATTCCAGAATAAAATCAAGAGTGGACAGGCCCTTAAAGACTCAGTTCTGTTATCGCAAATAAAAAGGACAATTTTCTAGTTTTCACTCCTAATCTATTGCCTGCTCTACACGGTTGTAGTGCTTACCTTGTTATACATTTTTGTATAGCACTGTCACTGGAGGCATGGAAAGTAGTGTTTTGAATTATTTGAAACAGCTGTGCATTACATTATATTTCTGTATCCAAAGGTCTCAGGGTGAGTCACACTAAAATCACTATAAAAACAAAATAAATTAGCTATTCTTATGCTTTTATTAGGCTTTTATAAGGCATCAAGGACAGAGGATGAACAAAGCGAATAGCCTATTGCTGCATTATATCATTGCTCAGGTTCTCAGACATGTCCCAGAAATCAAAGAGCATGGTTACCTGAGATGTTCTCCATCCTTTCTGGAATGGATGCAAGTGTGGATGAGCTCTGTGTCCATGTAAGAGCTCCTGAAGAGGCCAAGTGAAGGTGTGCTAGTGTGCCTCAACAGCCTCTTCCTCAGGGGTTTGTGGCTGTTCACGGTAATTCAAAACAGCACTCTGCACATGTCTGATGCTGGTAATCTTGACATCACATGGCCTTAAAATCAATGGATTTTAAGAATTCATGCTTCTGAAAATCAGCTGGTTTTGAAGAGCACCTGCATGGGGATCTCTCTGAAAAAAAAATCAGTAGTGGCTGTTGGTGGCTGTTGAAAGCTGTTAAAAAAAGGAAAAAGAGCTGAGTATTGGTGTGAACACTCGTACAAGTACTACTCATTTCTAGAACACCCAAGAAGCTCAGGTTCATATATCAATTTTTCCTGCATTTCTCTTCATAGCTCTTTAAAAAAAAATGCTTGTTTAATAATATTGATTTGCCAAAGATTTCTTTATTATGCACAATGCATATGCTGGGAGTGGGTAGGAGAAGAGAGTCTGAATCCTGCTGTAAGACAGCTTTCTTTCTTGAAAGTCAGAATTGTGTCAATGTTTGCATTTGGTCCTTAAGCCTAAAAAGGAGAAGGAGGAGAATAGCTGGCTTTTCTGCCCCACTTTTCTCACCCATTTAAGGGGACTC
>MTQE01001134.1:60791048-60806420 GCA_014337955.1 Aspidoscelis marmoratus | reverse complement strand
TCACCCATTTAAGGGGACTCAGAGTGGCTGACAAAGCTTTCTACTCTTCTTCCCCAAACAGAACATCCTGTAAGGTAGGTGGGACTGTGAGAGCTCAGAAGAGAGCTGTGACTAGCCCAAGGTCACCCAGCTAGCTTTGTGGAGGAGGGTGGAATCAAAGCCAGTAATTCCAGATAAGAGTCTGGCTAGACCAAATTGGCTCATGGAAAGAAACAACAACAACTCAGTTATCACTGGAACCGCTTACAGATCTGTGTACTGAGAGCCCTACACTGAATCATAATGAATGATCACAAAGCTTTTCATGCAGCATTGTTGTGTGTTAGAGAATGTGGATAGTGATGATACTTCTTGACAAATATCCATTATACTAAGATACCACCACTCTTTGAAAACCAATATCCACTTCCTTAACAGACACACCTAAAATATGCCAAGAAGAAATGCCAGCAAGATACATTATTGAATTAAGCTATACTATACCTGAATCTATCTGGAATACGTTTCAAACACAGGATCTTATTACCATCAAAATTTTTTTTTCAAATCAGACTCTCAAGACCTTAAAAAAACAGATATAATATCCTAAACCCAAACAGTTCCCTCTGGTTCAAAAATATGGCACTTAAAAGCACCCTTACCTGTCTGACAATACCACAATAACTAAAGAACCTAGCCCCTATGAAAATATCTTATAACTACTACTAAAGCAGCGGTTCTCAACCTTCCTAAAGCTGTGACCCCTTAATGCAGTTCCTCATGTTGTGGAGACCCCCCAACCATAGGGGTGGGGCAGCTCAGGTGAGGATGGGCGGGAAAGCAGAAGACTCATTGTGACCTCTCTGAAAGGGTAGTTCAACCCCCAAAGGGGTCATGACCCACAGGTTGAGAACCACTGTACTAAAGAAATGGAACCACTGATATACAAGAACCTCTCAGAATCCACAAAAACAGATCTAAAGTACTTCCAGGATTCTTGGGAAGAGAACTGCAGAGCAACAATCACAGAAAAAAACTGGAACAAACTATGGTCTAATAGATTTCCTTATGGTACACAGCAACACCTTAGGAAATTTCTTATTAAAGTGCTGTAATAACAAAATGGTACATGACCCCCAGTTGGCTTAATTTAATATCTCAAGTGTCAAACAAATGTTGGAGAAGTTGTGGTAAGATAGGTGACTACATTCACATGTGGTGGTACTGTCCATAAATTAAAGACTTTGGAGGCTAATTGAAACTGAAATCAGAAAATATATTCAAACGTCAATCACATTTTATGTTACTGGGAGCTAAAAATGTGATAGCTCAAAATGGGAAAGTCTGTCAAACTTTAACCCTTCAAAACTAGTATGCAGAATTACTCAACCTAGCAGTATTGGAATGAATAACTAACCAAAAACAAAATATAAAATGATAAAATAAAGTTATTTTTTCTTAGAAGTATGGAATCCAATACTCACTCAAATACAAGCCATAGGAACAAAATATGCCCTTCCTAATTCATCCATCAGATTTCTGATTAAGTTACATTAGCTTTAACATATTAAAATACCTAGCAGGTATTTTGTACAAAATATAAAATATATATCTCACTAATGACCCCGTTTATCTGTTATGACTTTTCATGTAACTATTTTTGTTATTGTATTTGAATATGCTTTTACAATGTTAAAAATTTGTAAAACTGTTCTTTGTTGCTAATGACAGTTTTAGAAATCATAAAAAATGAGCCATCTGAAAAGCATAGAATAAAGTAGCTTGTTGTATAGAAAATAAAATAGCTTGCTGTATAGAAAAAAAAATGTGTTCACATTTATGGGATGGCTCATAATTATGAGTGGACCATCTGGCCTCCCACAGCCTCAAGCTAAATTGGCCTTGCTCTTGCTTTTTATGTAGTAACTGATTTTTGCAGTTGCCTTAGAAGTGTTTCAGTTAATTGACGTATAGCTCTTTTCTCTTCCTTGTGCTCACAGAGGCAGATCGAATACTTTGTGCAAGGGCAGATTAGAAATGTGACAAACATGAAATACACCTCAACACATTGCTTTAGACATAAGATAGATTGCAAGGCCTCTTACCCCTAATGTTGCTTTAACTGCAGAAAGCTTGGAAAACACTCTTCTCCCTTCTTCTGGACAAACTGCTTTTAGTTCTTCCTGACTCAGTGAGAGAAGCTGGTTCCCATTTAGGATGCCGAGGGTCCTCACAGTGCTGGTTGAAGTGCAAAAAAGGTGTGTGTGAATATCAAAGTAAGGTGAAATGCAAGCGGCACCAATCCGCTATATCACCAAACTGAAGTGCATAGTCTTACTTTCTGTAGCCCTGTTCATAACATCTCTCGTGTGGAAAGTCTTATGGTATTGGACATTGAGTTAAAATGTATAGGATGGAGGAAATTTTGTATGAACCCTACATAAAACCCAGAAATGTTTGCATTGGATGTGCATAGGTGATAAAGGCAATACATGCGCTTTATGCAAAGGTTCAGGAATGACAAGGGAAGACCTGTTGTCTATACCTACCTATAATCCCAACCTATACTTGGAATGTCTCAGGGTGGGTCACAATACACTCATAGTAAAAGCATGACTAAAACCGTGACTGTGCATGCTTGGGTAGGGGGTGTTGTTCCCTACCAAGATCAGGAGAAAGATGTGTCTTCACCAGTTTTCTGAACACATTCAATGAGGGTGCCTGATATACCTCAGAGAGGAGACTGTTCCATAACCTGGGGGCTACAGCTGAGAATGCTCTTGCCTTACTGAGGGCAGGTGGGACCCCCCAAGACTGCCTCACCAGCAGATCTTAGGGCATGGACAGGTCAATATAGCCTTTAGATAACAGGCTACTTATGTGATCTTCACTACACTGGGTGACAATTAAAAAGGAGCCTCTAAAAGTCTCTAATGGTTTGCCTGGGAGAACAGTAAGCCTATCTTTCTGAGAGATTCCTTTGTGCATTTTTGACCATTTCTGCACTGGTTTATTTATTCTCGTTTTATATCTCGGATTAGGGACCCAGGGCAGATGCATGGGGTCTGCCATTGTATGCACTAACATGTGGATGGCAGGTCCCAGTTCTGAGATATAGTCCCTTTATGCACTTGAACTTGTTCTGGAACATATCTTAGGGTAGGAGTCTGTTGTCTGCTTGCTAATGCAGACTATGGCAGGTGCTATCTGGAGCTTCCCATAGTCTTACTAGCATGCAGATAGTAGGCTTCTATTCTAGAATAAGCCAACTGTGAAAAGGCCCACAATCTGGAATAAAGCACAGTAGGTCCCAATCAGTATTGCTAACAAAAATTGCAGTCCAAAATGTTTGGAGCATGCTAGGTTGCCAGAGCATAATCTGCATGCTTAACTAGACTAATGGCATCATTGAATGTGTTCTCCCTTTTCTTAGTTTAGCAGCTTTATTTCACACACATTTGCAGAATTTCATGAAATTCTCATGTACTTAAAGCTCTTGCGCAAAATGTTAGATTGAGCAAAAGTAACTTCTTTAGCTGAAAGAAGATTCAGACCTGGCTCTCCCCCATCTAAATCCCAAACACGAGCTTCTTTCTCACATTGGCTTTGCAGGATGAGCAGAGAAAGAGAGACTTCCTGCAGAACTTGTGATGCTCAGATGCCTTATTGCAAAACAAATTTTTTGGCTGTAGTACACTTTGATAAAATTAGTGCAGGATCAGCATTTGTGCTTGCATTTTTTAAAATTGTTGCCAATCAGCTAATGACTAAAGAAACTGTATTACCAAAGAGAGGGGTGGTAATTATTTTTGTGGGTAGCAGACAAAAGTGTTGATGAATGTCCCTTTATTCTAAAACACCATCTTTGATCTGCTTTTGAAAACCCTTCCTGAGTGGTGAAAGCACAACACTGCTGTCATCGGAGCTTTTCTGAAAGCATAGCAAGGTGAAAGATGATGCCTGCTAGCTCAGTTCATTATGGTCACTGATCAAATAAAAGCAAGCAGAATAGCAAATAAACAAAACATTTACCAAAAGTTGATTCCTGATGAGTTTTACAGAAAATAAAACCAGAATTCAGCAACATTCACTCTGATTAGACAGTAATAGAAATAAAAACTAATATGAATAGTCTTGAAACTTTACTAAAATGGGATTATGAATTTCAGATGAGTATTTTTATCAAAAACAACGTAATAAACCAAAGGCAGAAGTCTACTGTGCATACGGCATCTGCTCACTTTTATTTTGTAAAGTAAACATTTTGTTTTTCATTTCTAAAGGGATCAGGAAAAGGTATTTTTCTAAACGGGACACTTAAAAAAAGAAAAGACTTCCCTTAAAATCAGCAAGAATATAAAATTTATGTCACTCCCCCTAGCTTCTATTCTACTGTTAGTGGTCTGAGGAAAGATGTCACTCTTCTACGCTGCTCTTAGCTCAGGAAAAGGGATCTACAAAATTCAAATCGCATTTGCAAATTTGATTGAATATTTTATATTTGCAGATATTTGGTTTTTCATATATCCAAAACTTTGAGTAGAACAAACCAGTCTGCTGCTTGTGAAAATGAACAGTTAAAATATGTTTTTGAAAACAATTTGCTATGTTTTCGGTCATGAAAATGGCAGTTTTCTTTGCAAAAAAGTGCAAAAACAAATGAGAAAAATGGATTTGTCAACTAAACAATTCAACATTGAAACAAACTAATGGTGGTGTTTTTTTTTTTTTTGGTGTGTGTGTACATTCAGAATCAGGAAGAACAAACAGCTACAGAAAGCTGAAAAGATTAGATAATTCTTACATCTCCTGGAAGAGAGCTAACATCCTGGGAATGAACAAGAAAGACAGCATCTCTTTTGCTGACCCATAAATCCTGAATACAGCAGGCCTGTAACTGTGGTGAAATGGGTCTCTAGCAAGACAACATGGCCTCACATTCCTTAGAGATGGTCAGACTTCAGTTCCCCATTTGAATGTCATGTGGGGATGCTGTCTAGTAGTTATGTCTATGAACTGCAGGGCATATTGTGGCACAGAAACAGAGAAAATCTTCATCTCTTCAGAGGCTTAACAGGAGATTTGGTGTTCTTTTTGTTATTCATGAGAGGGACAGGTTGACTAACCTTTGTAAGGTTGCCTTTTTATAGTATGCTGCTACAAGGGAGGAGAAACATGAAATAGGACCCAGGCTAAAAAGGCCTGTGTAGCTTGACGCTTGACTTAAGTTACACCATCTTTCGCTTCTGTAAGCTTGCTAGCCTTAATAGAATGAATTCTGATGACAGTTGCTAGAAAGATGCAAACCAACTTAGCTTTGCAGGAAAAGGGGGTTATTTTAGAAATCATGATGCTAGCATCCTGAAAGGCCAGCTGCACAAAACACTCTTTTTAAGCTTCAACAGAATGCTTGCTTTTTTTTTGTGTGTGTGTGTAATATAACATGATCTAATTGTTTGGGTAAGCAATGAACTAATCATATATCTAAGCACCTGGATGGGTGTGTGGCAATTTTCTCTCTATTCCGTAGGTCGGTGAGAATGCTGTCACCCAGCTTTTATTGTTCTGGCCAGCAATAAAACTGTTAAACGTCCTTCACCTATGTGAATTAATTGATTTAAATGAGTGAAGTGACAAAGTGGGTCTTACATTCACATATTGTGAGTAATTTCTAGTCTCACTGCTCACCTTTTCCCAGAAAAGCTCTTGGTTTCCTTGCCTATCTAGTCTTCTTGCGCTTTACAAAAATCTCTACATTCTTCCAGAATAGAACAAAATGTACAAGATAAACACTGGCACATTTTGGCCTATCTTTTGGCTGTAACATTTTGGTTATCCTTGAACAGAATGGAATACATCATTCTAGTAATACAAGATATGGGAATGACTACCGTGCTCAGGGGCTGCATCTTTATCTATCCTTTGTTTCTCCTGAAAATCATAGTGGGATTACATTCATTTTTAATGGAATCTTTGCCTTTTAAGTCCAGATGGGGGAAGGAAAGGTGCCAATTAAGTGGCAAACCACTTCCGTAGATCTGCCAAGCAAACTGCTTAGAGGTGCCCATGGAGGTGCCATATGGCCAACCAGAAACTGGATCGGAGTCAAGAGTATCCAACAACAACAGACAACAGAAAGGTGGAGAAGAAAGCCTTATACCTATGTAGGATACCTACATCTTAGAGAAGCCATTTGTCCTAAGCCAAACGGTGACTTCTGCTGCTGAAGAGGTTGGCTGAAGTTCAGGAAAACCTCCTGAGGCCTGAACAGAAGGGCAAGAGAAAGAGCCTTTTGAGCAAAACACATTTATCCCACAAACAAAGGTATTCATTCTGAACAAATTAGCTGTGAGGCTTGATTTTGGAGCCAAACCAGATGAGCAATTTCATCTGCCCAGCTGATTATAAGTAAAACTTTGTTGTTGTTTTAATGAGTTGCTATAGGGGGATGATGGAATAAGCCAGATCATGACCTTGACACGCTGAGAAGAAAGGGACTAGAAAGAACTTTATCTCCTCTTGTCTCATTCCTTTGGTCACAAGTCATCCAATGAAGCTGAATGTAGAGAGTTTCAGAGCAAAACACTAGTAGTACTTCACAAAATGTAACTCAGGGATGGTGTTTTGTTATTATTCATGTATGGAATTCAGTAAAGATCCTAGCATGGATTTTCATTCTTCTTTCTACTGTAGTATCCTTACACTAACTTTGTGAAATAGATTAGGGTAAGAGGCAGTAACCGGTACTTGGCACTTCTGTGGCTGAGTGGGGATTTGAATTTTGCCATGCTTAAACAGGTCCTGCACAGTCCCTGGGACTGTGCTAGCAGCTGCTGTGGAACATGGGTTCCACATTCTAGAGCAGTCCTTGGGAGACCAAGCTTCTTGAGGGATGCTCTGTCCACATGACAGCAATGGCTAACCTGATCTCCAGCATGAAAATGACACTGGGTATGCCAATGGGAAACCACATTCAAGTAATTTCCTAACGGTTCCCAGGTGTGGGCTAGTCTAGTCATCTGCCATGCTGATGGCTGGCCTAAGCAGCATGTGAAGCTTGAAACCATTTCACCAGGTTCCCAAAAATGGTTCTGAAAATGGTCCTTTTGTAGCACATTGCAAAAATCTGCCCAGCTTGCAACTTTGGAGGCCTGGGCAAGGCAGATTATGATATAACATTTGGATATTATATCATAATCTGTAGTTAATGCATGTGTACCTCATGACGTTTTGTGTTAGCCCGATGCTGCCCTGCCCACTGTTGTGTAGGTAATAATGGTGTCCACACAGTGGAGTGAGCAAGTGACCCTGCATAATTTATGTGGTGTTCACCTTCCCCCTAATTATCCTTAGGTGCTGTACAAATCCCAGGGCTTGCTAGGTGAAGCATCCGGGATCATCTGGTCTCTTTACCACCATTTGATTTTGTCAAAAAGCGGTATGCCGAAGCCTAGTGAAAACCAAAGAGGGAGGAAAGGAAAGTATTTCTGAAGAAAAGATAAAATGATATAATTGGATAAGTTATAACTTTAGACTTATAGTACTGATAATACATTTTTGTATATTGCATCTACACATTTTTACAGTGGTACCTTGACATACGAGTTTAATTCGTTCCGTAACCTTGCTCTTATGTCAAATCGCTCGTATCTCAAAGCAATTTTCCCACTAATCCATTCCAGCTCCCAAAACACCACCTCAGTTGTTTTTGTTATGTACTGTACTGTATTTACATACTCGTATCTCAAATCTTGCTCTCATCTCAAAGCAAAATATCACTCGCTCGGCATCTTGTATCTCAAAACATTTGTATGTCAGGGCACTTGTATGTCGAGGTACCACTGTATTTTAATTTCTTCTCTATCAGTACTGAGATCTTAGTGTTAATCGTGATGACTGTTTCTTTTTGCACTGGGCCTTATTTTAGATTATATCCCAGAATACGGACCTACCATCTGCATGGCGGGACCCACCATAGTCTGCATTGGCATGCAGTGTAGAAAGGACTTATGAATTAATGCATGCATAGCCAGAAGTGATATAGTATTATAAAAGAAGTCTGAAATAAAAATGAATGTATTTTTTCAGCAGACTGAAAAAAAAAAGATGAAAGTGTCTTCCATATTTTGGTTTGCTCAGCTTCTCATGAGCAGATAAACAGGGCAACTGTAGTTATCGTAATTTGGGGATTTCAGTTCGTCACTCTGCCTCTGCCACAAAGTTTCTGGTCCTTGTGGCTAGAATGAGAAGGTAATAGAGATCAGATGCAAAGGACTTACATGGTACTTTGCATACGTCCCTCAAAGTAACAGACACAGTACCATGAAAAGCAAGGTAGTGCCTGTAGATGTACTTAGGTTGGAACATGATTTGGTTGGAACACGATTTGGAACTTAATGCAGAAACTGAAGGGTCTGTTTCCCTAAATGGAAGAGATGGCTAATTGAAAGCTATGCAGACTGAATAGCCCCCCCTTCAACCAGGATATGTGCAGAGTTTTTATATGGAATGTTTTGTTAGTCTCCTGTTACACCTTAAATGTATACATTACATTATTCATTTTTAAAGCTGAGTAGATGGTTTCACGCCGTACTTAAATGCTGTGTTGGATTATTAAATCCAACATCACTTTCTGTTTCACTGGTACAAAACCAGCTGATGTAGCAAAGAATTGTGCCTACCTGTTGTATGCTGCTTCCATTAGGTGTCTTCTGTTCTATCGGCTCCAGGATATTGTTGGGGATATAACCCTTCTCTCCTGCAGCATTTCTAGCAAGCCACCATTTTCTCTGTTGATCTAACACCTAAACAAAGGAAAGTGCTGTACAGTGAGACAGGAAATATAGGCAAAGTTCACGACAGGGCAGAATGCTGGGCGCTATCACTGAACTTAACTTCTGTGAGACACTGTCTCACGGAAGTTAAGTGTGAAAAGGCCCTAGCTATAAGCTAACTTCAATGAAGTCCTTTGGAATCCTCCATTCTTAGAGGAAGTTTTCAAGAGTACATCATAAGAATTCAGCTTGCTACAAGAATATCTAAATATCAAGTACACCTCAACACATTGCTTTAGACAGAAGATGGATTGCAAGACCTCTTACCCCTAATGTTGCTTTAACTGCAGTATGGCAGTATAGCACTCATGTGCAATTTATATTAAATTATCATGCCTGGCTTGGTGATGGGAAGGGGGGGTGGAATAATGGTCAGGGAAAGAGACTTGTGGGATGGTGGTTGCATCTTTCCCTGTAAAACTGGGGTGCTCAGTTATTGTATGCATGTTTCAGAAGCTGCTATTTGTCTTGCACTTTCGCCTGGCTTGGCAATCGGGGAAGGAGAGTGGAATAATGGTTGTGGAAGGAGACTTGTTTCTGTTCAGTCATCATTTTTTGCCAAAAATGCCCAGGCAGTTGCGATCCCTAATGCACAGGACAGGAACGACAAGCACAGGACATGAAACCCTACCCGCTAATGTCACTAGCATCAATCTCCTCCCCAAATAGCCCAGGAGTGTCCCCATGCGTGGACTTGGCATCCAAAATGATGCGGACTCAGCTCCCAAACTGTGCTGCAAACAGTTTTCTAGCGGACTAAATTTAGTGTGGTTTTGGGCTATTTGGTCTGCATATAGTCCAGTTAGGGGGCTTTGCATGGGGGGCTCCTTACTGAATTTGGATTCGATTCGGTCTATATAGTGCCTGGGGACACAGCCTAGGATTATGGTCAGCCATGCAGAAGAAATGGGAATGTGATCTACATGGCAGATGAGGATGATTAACTTCAATCTTACCTCTAGTACATCTCCTTTCATTACAGTGAGCTCCTTGAAATTTCTTGCACGGAAATCATATATAGCTTTCATGAGCTGGGTGGGGTTGGCGTTCCTGAAAAATATTAAGAGAACAATAGTGAGAGTAGGGGCAAGTTCCCATTACCATTTAAAACTGTTTAAAAATGGTTTGGATCCTTGTTATTCCCACCCCCAATTCCCAGTCAGTTTCAGGGGTATTTTGAGGATTATTTGGCTTTAAAATGGAATAAATAAACACCAGAATTTCCCAGTTTTTTTCTGCTTTTGCTTTTAAAATGTTTCTACCTTCGTGTTGTGGGAACGCTAGAGTATTCCCCTCTCCAACAGAGTACTGTTTCAATGTAACAATTCAGCCACTTCACACCTGATAACAATGTTTTACCACCCCTGCAAACCTAAAGATTAAGGAAAGAGCAATTCTGTGCAATTCTGGCTGTTTAAAAAGGGAAAGCTGCTGCAGGAACTGGGAGATGTGTGTATATTGAAGTGTGTGTGTGGCTGCAGCAGCAGAGCGAGCCAGCCAGCAAAGGTGCTGCAGGAACTGGGAGATCATGTTGAAATGTGTGTGCGTGCAGGTAGTGACAGCAGCAGAGCAAGCAAGCCAGCCAGGGTGCTTTTTTTGGACGGAACCCCTGCTGGGGATGGTGGCTGTGGAGATGGAGTGGGAGAACGAGGCTTGAATTCCCGCTTCCCCAATCCGTTTTTGGAAGCATTTTAAGTATTTAGAGCGGGGACACAAAATCGGGGCTGAATCCGATTGCCAGATGCTGTTTGCTTCCTTTTAACACGTTTTACATATCGATGTAAATCTCGATGTATATTGCACTTTATTCCTTGAATGGGAACTCACCCTAAGAGGTTAAAAAAATGGGTGATTTTACTCTTAATTTTTTTGTTGGTTTGTTTTAGAAAATCCAACAAACATTCTAAGATGATCTGAACAGTGCCTTTTCCCATCTGCCAGCAAAACTCAGGCTGGCTCCAGATGCCTGCTGAATATTCTGCTAGCAAGTGACAATCTAGAGAATTTCCCCTTAGCATTACTACTGGCTAGTTAGAACAGCACTGTCTTTGCACAATTTAATGATGCGCTCATCTGGCATATAGCCAGTAGAAAGTACCCAGAAGTGTTTTGTCCCCCACACATATGCTGTGGACAGAGGGATGATGCTGGATCCCTCCACACAGTAATAGTGCTATTGGTGGAACACCTGCCACCAGTCCTGACTTTCCCCATGTGTTTTAGGGCGAATACAGCATGTGGTGATACCACCATAGCTCAGCCATGAATGGTGCTATATTTCCCCCATCTGGGTGGGTATATTTCTGTAAACATAAGTGTAGCTGTTCAAGGCTATGCACTCTATCTTTTAGAAATTGTTTCCCGCTCAGAAGTGGAACCAGTATGGAAGATGGCATACCTGTCAGAGATGCTGTTTGGTATTTCATTGAGAGTCTGTAAAAAAACAAAGAAGAAGAAGAGAATATCAGCAATTGTTTGTGAAAGCAAAGGTAAGTAATCTCATTGTTTTTGTGTGTACGCATGCAGCAGAGCGACTATGCCATGCACACAAATTTCATACACTTCTAAATTCAGAAGTGCAAATTATAGTAACTTTTCTTTTTACTAGCAGTAAATTTTTATTCATTTGCATGGATGCTACCATTAAAGATCTTCCTGCAACATGCCAGGAAAAGGGAGGCAATGAGTTTTTTCATTTTAATAACTCTTTTTCATGGCGAGCAGCTTGGTTTGTGGTTGTAAAGGAATATTCCTAAGAGAACTAACTATGCCCCAAAGCAATTTAATTAAAGTATAGCACTAAAGTGGTGTCGCTCTTCCACCTGCATAAAGCATGTTGATTTCAAAGCGATTGGCAAGACATAACCTTAGGCAATGTTTCCACTCATGGCTCTTAAAACTGTTTTAAAATGAAACAAAAAAAAGCAATTGAAACACAGATTCTGGCAGTCCCCACTTCAGTGGCTTTAAATCGCTTTAAATTGCTATCAACCCCTCGGCTGTCTCTACCCAAAATGGTTCAGAATCGCCTTAGGGAAAGGGAATCTTTTCTTACCCCTTCTTGCCAGCCAGGGCCCCACCCCCTCCCTGCTGATTGGATCCCACAATGACGTGGTGGATGGTGGAGAATTACAGCTTCCTCCTCTCCTCTCCCCTCCCCTCATGCTTTTGCAAAAGAAGTCCTGCCAGTTCTGCACATATGCACATATGCGCATGCACACACACACACCCCTTCCTCCCCTTTGCTCTCCTACCCCGCATCGCCCAAAGCACCGGCTGGTAAATATACACATGCATAAACTCAGGACTGGTGCTTTTTCACTTTTCTGCAAATGCTGCCTGGCTGCACACATGCATGCTCAGTCACTGGTGGGGCATTGGGGGGGGGGGAGGTGCTTCTCTCCTTCCCAGGGCTCGGCAAGGCAAAAGAGGAGCCTGCAGTGTGTATTTCCCGGCAAGGAGAAAGTGAGGGGAAGTGAAAAATGAAACTTTGTTATTAGTGTGAAGTGTGGAGGGGGTGAATTGCTACATAGGCTGAATTGTTACTTCTCTGCTGAATATAGATCTGGCACTTTAACAAATCTGACAAAGGGCTGGTCCCTGAGCACGGTGAAAGCCCACCTGTTTCATGAGGTATTTGTCCAAGTATTGCTGTAGCCTTCCCACAGCAATAAGGAAGAAGCATTTTAAAAACAAACCCCCCCCCCAAAAGAAAGAAAGAAAGAAAGAAAAGAAAAGAAACCTGAAAAAACAGGTGTTTATTTATTCCATTTTTTAGCCAAATAATCCTCAAAATACCCCTGAAACTGATTGGGAATGGGGACGAAGTGGATCCAAACCATTTCTAAACCATTTTAAAGTGGAAATGGGAACTCAGCCTGAATGTGGTTGGGTGGTAGAAGGAGGAGGACATTTGATTTGACTTTGCTTATAGCTACCACTCAGGAGAAAGACTCACCAAATCACTGGAGTTTTGCCTTTGTGTGGACATAGGGGGTACCCATCCATCTGAGAATATAGGCTTGTAGACAGGGATAGATTGTCCTCCAGGATATTGTGCTCTATAAAGCAAGAAAGGAACTATTAGTGAAGTCATTTGCAGAATCTAGTCAAGTAAGAATGCTGCTGTTGCTAAGACTATTTTTTCAGACTTGCATTTGCAACTTATTCTAAGATTACTGATACCATCATTTCATTATAATCCACATGACATAATCTACATTTGATTTTCAGCTCATAGGTTTTTCACAATATTTTATACCATGGGTGTGCAAAGGGCCCACAGGGAGTCCATGGTAGGCCAGAGGAGGCATTGGGTGTGTTGGGATGGGAGGCAAAGTGGGGGGGGGGGAGAATCCATGGCAACAAAAGTTATGTAAAGGGGGTCCACAATGAAAAGAAGGTTAAGAATGGCTGTTTTAATCTATAAATGAAAATATTTATTAGTTATTTATTTAATTTTCTATATTGCTTTTTCACATTAAGATTTTCAAAGTGGTTTACAAGCATTCCAAACCAAGGCCACCTCCAGACATCAGCAAATATTGTGATAATCACTGACATTCTAGAGGAAAGCCCCTCCAAATAGTCATTTCTTGACTAGACAGCACCAAGGCTGGCACTGTCTGTTTGGGATATAGTGATGTGCAAATCTGGGCATTTGATGGCACAAAATACCCAGAAGTGCCACCACCACACATGTGTGGCCATCTTTCAATCCCTGCACACACACAGTGGCCATAACCAGGGTGGTAGTTCCTTCCAGAAGGGAGGTCATAGTGCTATTTCAGGAAAAACTGTCATCAGAGTTGGGTTTTCCCAAAACAGGTTATAGTGGATCAGTATAGTGAAGGTATGTTGGAGTTGCCACAAATATGTGTGGCAGTCCCACCATATCTCAGACATAATTGCACCATAAATCCCCCATCTGGACAGGGCCCAAGTTAAGAACAATTAAAACACCCATATGTAAAAAATAGTATTAAACATGCATACCTGGCTAATGAGGGGGTAACAGAGGGTTGATAGAGTAATATGACCACCTGTCCTTTCTAGGTGAGGGTGGCACACACCTAAGGTCTCTCCCCCTTTTCTACAAGTGAAAGTCTTTTGCAAAAGTGAAATGTATTGTGATGAGAATCATCACTGTAAATTAGTTGGGCAAATAATGCTGTCACGTAAACCCTGCCATTAACATACTGGACACACAAAAATGGAGTAGCCTGAATACTACTCTGCAAAAATCTATGGTGTTATTAGATCCATAATGCAACACCAACGAAAGGAAAGGAGAAGGAGGAGGAGTGAGCCATTTGGGTCTAGTGTTTAGGGAGCCGGACTCTTATCTGGGAATACTGGGTTAGATTCCTGCACTACTCCATGAGCTCAGAAAGAGAGCTGTGACTAGCCCAAGGTCACCCACCTGACTTCATGGAGGAGTGCAGAATCAAATCCAGTGACTAAGAAATATGAGTTTAGCCCTCTAACCACAAGGCCAAATTGGCTCACAAGCAGAAATCGGATCAATTGAACAGGAGGACTGTCATCAAACCAGCTGTAGGTCAACTACGCAGATCCTGAGAGGACCAAATTTCAAGCAGTGCAAAATTAAAAGGAAGCTTCCCTCCACCATTTAATATTTTATGTAAATAAAACCTCAGTCTGACCTTGACTGTGGAAAATATCCCTAGGATACAGTACTGACATTCAAAGCCTTGGGCTACATTTCCATTGGTTAAAAAAATAATAATCCAGGTCTTAATTGGATTTTTTTTTTTACCAGTGCTGAGGGCTCCTTGCAGCCACCCCAAGTGCATTGGGGCACCATCACCCCCCACCCCATTCCTCCTTCTTTCATCGTGATACCGCTGCTTGCCTTCACCACTGTTCTGCAAGAGATGGAGGAAAGGCATGGGGAGGAAAGGCAAGCACTTGTGGAGATGAGGAAAGATGGAGGAAAGCTGTGGGGAGGACAGGCAAGCAGCAAGGGAGATGAGGAAAGACAGAGGAAAGGCATAGGAGGAAAGGTAAGCACCGGGAGATGAGGAAAGATGGAGGAAAGCCATGGGGAGAAGGTAAATGGTGGGTGGTGGTGGAGGAGATCAGCATAAGTGGCATTCCCATTAATAAATATTCAGATTTTAACAGGATTCTGCCATGAGACCTGTTAAAATCTGAACAGGGATTCTCTGGATTATTGGACATATAGTAGACAGAAACAGGGAATCCCATCAAAGTGTCAGGATGCTGGAACTTCGAGCTGGATTCAGGCTGGACCAAGGGCTGGTGGAAACTCACCCTTGGAACATTACAAAGCCCAAACATGAGGAAGTTCTGAGGACCTGTTGTGGTACCTCCAAATAAGGGCTAAAACCCATGGTTCTCCTAGGACTATATTGTGAATGCCATACATAACTGGGATTCCCAACATAATCCCAGGATATTGAGATGATATTTTGTAATATCGCTATCACAGGAAATCCAGCAATGGTGATGATTTTCATTCACTGATCAATTAAAACATCTGCAGGAGTACGTCAAGGTTGTATCTTAGCCCCGT
>MTQE01001134.1:60769918-60789565 GCA_014337955.1 Aspidoscelis marmoratus | reverse complement strand
TGTAGTTAATGATGATATGGTCGATTGACTAATCATAATAAATGATTATTGATTCATTCACTGTAACTGCTTACCTCTACCTAGTAGTTCCTTTTGTTATAATTTCTTTTGCCAAATAGCTGAAAGCCAGTTAAGCACATGAAAAGAAACAATGGGAAGTCAGCAGGCACTTGGCTGCCTTTTGGGTATTTGCAAGAGGAATGATAGTCTAAGGAGCTGGCAGACAATGGTATTTAGGCACCAATTGAAGACCTAGCTTTTTACCAGGCTTTTCCAGAGTAAACATTTGTTTTGTTTCCCCCATTCTTGATTTTAAACATGTTTTTCTATAACTACTGTGATTTTTTTCAGTTTTTATTATTTGCATGCTGCTTTGAGATGATATTTTAATAAGAAGCAATATACGAACATTTTAAATAAAAAGTAATTAAAATAAAAATCCCACCATTGCCTCCTGCATCTGGCAGGGGTGGTAATTGGTGATAAGAGGATGATTCCACAATTGACTATTGTCATCTGGAGACCCCTTCAGCCTCTGATAATCAGGGGAATGGTTATCGTTTGTATCACCAGCAACTTATCTTTGTTGCCTCAGGGAGATATTCTTTATATAAACCAAGAAGGCAAAGTTGATTTGTTTCTATTGGCTTCCCACTGGGTTCTTACCTACTTAGATTCCAGGCATCTCCCAGGTTCCTCCAAATGGTCTGCTCATTAGAATTCAAGGTGCGCCTCAGGAGGTCAACAGCTGCAGGGATCAGCAAAGGTGAGACCACAGAGGAGGCCAAGGTGGTCCAGGGACAATTGTACAAGATCTGCCAAATGACCATACGTGAGATGCATGAAGAAGAAGAAGAGGAAGAAGAAGGGAAGGAAGGAAGAAGGAGGAGAAGAAGAAGAGTTGGCTTTTCTACCCACTTTCCTCATCCACTAAAGGGGTCTCAAAGTGCCTGACAAAGCTTTCTGTTCTTCTCCCCACAACAGACACTCTGTGAGGTAGGTGGGGCTGTGAGAGCTCAGAAGAGTGCTGTGACTAGTCCAAGGTCACCTAACTAGTTTCATGAATGAGAGTGGAATCAAACCTGGAATTCCCAGATAAGAGTCAGTCTCTCTAACCACTAGACCAAACTGGCATGACACTCCATGTCTCTTTATCCATAGGCAGCTTCCAGAGGGGCTTTCCTTGACTTTGCAGGGGTAACTCCCACAGTTCCTTAGCAACATTCCTTGAGGGAGATTATGGTAACTCATTGATGTGTGAAGTGCTGGCTAGCCTTAAGCTACACTAAGTGATCTGGGCCAAGACTGCAATAATGACTGGTGGCCCATGCCAAGGGCCATCCACATTAATGGAGCCCATCTCAACCTGACAAAGTTGCTGTCTGGGACTGTTTCCCCTGGACACCCAGAAATAGACCTATTTTCAGGAGTCCAGCAAAAAGGTGCTAGGTTCCAAATGTGCAGATGTGAAACCTGTCTACCTCTGGGAATGCTTAGGAGACAGCTTTGAAATAGTCTCCCCTTGAACCAGGCTCTGGTGCTGTTTTCTCACCAGGGGCCACTCAAACACTTGATCCAAGGTATGCAGACTGCTCCTAGGAGGCACGGACACCCAGTGAAACGATTTGCTGCATGAACACAGCATTCCATATGGGAGGCCGGAACAAATTCCGACTTTGTATCTTTGCTGGGATTGAATTATGCTTGTTCAGTCTCTAAAGCTCAATGCGTACAGCTGCCCAAAGGAAGCACAATTCAGATATATGTATATATTTGCCTCTTCTGGTCATCTTATGTTTTTATGATTTTTTCATATTGTGTTCTGATGATTATCCTCCCTTATGTCCTACATGTAGGTGGATAATGTAAGAATACAAATACAGAGTCCTATCAAAGTCACCCACAAACCAGAAGTACATTAAGTCTATAAATATTTAGTCCTGGGACTGAGAAAATCTGGGGAAATTTTTCTCTGCCCTTTCAGAAGCTTAGGGGTATACTCTTGGGGGGCATTCCCATTTGACTAATTTAATCTGGATTCAGGACTGAGTGTGCATTCTGGCTGCCCCCATTTGCTTGAGGATAACAAGGGGTGAATTTGAATACTGCAGTTCCCACTCAAACTGCCCAAATCTCCAGCATGGAGAAACAGGATCTTTTAAAGAAAGACAGCGGCTGTTGCTTTTTTTCTGTGCAATCTCTCACTTCCCCACTCTTTAGCAGCAAGCAGCTCGCAGCGGGGCTAAAGAAAGTTTCCCTCTGTGATTGTTAGCTGCTACAATACAATGTATCTCTCATAGTTACAGAGAAAATCTGTGTTCAAAGATCCAAGCCTTTTTTAGATCTTGGGGCTCTAGCATTGCAGGGAGGGGGGAGACCTTCCCAGATGTGAAATCCCACCCATTGGTGGTAAGGACTGGCCAGAAACTTATGGGCGGGGGGAGGCGAAAGGCAGATCTCCTCCCAAAATAGTCCAGTAGCATTCCCATAGGAAAGAAAAAAGTAGGCTGGGCACAAAATGGGGCCAAGACCAGTTTTTCTGAGGACTTTTTTTCTGCGGATTTTAGCAGTATAGTCCTCATAAATTCCTGGAATAAAAAATTAAATGGGATCGGATGATCCACAAAGGGGACTGAATTCACATTTAATCTTATATGGGAACACACCCTTGATATGAGAAGAGAAAGTGTTTTCTCTTTAATAATAAGTGGTGTATTAGGAGCAATAGATATTCATAAGATGTTTCCAGCAGTTCTTTTCTAACTAGAATACTCACAGTGGACAAAGTGGAAAAGACAAGGTGAAGTAGCTCAGATGCACTCGGCTGTTGTAAAACATGCTCAAGTTTCCCCTGCAAACAATCAAAGCTATTGTTAATATACCATTGTATGCATCTCTCCAGCTTAACCCTTGTTCTCAAGCCATCTGCTAGACCCCCACCATTTTGCAAACAAAGCACAGGTTAGGAGTGAAGGAAAACTGAATCAGCCCTGTTTTACTTATATTTGGCTCAAGGATGAAACTACCATTAAGTGACATAATAGAAATCAGCCAAAGATGGAGATGTTCTATATAGGCAGTAAAAACTAGACCTGGAGCTGACTGTGGTTCAGATCATGAGCTTCTTATTACAAAATTGAGACTTAAATTGAAGAAAATATCCAGTGGAGATGATGAACAGATTTAAAGAATTAGATCTGGTAGACAGTTGCCTGAAGAACTGTGGAAAAAGCTTTGTGGCATTGTACAGGAGGCAAAACAAACAAAATCCCAAAGAAAAAGAGCAAGAAGGCAAAATGAGTGCCTGATGCTTTATCAGGAAGCTGTAGAAGATGTCTCTGGGACACATCACTAATATGCAAAGCCCAGACGTAAGGGTGTTCTGGGGACCTATTAGGGTGTCTCCAGATGTGGGTTAGACCCAGAATTCTCCTGGGATTATATTGGGAATGCTGCATATAATTTTTGCATTTCCAGTACAGTCCCAGGATATTGAGGTGATATTCTGTAATATTGCTATCACTCATGGGAACAGACCCGATGCTGGGAAAGACTGAAGGGAAAAGGAAAAAGGGACGGCAGAGGATGAGATGGTAAGGCATATTATGGAGGCAACTAACATGAGCTTGGTATGTTATAATCCATGGGGTCCTAAAGAGTTTGACATGACATTGGCTGTGGTCACACCTAAGATTCCATTCAGCTGCAGTCCACGTTCAGAATGAGAGAACACATCAGCACAGTGACTGGTAATTTTCTTTCCACACTATCCATCCCAAAGGTGAATTTTCTGAGTTGTTTACAATGGGGAAAAAAACCAGCTTGCTGCTGTGCTGATGTACTCTGAAAGCGGATTGAAGCTGGATTAAACCTGAAGTGTGACCACAGCCTAAACCACCACAATATCTTGCTTCCCATCTTCTTGGCCCCATGCTTCTTTTTCTGTTCTCATAATTCTAGGATGAACAAAACTATTTTTCAAACAGATTCATCACTGGCCTCCCTGTATGTAATGAATAGCTGCAGCAGGATACAATGGGGCTCTTTGTGTTGCTGTCCGAGATGCTCTGCGCTAGGGAACAGGCAGAATAATGTTAAGAAATGTTGCCAACTCTGCTGGCACCAGGGAAATTTCTGCCAAGGTCGCACAAGTTGTAGGCTGACCTACCAGTAAATTGAAGCAGTATTTGATTTTCTGGAAACAGTCCCTGAATTCAGGTTCTGGAGGGAGTTCTGGAAAATGGGAGAGAAATAAGACCGAGGTCACTTGTGCAGTTCATGCACAAAGAAACATTGTTTGGTCTATTTACTTAATTCCAAGTACTAATCCATAGCCTCAAAGCGTGCACAAAACTTAGAACCTGATTTAACTGAGTGCAACAGATGGTAGTACTCAGCGTGCATTCTCTGGCCTTTAATGTGGATTAGAAGAGAGTGTCCTATTTTTCTGTGATTTCACCTTTTTCATTTTCACTGTATTATAATCTCACAACCTCTAGGCCCCGTTCCCACTTGACTTTTTAAATCCAAATTAAACTTAATACCAAGGCGAATGCCCATTCTACCTGTTTCTGTTTGTTTGACTATAAATTGCAGTCAACCCAAATATTGCTGTTCCCACTGAAAATGCTCCATAAAATGCATTGGGGGAATAGCATCTTCTCCTCCCCACCCTTTACCAGTTGAGGTTCCCACCCCTCTCTCTGATTGGGCTCTTTCCTGCAGCTAAAATCATGTTGTGGCTGAGGGTGGGGAGGTCCAGATCACCCCCCCTCCCCAGTGCCGCTGTTCAGGATCCTTTATTTGGCAATATTATCCTCTGTTTGCCCTAACCCAAAACATGCCACCCAGGAGGGATATCAAGTGGCTGCCCTCCTGAAAGTGAAACCCCACCCATTTAATGATGCACCCACAATGGCAACAGACATTGGACAGAAGGCTATCAGGAGGGACAACCCTAAAGACACAATCCCCCCCCCCAATACTGTGGTAGTATTCTGAAAGCAAAAAAGATAAAGTGTGCTAGCAGAAAATAATGGGAGTGAGAGCTATTTTTACAAGGGCTTTTAGTTGTGTTTTTGGGCAATTTACTCCTTGGAAAGTGCAGGAAGCAAATTTTTATCGGGGACAAAGGATTTCCAAAACATTTTCAAAGCTCATTAAAACCCCAGTGGGATTGGGGTCCTAGAGATACATAAACTCTTCATCCTTCTTTCAACCACTGAGGTTTTCAAGATTAGCATAGTTTATGACCAACAAGCTTAACTTTTTCCTCTTTTTGGTGTGCACATGTCTCATATATGGGGAAGTGTTTTTGGTTCAAGAATTTCCTTGACTCTTGATCAGTTCTCTGTACGAGCAAAATAATGAGAGCCGGCATTGTCTGTGCCTGCACAATGACTTTGCAAGTATGTGCAATGCTGCTCCATGCTGCATGCTTTGGAGACGCAAGTCACCCATATCTTCTACTTGGGGCTCACCTGCTCCTTAGTAGACTAGAGATGCCTTAAAGAGACAGAGGTTGTCAGGAGAAGTACCCCAGCAATCCTGGGTCTCTTCAAGCAGTTTGCTTTGAACAAATTGTAGTTTGGCACAAAGCTAAAATTCAGCAATCCTCTCTGATAACCGTATTCATGGGTTATTAAATTCTAGTGAGTGACGTCTACATCTTAGCATAGTGAGCACTAAAAATTTAACTAGAGTATCTATTGTTTCTACTGTATGTTTCTAGATATTCTTAGTTCCATCTGGTTGCCCAAGTCTTGTCATATAGTTCGTGCTGGAGACTGCCTTCTGCCTCTGTTTCATTTCAGACACGTGTCTCTACCCTTTAAGAAGAATAAAATAAGAAGAGTTGGCTTTTCTACCCCACTTTTCTCACCCATTTAAGGGGACTCAAAAGTGGCAGACAAAGTGGTTGACACACAGTACCTCTGTAGTGTTGGAATTGTGTCAATTTATTGGTTCACATTCTGCCCCTCACTGCCTCCAGGGAGTGATCAAGCACCTGAACTGACTCCGTTTTAGAAGGAATGGACAGATGGTCATCAGCATGCTGACGGCACCTCAGTCCAAAACTCTGATGACTTATTCCAGGCTCTTCATAGAAAACACGACCAACCCCTGGGGAACTCCACAAGGAAGTTCCCAGGTATCAAGCAAAAGTCCCCCATTTCTACTTTCTGGGACATTCCACAGAGATAGGACAAGAACCACTGTAAAGAGTGCCTCCAAATCCCGATCCCCAAAGCTGTTCCAGCAGAATATCATGGTCAGTGGTACTGAAAACCATCAAAAGTGATCAAGGAGAACCAACAGGGTCATATTTCCCTTGTCCCTCTCCTGATAAAGGTCATCCCTCAGGGTCACCAAGGCAGTTCCAGTGCCAAACCGCTGCCTGAAACCTGACTGGAATGAGCCTAGATAATCCATTTCATCCAAGCATCCTTGCAGTTGTATAGCTACAACCTTCTCCAACACCTTGCCTCAAAAGGGAACATTACCCACTGGCATTTATCACTGCCTGGACCCACCTAGCCATACCCCATTGGCTAGCTTTTATAAGCTATGAAAGGGTACAAACTGCTTGAAAGCGGAAAGTTCCACAGGTGGGTTGTGCAATGCAAGCAACATTGTCTTTGCAGCAGAATTGCAAAATATATACAGGCCCTAAGTCACTGTAACATTAGTCTTCAAATAGCAGCCAGAAACACACTCTGCTAATTTTCCAGAGAAGCTATTATTCCTACTTACAGAGGTGATCTCCCTATTATTAAGTAAAATCTTAGCAGTAAATTTAAATTCTGTTCTTGTGCCTCCAAGTGTGATTGGTATTAAAAAGCCATTCATTCACTAGCTGGTGCAGAAGTGCAGATAAGATGCATGTAACCTAGCAACTGGCTTATTGTTCATCAAGCTATTAAGTTGATACTCTGCAGGCCTGGATCAGTCACTGTAGTTGCCAATAAATAAAATAAAATGTTGCTCTAACAGACATCCTGATATGTAGCACATGTTACTTATTTTCCGAGGGCTTTGCAATTAACAGCCTAGCTTACACTAAAGACGGAAGCTTACTGATAAATCCAGACTCCCATCAGCAGTTTCCAAAACTCAGGGAGGAGGAGGAGGTGGGTTTTGTTTTATAAACTGCTTTTCTCACCCATTTAAGGGGACTCAGAGCAGCCGACAAAACTTTCTATTCTTCTCCGCCCAAAGAGACACCCTGTGCAGTAGGTGGGAGTGTGAGGGCTCAGCAGGAGACCTGTCACCCAGCTGACTTTATGGAGGAGTGAGGAATCAAACCCGATGACTGCAAGATATGAGTCTGGCACTCTAACCACAAGATCAGACTGGTTCACTCAGCTTCCTCACTGCTACTGCATTGCTGCTTTCTTTGAGGCATCATTTTCTTTCTTCTCTTTAGTTATTGGGAGGAGATTCCTTCCATAGAGGCTCCTCAGGAAGATCACTTCAAGCAGATGATTTTGGGAGTTATCAAAGGATGCTGCAATTTTCCTGTCAAAAAAGGGAAAACGAGCCTACAGAATTTTCTGCCTCAGGAACCAAAACAACCTGGTCTGTGAAGGACGGGGGTTGCTACCACAGGCCATAAAATTTCTTGGGCTACCTGTAGTTCATACTGTTCCTTTCACTTTTACAGTACTTACTCTTCTTATTTTTTTTCTTCTTTAACATCTTCTTCTGCTTTAGGTCACTCCGGAAGCCACTGGAAGCCTCCGGCAGCTTCCCTATAAAGATTTCGATGTCACTCAAGATGTGGTTCAGGATTTCCTGCAGCCAGGAAAAGAACATAATACTGTATATTTGGTATCAGTTTGCTTTGAAGGAAAGGAATCGTGCTTTCCTTGCTGGGGCACCATTACACCGTAGCTGTGCCTCTACTCCCTTCCTCCAAATACTCTTAGACTAGCATGGTTAACAGCCACTGTTGAAAGAGATGCACTCTACAATGGAGGATACCAGGTTGGCTTCCCTTGATCATGGAAAACATTTTTCTCAAGTCACCAGGATTTGAATCCAGGAAAATACTTACTGTGTCTCGTTCTACATCCCACATCATTAGCGACTCAGGGCCTTCCTGTATTGCTTCAGTGTTCTGTTGCTGCTCAAATGCCTGTTCAGCTTCTGTAGAGATCCAAGTCCCCAAATCAGTAACATATATTGTTCCATGAAGAATATCCCTCTTGAGCTACCTCAAACCTAATGATACATGTACCACGGCTGGTTTACATGTCCTTGTGTTGAGAACAGATGGCTGTTCCCTGCGTCCACATGGGGGCTGCTGTCATTGCAGTTTTCTGATCATTTTTTACTTTCTGCCAGCTCTGCCAATTTGGATTGCTTAGCTACATGGCCACCACAGTTTGAATCTTTGGGATAGGCCAATCTGAATTGGAAACCTGTATTCATGGCAAATTACCCTTCCTTCCACCTTTAGGTGGCAGCACAGACTTCAGGACAGTTAGGGTAGGAGGACATATAAACCCTCTGCCCTGGGGAAAACCCTCAGTCACTCCCAGGGTGGCATGTAAATACGGCCCCAGTTGACTGTGATCCCAAGGCACATAGAGTGACAATGCTTGGTCATTGCCTCAGAGGGGTGATTAGCAGTACTCATTTTTATGGTGATGGAAGCAAAGGATAAATCATTGTCATGTGGTCTGGAACAGCACCTGACCCCCCCCCCTTCTCCTTCTGCTGTGATAGGACCTTGGTCTCATCAGTCTGAGTCTGGACGACAGACTGCTGTAGTCTAGCAATGGTGCCTATAGAAAACCATACTGGCCTACCGAACAAAACTCAGAAACTGATTAATGAATATCTTTCATTAAGGCTGTGTCCAGATTAGCAGAATAAAATCCGCTGTTAGAGAAAAAAGCACAGCTTACCTGCTGCAAAGCCACGATGTGCTGTCCAGATTCTAGCAGCCTTCCCGCAGCTTTCTCAGAGAAAGCTGCAATACTTCTGTGGCACACATGGTGAGGCACATGTCATGTTGAATGGGGCAGCCAATGGGAGCTGAGCGGTAGGCTCAGCTACTGTTTGCTGTTCTCACCATCCTGTCTGGACTGGCAGGAAACTTTGGATTTACCTGATACCGTGGAGCAGTAGGTAAATTTGAAGTAGCAGCTGCAAGATGGACTACCGCTACGAGGTATTGGGTGTCAGGTGTGATGCCCACACCCAAACTGCGCATCGGAATGCACACTATCCATAAGTCTGGACGCACTATGACTCATAACTGAAATTTTAACAACCAAACAGTGTACTAAATCCTTTGAATAAGTATTGTTCTTATAATAAATTATACCAGGACCAGCGCTGTAATATGGTCATTCTGAAAAGCAAGAACTGGGGCACATCTGCTTTGGGATACCAATGCTGCTTTATATGACAAAGATGACTGAACAGTCACCAGTACGGTTGTCTCTCCAAGGCTGCTGTTCCTGCCTCTGCCAAGGCTGCTGCAGTGGAGAAGCAAAGCGGTCCATGTCCATCGATTCTGCCCTTTTGTCAGGGGAAATCCGTGGGCCTTTGGCAAGAAACGATGCCTGACTCTGTCGATATAACATGTTCTCCAGGTTGTTCCTGACAAGAGAATAAAGATTAAGCATTTTAATCCTTTGGGAAGAATAAAAGGAAAATACCACTGTTATCTGAGGAGTCCATCAAAGCACAGCCCAGATGAAATCTCCTCTAAATCTGGCAAGTTTAGGGACATGGGATGGAGGAAATCAAGAAATATGCTGTTTCTAGACATGCTTATTAACTAAGGGAGCGTTCCCATTCAAGATTTAAAGAGCTTCAAGATCGTTTTGAGCACTGTCCATTCCCAAAGTTTTAAAGAATCCACAGTTTCTGAGGATTAAAGGGCCCAAAATGCAGATCATCTATATTTGGATCAAAAGAGGTCTCGCTGCTGGATTTAGAAATACTCCACTTTATTTAGTAAATGGGAATGCAAACCCGGCTCTTGGCCTGTTTGACTATGAGTACTCTATTTCCCCAAAAACTCTGGAAACAGTGTGTGTGGGCTTTCTGCTGCTGCCCCTTCAGACATGACAGGTAGTGTGCTGCACTTTGGTGCAAATCCACTTGAAAACTAGGCAAAGGGGGATTATGCACACTTCAGCCACTCTTGAATGGAATCTTTATGTAGGAGTGGTGGGGAAGGTCTGAGTTAGGGGATGCAGTGGTGTGTTTGCATCTTCATCCTTATGGGCCAATTAACAAGTTTATACAGGGGGAAAAAAATCAGTGTATTTGGTCTCTAATTCAGCCATTACCTGAGCAAGTCATGATTCTGCTGTTCCCCTCTCCACTCCTCAATGGCATTGTCCAACTTGGTTTTCATCAGTTCTGCCTGGAGGAAAGTAAATGCACTGGAGGCTATTTGCTTTCACTGCAAGTCATAAATACTTTCCAAAGTCCACCTGTGAAGGACTTCCTATATTGTTGGCTACAGGTGAGCTTCAAAACAGTGCAGCCATTATTGCTATGATGTACAGAGATCATTCCTGATCCTTATTACAGTAGCAGCAAGAATGAACAGTTAGAATTTTTATAGCGAAGGAAAAAAAAACGAACTAAGAATGTAAAACCATAAAATCACAAATTTTGGGCAAAAGTTTCTTTTGGAAAGGCGGTATATAAATAAAAATGGAATAAAAAAAAATGGAATAAATAATAATTTTTTAAAAATCATTTAGAATATGTAAAAACATTAACTACATATAATTAAATACAGGAGAGAAATTTAAAGAAAGGGAATCCAACTGAGCAGCAAAAGTCAGATTGTAATAATCTTCTTGCAGAGGTCTCTAAAAGTCCTCCAAAAAGTGAGTCTGGTATACTCTGACGGAAGATTATTCCAGAGCCTGGGGGCCACCACTGAGAAAGCTTTTTCCCTAGTGGCAACACCATGAATTTCATGAAGTGAAGGAACCACTTCAAGGGCTTCCATGGATATTTTCAGTTGGTGGATAGGACTATACAGGAGGAGGTGATCTGTCAGATATTTGAGATCCAAATTGTTTAGGGCTTTAAACATTAGTATCAACGTTTTAAATTAATACATCTGGGGCAGAACTGCTTTGAGGCAGCTTCATTGGCTTTCTTTTTTTTTTGTCTTTTTCTCCCCAGCTTTCCAAAACATGTTTGAGGAACACAACTTTAGGAATGAAAAAGAACTCTCTGACTATGATCTGTCACCTTTTTAGAAAATCCACTTTTGTTTTAGATAACATGGAAAGAAAATGGCTTATTGTTTTGTCAATGTTCTCTGTTGAGACTGATTGAAGATGGGTCCTTTAAATTTCCAATGGGTTAAAACTCATAGTCATTATGTCTGGCACACTACACAACTGGCAAATATCTGCTGGAGGGATTTTTAGACTACAGTGCATCAGGAAGATGTAACCTCTCTTTGTTCACTGCACCCCTGTTTAGACAAGCTGTGAAAGCACCCACACCTGCTAACTGTAATTCTGTACTGCATATAGCATAGAAACTGACTCTCATCTCTCCATTCTAGGTTCTGGTATTACTTACTCCAATCTCCTCGCACTGGAAGAGCATGGTACCAGTCCTGGGTGGGTTCATTTCTTTCACAGTAATGGCTAAGATGGAGTTGTAAATGCCACAATCAAGGACACAAGTACATCCTCGGATGTGTTCCAGTGGGTAGCTGTCCAACTCTTCCTGTAGGAAGGAGCCCAAATACAATCAGCAACTGAATATGATACTAGATATGTCCTAGCAATCAATCCTGGCTTTCACAGTTCTCTAAGTCTGAATAATGGGATGGGAAACATTTTAAGACAGTCTTTGATAAAATGAATATGAAAGATAATTAGTTATTGCAGAAGTTCCCAGATTTTTGGCCTCCAGATATTAAACTACAGCTTCTGTTATTCCTTGGCTTTTGACACAGTGATTAGGGCTGATGGAAGCTGTAATCCAACAGAATCTGGAGGCCTAAGCTTAGGGACCTGTGATCTAATGAAATCAGCTTGGCCCTTTATCACTTGTTGATGGGAATGCCATCTGAACATTGTTATCCTAGGGATTACCAGTGTGACACGTAGATGCTTTAGGGACAACTCTCTCAAGTCCTTGACAGAAACCATGCTTGCTGAGGCTGTTGGAAGCTCATCAGTTTTCAGGAGGGCTCGAGGCTGGCTCTTGTTTTAACTAGCTAAATGTTCTTCAGCAGGTGGGAAATCATCTTTTTTTAAAGTATAAACGAACATGTATAGTCTGAAAACAGAAGTTCTTTCCAATCAAGGTGGGTGCAGAGATGCTTTACTGAGTGCCACACAACCCTCAGTGTGCTGACTTTCCCTAAAGCTTTACTGACTCTGAGGAAGGTATGGTGGACTTTCATCCCACCTGACTTCAGATGTGTGCATAACTATCTTTGCAAAAAAACAAACAACTGGATAGATGAATGCCTACCAAGTCCTGTTTGGGGAAAGAGCTTCTTACAGGTAATAAAAGAAAAGTAAAAATGCTCTTGAACACAGTCTGATTCCTGGTGGCTACAGGGAGATACCCATACAATTTTCTTGATAACAGTACAGAAGTGGTTTGCCATTGCCTTCTTCTGGGAAATGACAGGGTGTCCTCTACATGCAAAAGAGATGCTCTACATGCAAAAGAGATGCTCTGCCACTGATGTAGGGCATAGGAGGTACCCAAAATTAGAGAGACTAGTTCTATGCTCACCTGTGACTCAATGTCAGTCAGCAGCAGCTTGTAGTTCTTCACTTGCAAAATCATGCTTTGTCCCCACACTTGGCCTTGGGCATCCACCATCTTCAGTCGATCTATACAGTCATCTACATTGCTAATTTCCTTGCCATCAGCATGGCAGGTTAGAAGGTGCTAAGCATAAAAATCAATGTTCAGTGCTGCAAGCAAGAGATCCATTCTGCACATGCCCATAATTCCACAGAAAGACGTACAGCTTAGAATGGTCTTCTGGGCTGCTTCCATGAATACCGTTTTAGAAAATGAGTTTAGTTAGGTCTATGTACTTGGAATTAGATCAATCAACTGAAACCTCTGCTGATTTAATGGCGATGGAAATGGTAGTCATCCAGAGCAGACAACAACTGGGGTGGTGGTGTTATTAAAGTAATGAATCTTTCTTTTTAGTCCTGATTTTAAAGACAGTCCTTCCACTTATCAATGAGTAGAATTTATTACAGGATTCCTAAACCCAGTGCCCTCCAGGTGTTTTGGACTATATTCCTTATTAGCTCCAGCCATGCTGATTTATTAAATTCTATGTTATCTTAAAACTTTGCTGCTTGGAAAAAAAAATCAATAATGAGGTGGTACTAGCTTTATGCCTTGACGGGTTCATGGGTGAAAGACGGGATGTCTTTGTTCAGCTGATTTGTGTTTCTAACACTCAGGCCACGTTCCCACCTACAGCAAACCTGGAGCGAATCCGGATTACTCTGATCTGGAGTAATCCGGGTTGTGCTGCGTGCACCAAGCGCATGTTGGGCTGTTCCCAAACAGAACCTCCAGGTGCACACAAGCACAACCGCGAGCAGTGAGGTGCGGTATGGTGAACCGCCTCCTCCTCCTCCTCCTCCTCCTTCTAATGTCCCTGAGCGAAGGAGGGCAGCTGGTGGCCAGGGCGAGTGAGGTAAGTGAGCGAGGGGGTGCATGGAGGGGAGGCTGCCCCTCTGATGTGGTGGTGTCAGGTGGCAGGCGGGGGGGGAGGGAAAAGGAAGGAAGCTGCACCCCCCTCACTCCCTTGCTCGCTCACTCACTCACCGGCTCTCCTCTTTCCTGGGAGAGAAAATTGGCATGGGAACAGGGCTGATAAATCCGGAGTGCGTTCAGAGTACTGGGGGATTTAATGGGAACCTGCAATGCCATATCTGAATCCACTCCAGATTTTAGCCCTTATGGGGACACATCCTCTGAGCAGTTCTGAATAGCTTCAGTAGTATCAGCTCCTTGGCTATTCCTCCTTCTCCTGAGACTCCTAACTGTGTCTCTGGCCATCTCTAAGACAGTGGCTGAATATCTCACTAGCAAGGGATAATGTGGGATATTGATTGCTGGAATGGTGCTATATTCCCCCTGTCTGGATAGGCCCTCTCTGTGGAGGTCGAGCAAAACAATTCCAGTCCCTTCAGGTACATTGGAGGACACTACCTTTGTTGCTCAACTCAGGCAGCAAAATGTCTTGGATCAAACTTGAATCTAGAGCTCATATGGAAAACTTGTAGCCGTTTAGATGGTGCTGGACTCCATATACCGCCAGTTTGGCTGATGACAGTAATGATGGCAGTTGTCGGCTAACAGGACCCTAACAAGTTAGACGTTCTCAGATCTTTTCACATAGCTGTACACAGCTCGAGGTGCAGTATTCAAACAAACATTTCCAAGTTAAGGACAGAGTTTATGGTGTGGTTTCCCTCCCCAGGCATGATTACTGAGACATCTGTATGAGCTACAATCAGGGGTGTTTTTCCACCGCGTTCCTTTAATCAGGCTCTAAGGAATGGATACTTCCCTTAATCTGGATCTAGCAGATCCAGATTAAGGGAAGGACCCAATGTGTTTCCATGGGTGGTCTAGCACCCAATAGCAATGGGCGCTAGCCTCTCTGCTGTGGAAACACCAGAGCACCCATTTGCAAATCTGGATTGACCCACAAGGGGTCTGCCTGTCACCCCAGGTGTTTTGGGGGACAGGGGGTGCAATCTCCGAAGTCCCACCAAAGTCCCTCCGAAGTTGCCTTCTGAGGTTAGCAAAGGCTCCGAAGTCCCTCCGAAGGCTTGGAGATTAGCAAAGGCTCCGAAGACAAACCCCTTGCAAGAGCAATGCAAGAGAGGTGCATATTAATTAGCTCCTTGTGAGCAGGGATGAGTCAGCCTCTTTAATATGCACCTCTTTCCATGTGTGAAGGTAACAAGATGAGTTAGCCTCATTAATATGCAACTCTTTCCATGCCTGAAGGTAACAGTCCTCTTTGTTCTCCCGTTGTTCTCGGAGGTTTGTCTTCAGAGTCTTTGCTAATCTCCGAAGGCAACTTTGAAGTAACTTCAAAATTGCTTCAAAATGACTTTGAAATGACTTCAAAACCTAGGTTTTGGGGCTCTCCCCATGGGTGACCCCTCCCCCTAGCCTCCTCTAGACCCCATTGCCAAACTAACGTGGAAACAGGCTCCCTTTAATCTGGATTTTCTGGCTGAAGACCCCATTGTAGACCCCATTAATGGGGTCTACAGAAAATCCGGATTAAAGGCTGAGATGTACCCATATGATCTGGATTTCCCCAGCGGCGGTGGAAACAAATGTGTCCCAAATGGGTGCCGTGGTGGAAATGAGGTCATCTGGCTCACACCCTTAATGGGTCCTTAATGGGTGCAAAAATGGATACTTTCTGCCAGTGGAAAAACAGCACAGGTATACAAGTCATCCCTTTGGGAGTTTAGATGGGTCAGCAAAATAATCACCAGCTAAAAGAATGGGTAGTGCAATTTATTTCAAACGAAACTACCTTTATGGGGGGGGGCTAGTTGAACAGAATTTTCTTCGAACTTCCCCTATTTTCCCCTACCTCTACCCGATGATGTAGGTCACGTTGCTGTTTTAGCACAGCTTCACCGTATTCCTTCCGCTGGCCTGCAAGAGAGCAAAGAGAGTGAAGAAAGCAGCCTGGGATGCCAAATAGCATGGCTAGATGTGTGAGAATCTCAATACCTGTATGCAAGAATCAAAGACATCCATATCTGTCCAAACTTCTTCCCATTCATAGGTGAAAACTTAGTACACTTTAGGGGCCTTGAGTATTGCTCTAACTATTGCACAGTCTGAGACTGTCGAGGTCAAAGATGTTTTAAATGCTGTTTTAAATATTTTGTTTCTAAATATAGCTTGTTTGTTTATATTTCATTGTCTTGTCTTTTGTACTTTGCCTTTTTTAAAAAGGAAAGACGATTAATAATAAACAGATTAGCAGAAGTGGCGAGTGAGTTTTGAGTAAAAAGATATGTGAATGATGGTTGGGTGGAGAGTAAAGCTGCTGATCTGGTTTCCCAAGCTGTCTGTTTTGCAAATTATTTGGAATGAGAGGAAAAAAGAAGAAAAGCTGAAGGGCATTCTTTTATGGGTTCATTGCTGCTCGAGGAAGGCAAGAAAAATTGGCTCTGTCTTGGGTAGGGACGTGCACAAAGACAATTTCCCCCAGGATGATGGGGATGAAGAGATCTGGCCTTAATCAAAGCTTCTATGAAGCTTCAATGAAGGCTGGACTCATTTGATGAATGGGTGACTGGAGGCCCACAAATGTAGGCTGCTTTCAATTTGCTTGCAAGTGTCAAATTTGTACGAATTTGTCCAAATTCTGAATGTGCTGCATATTCGTGCACAGCCCTGACTTGGGCACCGTCGGGCAAAGTGGCTTATTGTCTATCAGAAAGAAGCAAAGGTGAAAGTGGAAACTGAAAGGGGTTCTTCATTCTCTTCCCACACCCTATCTGAATGTTCTAAGCAAAAACTAAAACATTTGAGTCTTTGAGGATTTCAGTGTAAGCTGGCAATAGTGGCACTGTTGCAAAAAGGAGGAAAAATAATTGGCTGTCCTTACGATAAATGTCCTTGCCACTTGGTCTGGACATGCTGTTGATTCTGCTGAAGTTGTTCTTAGTTTCACTGTGGAAGAACAAATGGTACATGGATCTGAGTGATCTCCCACTTTTGGACATTTCTGCCATAACCTTCACTGCTGATACATCAAACCACACCAGGTTCCCACGACCATCACATTTCTAGATCTCTGTGACAAACTTCCAGCCCAACCACATTTGGCCCCATAGTCTTGCCATAGTGAGGCATTTGAAGCAAACATCATACGCCCAGAAGCCCCTTCTTCATAACATGGGGGATCAGGATTCAGACATCAGCAGCCCTTGTAAACTAAGGGCCTTTGCACATGGCTGAAAAGGGAGGTTGGGGGATGCTCTTAGCTTTGGGCAGAATTCAGAGCAAATATCAAAGAGTTTTAGGAATCTAAGGCTGTTTTCCCACTCCCCCTCTATCCTGGAACAGAGTAGGATGCTCTGGTCTGGGATATGCAATCCATCCCAAGCTAGGACAGTTTGCTCCTGGCATGGAACAAGGCTGTCTGCATTGGGGCAGCCTGCTCCACACCAGTTCCTGGCCTTTAGAGCTCCTGGAGCTCATTTCAGTGTATGTATTGTGGTGCTGCAGAACTGGGTCACTGGACCGTGGAGGCACATGCCATCATGCTCTAGTACATTGGCAGATCTCAATGGCCAGGGTGCCATTTTGAGTCTTCTAGCATGATCTATGCTCTGTTCCACATGGATGGAGTGTACTAGGAGATGGTGGATCTCTCTTAAATCCCTCCTCTTCTGCACAAACAGTATGTTCCGGAAATGGCCCAAATGTTTTTCCTGATGATGGAAGGCTACATTTTCTTAATTTTCCATGTGAAAACTAGCCTATATGGATGTAACTTCATGGTCTGAAGAACCATACTTACCCACTCCAAGGAGTCTCCAAGAGCATCAGAGATTGCTTCCAGATACATGAACTTACTTGTGATAAGAACCGTCCATATTGCGAGCCAGATCTGCCATCTTTCTGAGTCCAGGTCCTGCAGGTGAAACATTTGTCAAAATCCAAGACAGATGCATAACACCCTTGCCTGCACTATGTTCAAGAGGCAGCATAATATAAAATGAACTCTTGGATACCATACAAAAGGGCTATATTTGAATGATAGGCCAGGTTCCCACTGGGCAATTTAATCCCATTTGAAAGAAGGGTTTTTTAAAAAAAAAAATCAGCAGCAAGGTCATTTTTTTTGCATTCCCATTGTTAGCTTATACTGCAGACTCTCAGGGGAAAAACTCCTTCCCCTCAGCAGAACCCCCTCCCTATGCAGTCAGCAATTGGGCACCCTCATAGTTTGACTTCATTGGGGCAGGTAATTCAAACCCCACCCTCTATATAAACCTTCCCTGGATCAGATCATGGATCAAAAGTGGTCGCAGTTTTTGTTCACCATGTGTGTCCCCCACCCCCAATCTTGTATCCACCATAGCACAACTTCTTTCTCCTGTTAACAAGGCAGCAGAACATTAAAATCACTTTCCCTTTTTCCTTATAATGGCAGGGGGTGAACGTGATGGGGAAGGGAAGGAGGGAGGAGGGACAAAGTAGGCAGGCTTTTCTTTGCACTGGATTGGCACAGCATGAAATGGCAGACATTGAAGCCAAAGTCTTTCCGATCACTGCCCCTTTAAGTAAAATCAGACCCTTTGACTCACTCTCTGCTATGGTCTGATCTCTCGTTACACTCTTCCCTTTCAGCCAAACCTGATATGGCAGGAGCCCAGAGAAAAGGAGAGGAAATCATGGCTTACCATTGGAACAGGGGAAAATGAGGAGAAAATGGTTTCCTCCCCCCAAAAAACCACTTGCATTCTGTTGCTAAATAGTGAGGATTATTTCTAAATCCAGCAGCAAGACCTCTTTTGATTTGAATATAGATAATCAATCCACACCTTGGGACCCTTAATCCTCAGAAACTGTGGATTCTTTTAAAACTTTGGGAACTGTTAATGCTCAAAATGATTTCAAAGCTCTTTAATTCTTGAATGGGAACACACCCATACTGTATTTAATATACCGTATTTTCCGGTGTATAAGGCGACTGGGTGTATAAGACGATCCCCAATTTTTCTACTTAAAATGGAGATTTTGCAAAACTTGGGTGCGCAGCCTAAACCGAGTCTCGGACTTGGGGAGAGATGGCAGCCTTACCTGCTAATCCCAAGAATGTGGCTTGTAGCTTTCCTTCTGGCGTTGATGCAAGGGAAAAACCTTGCTCTGATAAAGATCTGTGGGTGCAATGCAGCTTTGGAGTCTGCCACTCTAGCGCGATTTGTCTATGACCCTGTAGGGGAGGGGGTGTTCCACCGAGGGAAATATGAAGAATCCTGGCATCGTTTTCTCTTCAAAAGCCTCTCTGCTTTCAACCCCTCCCCTACTGGGTCATAGACGAATCACGCTACAGTGGCAGACTCTTCTAAAGCAGAGAAGAGAAAATGAGGGCAGGATTCTTCACATTTCGCTCATGGAACACCCGTTTAGCAAGGTTTTTTCCTCGTTTCAGTGCCAGAAGGAAAGCTACAAGCCATGTTATTGGGATTAGCAGGTAAGGCTGCTGTCTCTCCCCAAGTCCAAGGCTCGGTTTATGCTGCGCACCCCAGTTTTGTGCTGGCAGCTGTGGCCAGCAGGACCCGGGTGATGGTATTTCTGGTGTATAAGACGACCCCCGACTTCTCAGAAGATTTTTCAGGGTTAAAAAGTCATCTTATACGCCGGAAAATACGGTAATAGGCTATATTATTGCATTTGAGTTCAGAATGAATGAAAGCAATGGAAGTACCTGATCCTTGTCACTGCAACCAGTCAATTGAATATCAATGAAACGAGTAAGAAATACAAGTGCTAATTATGGAATATAGGAATTCTTTATTATTAGGGTGGAGCCTGTTACTTTCTTTTTAAAAAAACCCAAAAAATCATTTACAACTGATTTTTTATATGCTTCATTTTTTT
>MTQE01001134.1:60748090-60763978 GCA_014337955.1 Aspidoscelis marmoratus | reverse complement strand
CAGGCCATCTTCAGGCCTGACTGCTCACACCTTTTCATTTCTATCCATTTCATGTGTAGATTTTCTATCCTTTGTTATGACTTTCCTGAATGGAGAGTCCACAAATAAAATGAATAGAAGTGGAAAGGTGTGAGCAGTTAAACCTGAAGATGGACTGAGGAAGTTTAAGGTGAAGGTGTGACCATGGCCTGTTTCTGAGCAGAAAGTTCTTGTTTTATTTCCCTGTTCAGGCCATTCCCCAAAGACATTTCTGTTAAAGAAGAAGGGAAAGGTCTCTGGGATTGGCCTTGGATAGACAATGGACATTAAGCACTGGAAAAGCAATACTGAATTTCCATCTGAGAAGGGCAAGAAGACAGAGAAGCAACTTACCTTCTAAATTGTCATATGATCTGCTGTTGAGGAGACATCTAGCCTTATGCTGCTGGGCACTGTGTCAGAAAACAGACGAAAGGAGGAACTGCCTGTACTCAGTGTGTAGCTCCAAGTTCAGACTTTGGCCCCTCTATGTCAGAAGGCCTTAATAGGCAGAGTTCAGGAAGGTGATCTGGAAGGCACAGAATAATTAATATTCGTCAGGGTTTAACTGCTGTGTGATGTAGGAACTACGCCTTTTGCTCTTTGAACTCATCTATGCACAAGGAAACATCTACTCCCTTCAAAGCTGTTGCTGCCACCACATTCTGCTTCTAGCAGCTGTTTCAAAATGGCACTTTCCCTGATGACAGATCCTTCTAAGCATGGCAGTTCCACATGAACAGTATCTTGGGACCAAATGATAAAGATGGGCACCATGTGGGCTCCTCAGAATTTTTAACGGTTTGGATAAGGGCAAATTTCTATTTGCGTTAGCATGGGTTACTGCCAGTGAGCGATTCAATGTTTCTTGGTAACACATTATACTGGTGCTATTACACCATTATTTATTTATGTACAAAATCATGGCTGTTCCTTAACTAGAGGTCCTTAGACAACATGCACAAGCACACAAAAAGAGAACTTGCTTTCATTACAATACATCCATCAACCCTTAAATGCAAAAAGGCCCAGTACTATAGCTACAGCCACATGACCAGGGGCAGGACATCCAGTCCCTTCTACTGCCATTTGGTCACCAGAAGCCTTTTCGCACTAGGCCCGCCCAAATATGTCTAGAATGCCCTGGGACGGAGCATATGGACAGCTGGGCTGGCGGTTCCGTTTGGAACTGCTCCAGGCCATCCCAAAGCGTTCTAGATGCATTCCGGGTGTAGAGTACTTAATTGTGATCATCTACACCCGTCCCAACCCATCCCAACCCGTCCCTGGGCTTACCTGCTGCATTCCAGAGGGAGATTATTCACATTATAGCCTCTGGTTGCACAGGGCTCCCACCCTCCAGCCTCTCTTGTTGGCTGCTGCCAACACGTCATCCTGTGATGTATTGGGAGCACTCTGAAGGAGAGGGGGAGAGGGCTTGATAGCCCGTTGACAGCTGGGCGGGCTGGGCCAAGGTCCCACCAGTGACATGGGGTGGCCCAAGGGAGGGCACCAGCCTCCCCCCAGGATGTGGGGACTCACATGGGGGTCCCCTGATCACTGCCTGCCTCTCCTCTCTCAGCCGATGCATCAAACCTCAGAAGCGGTTCGATGGGGGTAGTTCGATGGGTGTGGTTTGATGTGCCGGCTGAGAGAAGGGAGGCAGGCAGTGATCAGGGGGACCCACGTGGGTCCCCACATTGTGGGGGGAGTCTGGTGCCCTCCCTCAGGCCACCCCATGTCCCCTGTGGGACCCTGGCTTGGTGGGAGGCACCCGGCAGCAGCTGTTGCCTGAGCCATGCCTCCCTTGTTTCGATGCCCAAGGGGAATCCTTGGAATCTTGTGGTGCCCGGCTCTACCCCCACCACCTCAGGGCAGGAGGCAGGGGGAGGGGAGTCCTGCCAAATCGAGCCTGCCTTCCAGCCAATCACGGCAGCCCGGTGGTGGGACTTCGGAGTCCTGGAAAGGCCAATTGGTGTGGAACACCTGGAAGACAGCTTCCCATTCACACTTAGGCAGGTAAGGGACATATTGAGAACACTTCCCTTACCTGCCAATGCGTAGTCTTAGCTGTAGTGCGAAAGACCTCAGGCCTCTTCAGCCCATGAGGAGAGTCAAACTGTAAGATGATCCCAACTTCTTTAAGATTGCTCTTTCCCATGGAGCCACCTCCTTACCTCCACGTGAATACGCTGGAGTGACTCTGAAGCTTAAATCCTGTCTAAAATTGCTGCCAAATGCCTTGAACTTCAGCATACATTTAGTTGCAGTTCTGGTTCCTGAAAGCAGTTCTGGATGGGAACTCTGAATACTGTTCCACTTGCAACAGTGTTTTAGACAAACTTGACACTGCAGGATCTCAACTGAAGCCCTTTCTGCTTTCACTGGTATACTGGAAAGTCTGTCATTGCTCCCACCTTTTCATTTCTGTCGCTTTACTTGTGGACTTTCCACCCTCCCTTTGAATTTTCCTGAATGAAAATACCACAAATAAAACAGAAAGAAATGAAAAGATGTGAGCAATCAGATCTGAAGATGTGCCTATGACCTAAGAGTCAACTTGGAGCGATCCAATGACCTGCTATCTTTACACTAATGTAGACCAGTGCAGACCTCTCCCCACTTGGAACAGCGTATCTGTTTTGGGTTACACCATGGACCAAAATTGCACTCTATTCCATTTTACCAGTTGACCTTTTTGATGAGGTCAACAAGTGAACTTCTGTTGGTATACTGGTCCACAAAGGGTATGTGGACAGCACCCCCTCCTAATGGCCTGATATAACAGGGAAGACCTTTTTTGGTGCCACAAAAAGGTACCTCCCAGAAACAGACAATTATCTGAAGTATAAAAATAAGTCCACCTCTGGATGACTGAAGAGAAACAAAATTAAGGTTTTGCTGTGGGCTAGTCAAAGTCCTGACTTGAGTGTTTGTGGAGGGTAGTTTCTTTTTCACGTGGATGATATAGGTATTGGATATCTTTTTTAAAAAAATAAATAGAATATTCATTTGAAATCTGCCGTTTGTGTTTACTTAGATTGTCTCTCTCATATTAAATTTGGTTTGAAGATCTGAAGTATTTAAAGGAGGAACTAATTGGGAAGGGACTAATACAATTTCATGGCACTGAATATCTTATTAAAGACCTACATTGTCTTTTTGTTTCAAAATAATTAGGGAAAATTGACTGACCTGATAAATGCTATGGAATGTAAGTTTTCCTTAATTTCTTTTTTATGTAAATTCACTCCATGATCGAACCAGCTGTTAACCACCTGGGTTCTATTCATTCATTTAAAATTGCAGTTCCTTTGTTAATTGATTTTTAATTAGATCAGACAATTTTTGAAAGACATTAACTATCATATTGAGATTAACATTATTATAACCAATTAAAGAGTACATATCTGATCCAAATTCAAATGGACTAGTGTGAATTTGTCATTGTCAGTGTACTTTACAGCAATATTATTTTCTTCCTTTCCCCATATAACAAAAATATCAGAAAGTTTCTTCATAGGAGAAAATATATATAATAGTAAGTCATTTCCTCTGTCCTCTCTGGAATATATTTAAAGAGATCCCCCAGGCTGCTGGAATTAATCCCACTTTTTTAATAAGCTGTTCTGGTATAAACTGTAATAGCTCTTCTCTTCTGTTCCTCTTCTGTTATTAAATAGATATTTCTACTGCTTGAAAAATAGAGGAGATATATCTTAGGCAGCTTTTATGTTATCTTTCCCATTGAAGTAACTGAACTCCTGGCTCACATAAATACCTCATTAAAATGGAGTTCTTATCTTCCACTCATGAAAATGCCCAAAGGATTCAACTGCAATAGCCAGCTCATTAAATTCTGAATGATTTCTGAATGGACAAAGTTTGGATTCCCAGGAACCAGCATTTTCTCTGAAAACAGTACAGCAAACGTGCTGCATCAGCCTCCTGCTGCCATCTCCGTGCAAACTCTGAATGCCAGCCTTGGGCCATGAAAGATTTTGCTTCATTGTGTTATTCATAATTTTCTTCTGAGCAGGCAAATGCTAACCAGGCTGTGTGCAGATGGGAGATAAATAGTGGTATTATATCTTGGCTATGTTGGGAGTGCCACATGCATCTGTAGCAACCCAAACATAGTCCTGTGGTATCAGGAAGAAAACCCACTATATCCTATTTTGGGAAAAATCTGACTTTGAGTGATGTTTTCCTGAAGTAACTCTATATACTGCTGTTGGGAGCTGCCATCTTGAATGTGGCTACCATACATGTGTGCAGCCTGAAAAGGTGGCCATGCGTGTGTGGTGTGGTGGCAATCATGCACTTCCAGGTGTTTCATGACATCAAAATATGTGGACACCACTATACTGCACAAACTATGTGTTGTTTAGGCAACAAGTGATTATTCCAGGCTTTATTGGAATATCACTTGTTAGCATGATTTTCAGGTGGTGTCTGGGGGCAGCCAAAGATTTAAAAAATCTATGGTCCTGATTTGTTCATCATGAAAATCATGCAAGATTTAATTCTGGAAGTCCTTGGCAATCCACTTTCCTCCCATAACTACAGTACAGAACAACTCTGAGATCATTGCAGATGGGCCATATACTACTAAATAGCCTCTTTTCCTTCAGGTAGTTCATTAATCCATCCTTTTGTAGGATATGACCACAGCATTTTGGCTGTCTCTAGTCACTTGTCAGAGCTCAACAGTGGAGTTTAGGGGCTGCCTGGGAATACCAGCTATGGGTGGCATCCATACAGGGTCTATGACTTGGGATTATTTATTTATTTGTATTTCTACCCCGCCCTATACCCGAAGGTCTCAGGGTTACAATATGATATTAATCTTAGACAGGTCCCTGCCCTCAGGCTTACTATCTAAAGGGACAAGAAACAAAAGGAAAATGGTGTGGGAGGGAATAGGGAACAGCAAAAAGCACATGTTTGAGGTCTTCAGTTCCAATTCTTCTGTTTGTTTCTTATTGCTGGAATTTTCCTATTCTCTTTACTTTGAATTCTCTCTTCATTGATGACAAACCGGATGATGGTAGAGATGGTCAGCCAGAATCTACTCAGCCCCGCCCTGCTCAACCTCAGGACCAGATGATTACTCAACTGGTGGTTCAGCTGCCATAGTTTCTTTACCATCTTGTGATGGAAGCAGTTGGAGGAGGGAGGGGCACTGCTGGGAGCAAGATGGCAGAGCAGCCCAGCCTGATGCCTCTTCTCCACTCCTCTCAGGCATTATCCTGGCATTATAGTGGGATTGCTACATGTAGCCACAGTCCCAGGTTATAGAGGTGAAATCTTGGAATACTGCTATCATGGGGGCGGGGGGCACTGAACCCAGGTTTTCCTGCATAGTGATATTGCTTTCTTTGTCTGGTGCTTGCTCCCAGAATTCTTCAGGTTGGAAACAACCACTGAGCAGATGTTGGAGTGAAACTGTGCCAAAAATACCCACTGCACAAACACCAGGGCAAGAGCTGGTACACTTCTGGGTTTTTCACATAATCAAAGCCCTGTGATTTCAGTTAATTTATTTCTGCACAAACTATTCAAAAAGCAGGTGATGAAAAAGGAAAGGTCTTACACAATTTTGAAGCCTCTCATCAACTTTCTGAAAGACTTTCAAGTTGTCAATTTTTCTTTTCAGCAATTTCTACTTAGATGGTTCACTAGTCACAAGGTCCTTTGACTTTCTGTGATCTCATTTATCCAAGACAGTTCCTGGCATGAATTTTATTCTAACATTAAAGTTTATTGCTTAAAGTTGTTAATTTAATGTTTTTTATTACACCAGGTTTTTTCTTGCTCACTGCTCCACATTTTTATTTGTGCAGTTATTCTTTATTTATTTATTATCTGAATTTTTATCCTACCTTGTATCCAAAGGTCTCAGGGCAGGTAACAACATTTAAAACCAAATATAAACATATTAAAACAATAAAAGTGTCTGTGTGGGAAATGAACATGGAAAATTTATGTATATATTAGACTTAGATCCTCCCACACTAAGTAACATATCAGGCAATGAGAGTACTCCAGTGATTCTGGTCAGCAGCCATTTTCAGCTTCATCCCAGTTTATGTCCATCTGATCTTCTACAAATGTTCTATGCCAGGTGTTACATGGCATTCTTTTTTTCCTGTGACCACCTGGTGGTAGTCACATCAGTGCCGTTTTGGGGATTTTCTCATCACGTATCTGTAGAACATGACCCGTGAATTGCAGTTGTCTTTTGACGACAATTTTATGCATGCTGTGCAGATCATTTCTTCGCAGGACTTCTTCATCTGCGAAGATCTGCCTCAGGTACTGTTGATGAAAAACGTTAAGCTTATATGCTGACTTTGCTGACATCTTCCAGGTTTTGCGTGCGCACACACACACACTGTGGGAGCAAATGCCAGATGGAGTAAGGGCCCAGGGTTGCCCTATGATTTTACTCTGCTGTCTAGCAGGGATGGTGAGAGGCAACTGCAGGATCTGAACAAGATCCCACATTTTCCTCTATCATCTGGAGGCAGCCATAGACATACCCTGACTCACAAGGTAGTTGTTCCAGAACGATGAGTGCCAAAGGAAATCATGTAAATTGAGCAATTCACTTCATACCATTGTAGCAATTTTCCCACTGTGAAATGCAAGGGAGAAAATGGCTTCCATATCAGGAAGTGGGTCTGAGTATGCTGCAGCTTTGCCTCTGATCTTTGGCAGGAAACCACACGATAGCAAATCAGTTGGGGCTGCATAAATCAAGGACTGCCAAAATTAGTTGATAACAAGATAGCAAAACTGAGCTGAAAGAAACCATGTAAATAAAGGTTAGAAATGTAATGTAGGCTGATGCAGACAGCCAAAAGATATCTTGGAAGATGGTAATCGCAAGCTACCAAGAAAAGTACATTGCTTGTGCTATTAATTCACCAGGAGTCAAGTTCAATTTTTTGGCAAATTTATTATTTGCAGGTCTGAGGTTTCTCTCCTCTGTAGCTGCTTCTACTAAACATGTCAACTTGGAACATTTTGCACTCAGAAAAGGACGTTCCTAATTTCTATCCATACTCCCTCCCCTGCACTACAATCCTCTCTTATCGCTCCTTATTTATGGAACCATCTTCCCATCCATCTTCACTCCTTAATCTCCTTGCAAGCCTTTAAATCTCAACTAAAAACATTTTTATTCAGTGATGGCGAACCTTTTGAGCTTGGTGTGTCAAAATTCACAAGAAAACCTAGCTTAACTCGGGTGCTGTGTCACTTCTAGAAATATCCATAATTTTGTGATATTTGTAGCTCTAGTAAGAAAGTTATATTTTTGATATATGTAATTTATTAAAAGCAAAAATGAATAATTCTTTACATTTGCTAAATCTTCAGTTGAAAGTTGGTATTTCGTACACTTCAAGAACAAGCAAGCACTACATGCCCAGGTGCCAGGGTGACCAGGTGTGTCACCTAAAAGGGCTTGGCGTGTCACATGTGACACACGTGTCATAAGTTGGCCATCACCGCTCTATGGCCTTTGGCCCCGACGATTGAACTTCTTCTTCACCTGGTTTATTCTAATGTGTTTATGATTATATTGTGTATTATTTCAATCTTACTGTTCTAGTAATTTTAACTTTTCTTTATGTTTCCTGTTACTGTACTGTTCTTCAATTTTGTAGTCTGTACAGTGCTATGTACATTTATAGCGCTCAAGAAATAAACTTTAATAATTAATAATAATAATAATGAGACAGAATAGTCCTTATAAAAATCTCCTCTCCCAAATTTGAGACAAAATGGACACTTGTCCTGTCGGAAGTGGCTGATGTTCTAAGAATCAGCTTTGTCTTTCTCTCCCCCCCACCCCATGTTGCAATTTGCCATGCCATGTCTTTTGTTGCATCATATCATAGTAGGTCTTGCCACTTTATAGTTTTCATGCTTACCTAGATGTGCTGCTCCTGCCATTGCCATGACAAACAGGCTTTTCTGGAGTCATGTTTTGGCTTTTTCCGTGTTATTTCCTTTTCTTTGTCATGTCTGGCTATGTCATTCCCTCACCTTCCATTACTACTTCCATCTAGCAAGGATTTGTGAGTTTCTTTGATTGACTGTGGAGATAGGGGCTTTTAAAATGAATGAATGGATGGATGGATGAATCAATGAATGAATACTAAATTCATCTTAATGGCCAAATCTTCGAAGGATTAGCTAAGCACTCATGTAGCATAGTGGGCTCGGAACAGATTTTCTATTGTTTTCATTTTGCAGAAAATTCAGAACTTTTGAGTTAGAACAAAGCTAAAGACATGTTCTGCACACATCTCTAGCTGCTGAGGAACAAACAAAGTGATATGTCTTGGGTTGTCAGACTGATTTCCCAGCCTCTCCTCCAAGGCAGGGAATGACAAGCCACTTCTATATCTCTACCAAGAAAACTGCATAAAGGATCCTATGGAGATGACCCTGAAATCAGCCAGGAATTGGTCACGATTTGGTGGTAACCAACAACAAAACTGCGTAAGAACTTTGTTTGCTATTAGTCCTGTACTAGGTCAGAGAATATATTCTAGCATTTTTGAGTCATCTGAAGTGCTGTACAGGACAGACACAGGATGGGTGGTGGAAAAAAAAATGACATAGGTCCTATATTTTCCATAGTAGTTCAAAAGGGAATTTCTGCACCTTCTCCAAGCCCCAAAGCTGGAACCTTTCATTTCCTAGCCAGTGGAAGCTTGGCGGGAAAACAGCTGTGAAACTTGCACAAGCTTTGCAGCCATTGGGAAACATAGGTTGGACCAGTGCAGATGGAGCTGATCTGACCCATGCTTCACAGTTATGTCAGCCACCCTGATCCAAATCAAAGGCCAGTAAGTGCCGAAAGGGCCAATGGAAAGAAACAGGATTTATTTTACATAAATTTTCTCTTCACCCACTGGCCCCTGTTTAATGTTTAAACATGCCCTCCTACTTTTCTGGTTGGTCCTCTCCTTTCTAAGTGCTAGCCCAAAGGAATGATGGGATTTGTAGGTCAAAATATCTGGGGGCTGAGGAAGGAAACAAGATGTTGCATGGAATCCAATCCCTCCTGACCCCAAGGCCAGATATGTTTGATTTTCATACACACAGCATCATCACGAGATTCTGCATGTACCCCCTGAGGCAAGAAGGCCGAGGATTAGTGCTGTAGATTTAGGATGTTAATAATGGTTTTGTTCCAGCATTGTTCAATAAGAAGAAATGCTCACTTCATTAAGCCATAGATGTTCAATCTTATGCAGCTATGGAAATTTACTGTTAAAGATGGAGCTCTGCCTGTAACGCACTGCCCTGGCTTTTGACTTTACAGGCACTTCGGTGGCTCAAAGCTCTCCATTTCCCCCATGTGGCTCAAGCTCATGTATCTAAGCAACTGCAGACAAGTTTAGTAAGGAATATTCTTTACCTATCTAACCCCCCCCCCCCATTACCCACACCACCAGTCCCTTGTAAAACTCCACAGTGACATCTGCTGGCAAATCGTGGTAAGTTCCTTTTCAAGCAAAGCTGAGGAAGTATGTATTCATGCCTGAAATATGTCCAAATGCCAAAAGTTTTATACAGCATTAGATATGTTTCATGCATTTTTAAAAATGGCTTTGGTTCTTTTATTAAAACTGGGAGGAAGGAAGAGGAAAGTACACATGGTATGTTGGAATGTGCACAAATACGTTTTTTGACATTTGATTTGTAATGAATCGAATGTTTCAAAATTCGTATTCATATGAATAGATGCTTGCGAATGTGGCAAAATTCAATTGGTATACATTTGTACGAATATCCAATATGAATGAATATGTATCGGGTACAAATAAATACATATCAATACGAATGAACATGTATTGGATATGAACCAATGTGTATCCGATACATATCCAAGATACGTATTTGCTATATAACCCATAACAAATCTGCACTGAATGCACTTTTAATATGCTCTCAATCTATGTTGAACGGACTCTAGATCTGTTGCAGATGTCTGGCGCAGCAGCTTTCCCAAGTTCCCAGTTGAATGAATATCCAAACTATTTGTACAAATGCCTGAAACATTTGTATTCATTAAAATGTCAGTGTGTGAATATCATTACACTCGATTTGTGTACGAATGTACGAATTCGGATAAATATGTTACGAATATTTGTTCACATCCCTAATGTTGTGCTTTGCATTGTTCCACAGAAGGGAGTAGGGATGTGCCCGAATAATTTGTGCATTCAGAATCTGGATAAATACGTCTGGATTCCAAGATTTGTGAAATCGGAAGGCCTGTATTTACTTCCCGGGAAGCCTGTGTGTGGTTACAGAAGGCCCTGGAAAAGGTCTGGACCACACAGCACTCCCACCTGCTTTCCTGGGGCCCACTTACCCCAGAAGAAGAGGTGGCAATGATGGTGACGGTGCAGAGAAGGCGGCAGCAGCGGCAGCAAGGTGTTCAGGTAAGTGGGAGAGGGAGTGGGAATGGGGGTGGGGGGAGGGTTTATTCTTTCCTGGCATGGATATTCTATAGAATATCCGTGCTTGGATATGAATACCCCCATGGGGGGGTTGGGGTATTCGGCTGGAGCCAAATTTTTCCACATTCTATTCAACTCGAATAGAATGTGGGAAATGGCTTCGTGCACAACCCTAGAAGAGAGTAATTTTTTTAGTTTCAAGGAGACCATTCATAAAGGCCTGTACATGAAATCTACAGTGACTTTGGCTGAAGGCAATATTGCAATGACTTTTGTAGTGATACCCAACTCCACCTATTATGCAGATTGTTATTCCCAAATCTTGCTTCAAAATTGTATCGTGTGGAACACTAAATTCTTTTAAAAGCCCAAGCTATACATTGCTTCATCCGATCTGTGGAAAACATAGGAAGAGAAGCAAGAACAAAAACATTCCAAACTGTACACAGCTTGATTGGGAGCAGCTAGGGATCTCCCGATCAGCAGTGTTCACACGCTCTTCCAGGTGCAAAGCTGCTGGTGCGTGGTGAAGGACAGATCAACTGTGACTGTGCAGCCACATCCCTCATGCTGGTCATCATGGCTGTGTCCAGCTGCACACCAGACATTGCCACAGTCATTACTATGGTCATTACCCAGGACGGGCCATCTGCACTTTAGGTGCTAGTGGTCTTGTTGGGGAAATGCAGACGCTTCCAGCTCAGTGAAATGATATTATTATACTATGCGACAAAAGTGCAAACAGGCTCTCAGCTATGCAATCAAAACTAAGTAAACAGAATTGTCTTGGTCTGGTGACTAAAAGCCATCAATAATGGTGGCAAAAAATAAACCAAGAGAGATTGTTCCGCAAACAACAGTACTGTTTCAGCTAAGGGAAATCCTAAGTCATCATATAGTAAGGGACAAAGAATACATGTTCTCAGATATGAAACACTTTTCTCTTTCTATGACAATCCTATACTCATATAGTCAGAACATCTTTGTATGCCAGATTGCTAGCATGATCTTGCTTTTCTCTCGGCGTGTGACATATTATGACCTGTATTACATTGTTGGAAGGTTGGCCCGTTAGCTCAACACAGCAGTGATCTCACAATTGGCCCTAGGTCTAATCTGCATTGTAATTTTCTTCTGATCCCCTTTGCAGGCAGTGATAAATTAGTTTGCAGGAGAGGCGGTTAGCCAAATGCTGTGTCGCTATGGTTCCCAAAGAAAAGAAAGTCTGCAATCACTATGGAGACTCATTCTAATAGGTTCTCAAGTGACTTAAAACTGCTGGATATGACAAAGATCTTCTACTACATGTTGGGAGGGAAAAAATTCTAGAGAAAGAACCACCTCTTTGTAGTGTTTAAGAATCTAGTTGCAGAAAGGATTTGCCAAAAGCACCAAAAGTTATGGAAGTTTATTCCTTCACAGTGTGATTCAAGTACATTCTTCCAAATTCTGATTCAACACATTACTTTTGTGTTAAACTTCATTTAAAATTCCTCATATGGGACTTCACAGAATCCTGCTGATTTGTAGTACTCGTAAAATGCTCAGGCCAAAAATTTGTCATAGACTTTCTCCCGTTTGGTTCTCATATTTCACAAATTAAAGAAAATTGCTTATTGGGTTAGGAAATACCACCAGAAGCCATTTATTTCTTTTGGGGCTTTTGCAATCACAGGAAATTAGTTATTTGGCTATAATTATGTATGTCTTCTTTGTGGGGCGCATGCCTGTTCGTTTAAGCTGCCCCTTGCTAATTTTGGCTGATCACAAAAGCTAAGCAGGGTCAGGCCTGATGAGTGCTTGGATAAGAATATTTCTAGGAATACCAAATGCTGTAGGCTAGACTGGGAAATCAAAAAAGTATCCCGGAGGAAAGCAGTGGCAAACCACTCCTGTTCAGTTGCCAAGAAAACTGGACAGATCTGTCTATTTAGTCTCCAGGAGTCAAACCTAACTGAGAGCACCATTTTATGCCTGAACTACCAATGGTCTCAGGCATCCCTGCTGTTGTGAATTTTTATATTTTGTTTGTCTAACACTCCATAGTTTTGTGAAGCTTAAATTTATTAAGCTGCTTACGTGAATCCTGAATTTCTTTTGTGGGATTATCACTTTCCCTAGAATCAATCAATCAATCAATCAATCAATCAACCTACCTACCTACCTACCTACTCTTAAACCTAAAAAGATTCTGAGTGCTGATTACAATACATAATGTAAGAGACATCCCTGCCCTTAACTTTCCAACTTAAAGCATGACTCACAAAGAAAGTGGGGCTGGGAGGGATGAACAGCATTGCTATTCTGCTGGTGAGGCCCAGGGGAGCATTATCCTCCTCTCTTCTCTTTCACTTTCTTTGGAAGGAATGTGGGATATAAACACAGGAAATACATTAATTAATACAACAAGGCTGTATCCTGGCTGAGCGCTCCCGCAGCAATCGGAGCTACTCTGTCTCTGCAATATCAGAGTGTTGTGCTCCAGTACCGTCACTGTGGGCTGCCTCCAGATGAAAGACAAAACCTGGGATTCTCTCAGCACACATTGGGAATGCCCAATTTCCTTGTGTCATTCCCAGTGTAGTGCTGATTGCACTGCAGCGCATGGCACCAGTCAACAGCTTTAGCTACTGGAACAACTGGGACTTCCGAGGGTCAGGCAAACGTGCAAAAAACAAAAGGAAGTTGGTAGGTGCTTCCCCGGCTTCCACTAGCGAAGCTTGTTCACCAGGCAAGAAGCAATTGTAGAATCTTGCTGTCTGGACACAGCCTCAGTGGCAGCTGATGAGGAAACACAGTAGAGGCACCACAGTGTGGCACTTTTTTAGCTCACTTTCTCTCACACATACACACAGTCCAGCAATGTGGTCAGGAAGATCTCTTGGTGCCTCACTGAATAAGTGTACGGAGCAGGTGACTTCAACCACAAGATCTCTGTGCCTCTAAGCCTCTCTTCTGACCAAGGCAGCCCAGCTACAGCAAGCTGTTGCCTATTAACAATATTTGTTTGTTTTTCCCCCCACAAAGGAAAAGCCAAAACCAGATAGGAAAGTATTGCCACATCAGCCAGCAAAATCTAACCCAGGAGGTTGGAGACATTTTGCATCTGCAATCTACAGAATCTTTCTGAAAGCTCAGTGGGAAAAATTAAGCTGAAGATGTCGGGTGAACCTCATAGGGGAAAAAAAAAAGACAATGGAATGAAACATGATTGGAATAAGGAGTTCCTAAACTAGTGTGGGAAATCTTGGCTTTTTCTGAATGCTTCTGCACTGGGCCAGCCTTGGACCCTTTTTGTAGTTGGCTTTATTCTAGAGTATATCTCAGGATAACTGTCTGTTGACCACAAGCTAATGCAGACTATGGCAGGGCTCACCTGGGGCCTTTCATAGTCTGCACTAGCATGCAGATAGCAGGTTGGCCAGTTAGCTCAACACAGCAGTGATCCCACAATTGGCCTTAGGTCTAATCTGCATTGTAATTTTTGTGAGCACCTCCCTTACGAAACCAGGCTGCAACGTCTAGGCCTCTTCAGTTTGGAGAGACGGCATTTAAGAGGGGACCTGATTGAAGTATATAAAATTATGCATGGTATAGAAAAGGTAGATAGAGAAATTTTCTTTTCTTTATCACAGAACACTAAAACCAGGGGCACTCTATGAAGCTGATGGGTAGGAGAGTTGGATCCGACAAGGGGAAGTATTTCTTCACCCAGAGGGTCATCGGTTTATGGAATTTGCTGCCGGAAGAGGTGGTAACAGCTACCAGTCTAGATGGCTTTAAGGTAGGGTTAGACAAATTTATGGACGACAGATGTATCAATGGCTACTAGAATGAATGCCTAGGTACATCTTTCAGGCTGGCCACTGTGTGCAACAGGACACTGGACTAGATGGGCTGTGGCCTGATCCAGCAGGGCTCCTCTTATGTTCTTATGTTCTTAATTTTGGAAAATGGGAACTTTCCTTCCATCCTCCACTGTTGCCAACCTGGCTTGTTTTAGCAGGCACCTAGAAGTGGCATCCTTCTTGGGCTGCTTCCAGGAATCTGGCAAAATGGCACTGGGCTCCTTGAACCCTGTAGACCAAACACTACACTCTTTGCTGTCTGCACATGAGTGGCTGGTCTGGTCCTCCACAGTGGGGTGTTTTGGATACTGCTTTAAAGTGGTATCTAGTTTGAATAGGCTATGGTGCCATATGCAATCCCTCCACACCGTAGTTACAATTTTGCACTTGTGACAAAAGGGGTCTTCCCTTATATAATGCAAAACTACACTATGGCTGCATCCCCAAAAGACTTATTTGCCTCTCGAGTGTCCCTCTACTGTCACACTATTCAAGCGGACTTTAAAAGTGCCATGCACTTACGGAATAAGGGTCCGCATGAGGCTCAGAAAAATGTGCATTTAAAACGCACTTTCCGTCCCCACGGAAGTGTGTTTTCTTTCCCTGCATCTTTTTCTCCCTGCCCCCTCTCTTGTTCAATGGAAAAATAGCCATCGGTTCTCTGTTTGTCTCCCAGATCTCCGTCCCCCAAAATGGCTTCCCATCCTGGCTGCAGCCATCAGCTGGGCAATCCTTTGCTCATTCACTCTTAGCACTTTCATAGAACACTGTCAAAATCCACCCGGTAGAGCAGCAGTGACTTTAAATACACCCACTTCACGCCTGATAACAACGTTGCAATTCTCCACAATTCTGACTCTTTGAAAGTTCTGTGCTTTAGAAAGGGAAAGAAGGGAAGCTGCTGCAGTTATGGCTGTGTGTGCAGGCAGCAGTCCCTGCCTCTTTTGCCACGGAGCGTCCCCAAGGTAAATGCTGCGAGGAAAACCCGCAACTTCCAAAAAGAGCGATGAAAGTCTTCTTTAAAGGGCACGTATTTTGTCGTGGGTTTTTCTGCTTTTGTAGCGCTGGAAGCTCGTTAAAAACCCTGGCATGGGGACGCTCAGAGGCAAAAGAAGATTTTTAGCATACTTTAAATTGCTTGGGGATGCACCCTTAGAGGGACAATGTTTTAGTACCTGCCAAGAATGTAAAACAGCAATTTGCTAAAATTGCTTATCCTACTGTGGTATGCATAAAATTGTGGTTCCCAGAAACTGAACTCCTATGCTATGCAAGAGAAGACTATATCTCTAAATGCCCTTGTTCACTGACTGTGCAGACAGAGTCTCATGGGACCTTTAGTCTAACATTATTTGGAAAGCCACAGACTTCCTATGCCTTCCCTGATCACACAGATTAAAAAAGAATACTTCAGCTTTTCTTCTAATTTTCCACAGCTTCTGAACAGCTGCAGGGCTTGGCCTCCTTTAGACCCTTTCTGCATGTCAAAACCTGGGTTGACTACACATTCATGTAGACATACAGGTTTAGCG
>MTQE01001134.1:60716152-60746515 GCA_014337955.1 Aspidoscelis marmoratus | reverse complement strand
CGGGATATAAATATAAATATAAATATAAATATAAATATAAATATAAATAAGTTAATTATATGTCATATCCCAATTAGTTCTGTCTATTCTATGGGCTGGTTCACATGTGTACACATGTTTGTTTTTGCATTTGTTTTATTTCTTTATAACTCACAGCCAAACATAACAGCTTTCCTCGAATGTTACTATCTGACTGATACATGATGATAGGTGCTATGAAAACTATCAAGAGGGGAAGCAAAGTCCGTCAATAATCGTGTTTCATCTCTGCTGGGATCAGAGAGGCTTCAGCTGTGGTCACGCCTGCACTTTAATCCTTCTTCAGTCCATCTTTGGGCCTCACTGCTCACACCTTTTTTGTCCAATCTATTTTATTTGTAGACTTTCCCTCCTTCAAACTGTCTTTCCTGGGTCCGGTTTCTTACAGGTTTCAAGCTGTTGTAGAGTGTTAATGCATTTTCATTTTGTGTGTGTGCCCGAGGAAGAGGACTAAAGGTGGCCAAACCATACTCTAGTGGGTGGATACTGCATACATTTGCCCTCCCTTTTACCCAATTTGTGATTACATGCTGTTGAATCACATACTTTTTCCTATCAGTGCACAGGGTTTGTTGTGATGGTGGAGAGGGGTGGAGATCTAAAAAAGCCTCATAAAGAAATCTCAGGATGGGAACAGAAAGGTGTGACCATAGTCATCCAAACTGAGGATGAGCTGAGGAAGGATTATAGGGTATTGGGTACAGTCAGAGTTAGTGAGTTTAGACTTCTGTTTCTTAATAGGATGGACTATTTCAGCAAGGTGTGACCACAAGCCAGCTGGATGACCTTGGGCTAGTCACAGCTCTTGTCTGAGCTCTCACAGCCCCACCTACTTCACAGAGAGTTCTGTTGTGGGGAGAAGAGCAGAAAGTTTGTCAGCTGCTTTGAGTCCCCTTAAATGAGTGAGAAAAGCGGGGTAGAAAAGCCAACTCTTCTCCTTTTTCACCTCTTTATCAACATGTATTCTACAAAGTGGCCCTGTTCTTATTTGCTGTTAACTCTGTACTGATGGGGTCCTTAACTGAAACAACACATGTATGCAGAATACCTTTGTCAGGTCTTTCAGAATTGAATGAAACACATTTATTTTGATTAAGCTGAGAACTATAAAGGAAGACAAAGGATCTAGAGCAAAAATTCAGTAGGCCATTTCCTGTAAAATGCAGAATTTTTCCAATAGGTTCCATTTAGCAAGCAAACAGCAGAGGGCCCTGCTCTCCAAATCTACTCACAAAATGAGCTGCTAACAAGTTTTGTTCCCTGTTGCCGGCCTGTAGCTGCTAATGATTAGGCAACACATGCTTTCAATGTATACTCTTGGCTGGGGGCAAAAGGTGTTCAGGTATGTCACCACCATGAGTTACAGTGTGTGAAGTAGCTGCAGTAAAGACAGTAAATCCAAGTATCTGAGAATAGTTCAGACTAGGGAAGTGCACAAAGGTTCATAACATTCAAAATTCATACAAATTTGGCTGAATTGGGGCATTCAAATTCAAATCTAATGTTGGCATAGAAGATTGACATTCAAATCAAATATTTTGATGCATTCATATGAAGCTTTGTATGGGATTCGTATGGGATTGGACATTCTATCAAACACGAATCCTACCACATTCGAAGGGGATCTATTTGAACAAAAACTAATTTTCTTGCATTTGATTCATATGAATTGAATTTTTTAAAAAATTGTGCACATCCCTAGTTTTGACATGTTATTACAGTATCTTAACACCATTTCCCATTACCTATTTTCACCTATTCCTAATTAATGAGCAATTTCTGCAGGCAGCGCTACTCAGATATGACAAAGTAGAAAGACGCTGAAACACACAGCAAAGTAAATACCAAACTCAGAGGCCTCAGCAGAATCAAAGCATTAGAAGTGGGGGGAGTAAACTTTTTGTCCCCAGCTGCAGTGCAAATTTCAACCAGAGACTCTACAGTGTAGCTCTGCTATTTGCATTGGGGAACCGGGAGTGACAGCCAGTATCCACATGTCTTGAGTCGAGGGAAGGGCCTAAGCGATTATTTGCCAGTTACTTTTGCTATCAGGGAAAATGCAGCAAACAACTTTTGCATCAAATATTAGTTTGCTTCCCTTTCCTTAACCTCAGAAGCTCCCAACGAATCACTGTTTAGCCCTTGCCCTCTCTAGAGAAATGGTTCTGTTGAAGTCAGTGCTGTTTTCTTTCAGAGCAAACAGCACATGTGGAATCTCCATCCAGACTGCGTTAAAGTCAGTGGCAACACAGAGACTGGAACTATCAGGTGGTATGGGAATCAGAAGACTTTAAATTGAAAGCCTCCCTTTGGTTTCCCTATGATTTCCTGGTTCACCACTTGCATGCTTCATCTAGAAAATCTACATGGAAAAAGCATTGCCTGCTTTAAATTACTTGCTTCCTCAAGGGCAGGCAAGTTCATGAGATTGCCACCTCAATTAGGAAGCTGAGGAGACGTTTAGGAGCGTTGCAGCCAGTGAATGAAGTGCAGCAGCCTTTTGCAGCTATAACTTTTCCAGTTATCTGTCTCTCTCCTCTCCTCTAAGTATCTGTCAATCATCTGAACCTACCCACTCACAAAGACTTTAAACAAGTCATGCCAGAAATGACTTACAAGCTTCTACCTGTAAGGAGATGGTCACACCTTCACTTTAAACCTTCTTCAACCAATCTCCAAGTCTGACTGTTCACACCTTTTCGTTTCTATCCATTTTATTTGTGGACTTTCCACACTCCCTTTGGGCTTTCCTAAATGGAAAGTCCACAAATAAAATGAGTAGAAATATAAGCAATCAGACCAGAAGAGGGACTGAAGAAGGTTTAAAGTGAGGTGTGACCACAGCATAAGGTGGACTCCTACAGATTTATTTTTAAAAGTTGCTAACTGTGTGAATAGACTTTTATCCACTTTGGTCCTCTGTTTCACCAAATGAAATAAGCAATAGGCTGAGGACAGACATACTTCATTAGGTTTGGTCAACAACAGCCACAGGTAGGTGGCACTGAAATAATCTAAATAAATGAGGAAGATTCTGCCCCACTCCTTGTTTCCAGAACTAGCTTGCCCCCCCCCAATAGTAGTATATTTTGAAAAATTAATGTTTGACAACTCAAAATGCCAGAATCAAGGAGCAAAGTTTCTAGAGGTCATGGTGGGATATATAATTTAAAGCTATCTAAACATTGTCAATATTCTGATATGTGCTTGGAAAGTTACAGGGACCGGCACATATATGGCAGCAGTTGTGTCACATAACACTTCTCATAGGGTTTTTCTGCACAAACACTGGGTCTGGGTGTGTCAGGCCTGCTGGTCCAAATCATGGTGTGCAGTGGTCTGGAATAGCATGCTCCAGACTATCCCCTGCACCTCTGAGGGCTTTGATACACTAGGAATGGGTGTTCTTAGCCTCAGAGCTGCTGGGGACCCATTTCAGCAGCACACTTTGGTGCACAGCCAAAATGAGTCTCCAATAGTCCAGGAAATGAGGGGGTGCCTTCTGCATGCCTCTGTGTTTTGGACCAGGCATCACCAAATCTGCTAGTAGATCTGGCAATCTATATCAAGAACTCCTTGAACTGAATTATGCTTCATTCTTTGATGGAGCATGTCAAGGGGCCACCCTTGGACTGGTTTGCAATGCAGAAGGGAGCCCTGTAGATTGCCCCATAGTAATAGAGGGCTAGTAGAACTGGTAAATTCCTTGTGTGACTTCACATGGGGATTCATATATCCTTAGGATTAGAACAATGCAAAGGCTTGGTGAGAGAAAAGTCCCTTTGAACAGTTGCTTTAAACAACTGTCACATTTTTCTGGTAGCTCCTGGCCCCGCCTGCGTTTTCCTGGCTACCGTTAATTAATAACCGTGCCAAAGGCAAATTTTCAGCTGGGAAAATTTCTTCCTTCATTTCAGTTTTTGTCACCAAAACAGCTACACTCTTGGATGGCACCCCAGATGCAGCCAGACAAAAAGAAAGTTGGCTAGCCTTGACCTGTATGGACGATAACAAGCTGGCCTGGGAACTTCTTTCTGATGGAAAAGTCCTATGGGAGGCAGGGAGCTGTGGGTCTCTGACCCTTGGCAGACAGGAAGTTGTATCTCTAGTTAACAATATTGAAAGTGTGGTCAGATACTCCCCTGAACTTGTTCTTCCATACTTGTACGTCCTGCCTAAGCATCTCTTGTCTTTCTATTTCCTTGACAAGAATTTTGCAAATACTTTTTTCCACAACTTGCCAGCCCTAGTATTTCCTCTTCCCACCCTGCTCTTCTACTGTGGGAAGGGGTATTGAACTCTGCAAACCACTTCCTGTTCCGTAGACATCAAGGGTGGTTTAAGGGGACTGATTTGATAAACTGTCAAAAGTTACAAAGTTTGGGTTCTTCTGTGGATAACAAAAAGCCTTTGAGATACATAGTTTTTTGTAAGCTTTTTCTGGGCAGCTGGCAAGCAGAATGAGGTTTGCTTGATTTTGTTGAAAATGAAGAAAACCAAAATAAATCTTTCACAAAAGAGGTGAGAGAGTACCACAATGAAGGCTGCCTCTTCTTTTTCAGTTCTTCTGAGCATCAGTAATAAAGTTCAGTCTTCAAAACTGAAGTGATAGTGATGATTGCTGTGGTGTTATGAATGATGGACTTATGAAGTCAAAGAAAACTAGTCATCTCTAAATCCTTTTGACATTAGTGGTAAGACAGCTGCTGCCCACAACTGAGTTATATTCCACTGATTTCAACATGACTCAGGTGCAACTAACTTCCTCTAGGTTAGGCTACAGACAGACAATGTGGAAATAATTTTAAAGGTGCAAGAGACAGGGAATGGAGTTCCCAGCCCTGCTGTTACGATTATTATTCATTAGACAGCATGATAGTTTATTTAAAATTTTCAGTCACAGAATCTGAGGTCATCAAATCTAGCCACCTTCTCAAGGCAGAATTCAATAGACCACCCATGGCAGATGATTATCTTAGGCCCTTTCTGCACTTGGCCTTATTCTGGATTGTATCTTAGACTAGGGACCTATCATCTACATGCTGGTGCAGACTATGGCAGGCCCTGGGTGGGGCCCGCTGCAGTCTCTGCGTCTACATGCAGATGGCAGGTCCCTATTGCAGGATAAAAGCAGGAATAAGGCCCAAAGTAAAAGACCACCAGTAAAAGAAAGCACAGGAGTTCATGAGGTAACCAGTTCCACTTACTGACAGTTCTTATTCTCAGGAAGTCCCTCCTAATGTTTAACCTGTATCTACTTCATCAGAGCAAGAGAGGTGACTCATACCAAAGAATGTGTCTTGCACACAAAGGCAGCTGGCACTCACTGAGGATAGGTGTGTATAGAGGACGAGGCAGTGAATAGTGAATAGCAGTTTGACGGTGGCATGGCTCCTAAAACATCCCTTTGATCTCCCAGTATCTGCAGCAGATTTGAATCAGAGATGCTTCTAATTCAAACCTCGACTTTCTTTGCTACCCTGCAGTCACAATTCCTCAGCCAATCATTGCTGCAAAGCTGAAATGTTATCCACACCCACACCCTGAGTACAGTGCATTATCTTGTGGGCAGGTTAACCATTCCTGAATTATCAAATGGAGATAACCTTGCAGGTCAGGAAGTTTGAATTACACTGTTAATGCATTCAGACTTTGTTATTTATGTGACCCAAAGTCATTATGACTGTAGTCCCTGACAACCTTTTAAACATTAGAAATATTTACAGGTTGACTAAACACAATAGGGCCTGTGTTCACATGTAAATTTGTGGGATGGTGCGTATCACTCTGCCATCCCACTGAAGTCCAGGTGGCAGTATTTGCACTGCAAATGCTGGCACTGTCCCTAGTTTACCCAGGGGCTCTCAAGGTGACAAGAGTCTGTCCTGGACCATTTGAATCAACATAGCAATCACAACATGGCACACCTTTGCACAGCTGCGGCCATGCCACCCTGCCTTCTTGCACTGGGACAAATGCTGATGGCTGGGAGTGCTCTAAGATGTTTCTGGCCATGCTGCAGAGAAGTTTTTACGTCTCCACAGCTTTGGAGGATTGGGGGGGGGCAATGTTGCATACTCCAGGTCACTCTGAGACAAAGGTGGCATTGTGGCATGCAGATGGAGCATCCAAGAGCATCCTGGTCAGGTAGATGTGAACAGGCCCACTGAATGCATTAACAGTGTAATTCAAACTTCCTGACCTGCAACATTATCTCCATTTGATAATTCAGGAATGGTTCACCTATTCTCAAATTTGCCATTCACACAAAATTCTATCAAATTCAAGCTTCAATTGAGTTTTGGGCTCATCTCCAATCATTTTATCCCAGAGGAGGCCCTGACACAGATGAGCATGGTACCTCCCAGCCCAGTTGCTGGTGCTAAATGTATTGGGACTAAGTTCTTGGAATGATGGCATGGCACTAGTACCCAGAAACACACTGCCATGGGGGAAACCTAAACACCAAGGGCCACCCTTGTATCTTTGGGAATTGCAAGAGATGAATGGGAACATCATGAGGAAAGATGGACACAATCCTGGGACCAGAACACCCACCCCTCAGCTATTGGGTTGCCTAGCAGCAAAGCCCCATTTTGAGCACATAACAGCAAAATATCACGAGGATGTGAGAGTAGTATTGAAGCCTTCCTGGTCTAGGCTCACAACCAACCCCTTCAGCATCTCAAGCACATTTTTTCCTCTCCCAACAATCAACTGTCAGAGGCATCTTTTCACTTAGGCTGTGCTTATAACTAAGTTTTAATCCAGCCTCAGTCCACTTTCAGAGTCAGAGAATAGATCAGCAAAATGACTAGCCATTTTCTTTCCACTTTATCTAACCTGAGGGTGAATTTTCTGAGTTATATAATGCTGAAAGAAAACAGCTTGTTACTTTGCTGATGTATTCTCGCACTCTGAAATTGGACCAAATCTGTATTAAAAGGTGTGAATGCAGCCTTACTGTATCACAGAAGTTGTACCCTGGCATCTGCTCCATTACCCACTGAGTCATCCGTCCACCCCAAATTCAGTCTGCTCTTGCTGAAGCCATCCAGACTGTGGCCACCTCCATCATGTGCAGGGTGAACTTGGAAATAGGACCAGCTAATCTGTGCTTTTTGTCCCCATGAACACCACAATGGATGGAAGGTTCCCACAACATTTGCCCCACAAGATTGCCCTTTGGGATGTCTGCCTAACATCATCATGGGACCGCAATAATAGTGAGATGCAACTAACCCCATGCTCAACCATGTTGGTGGGGTCTCCCGCATGTTCCACATGAACATAGGGGGCAGATTGCAAGGTATAGAAACAACTACAGCTATATTTCTCTCCTATGCCATGGTAGCACCACTAGGCGATGTATATTTTCAATGTCCTCCCCCAATGGTTCAACAGGAGCATGGGAAACCACCAGAGCAGAGGCATGTCCCACCAGCTCTTGACGGACTGGAGCAGATTAGGAGAAAGGGGAGCCAGGCTCTTCCATTGTCCACATCCCTATGGAAGTGCCAGGCCAAATATCATGGTCTTGTGGCCCATTCCATGTGCTTCTAGCCCAGTCCCTGAATGCAGAAACACCAGGCCATTAGTGGACCTGCAGCTGCACTGGTTGTCAGGTTGAAGACTCTGGCTGTGGCCCACCTTTGTGCAGAATCCCAGACAGAAGGGGTAGGAATGTGCCATGTGGCCTCCGGACCCCATGCTGCACAGATCATGATGCCTAGAGGATGCATTTTGGCAGACCAGTGAGTAAGCTGATGGGTTTGGGTTGCTGCTACCACTCTTTCAACAACAGGAATCTGAAGTGTTTTGGTTGCATTGCATCACAGGTCATTCATTGTCCGTGGCATAGGAAACGGGCATTTGCAACCATTTTGAAAGATCCTGCAGCTAATCCACTGGTTCAGAGAGAGTTGCACAACATTGCTATTTTTGCCATGGGCATGTTGGAGGAGTAGGGGAAATCCCCATTCCTTTCAAAGGGGAAACAACTGTTAACAAGGGTGTGTTGGGTCCATCTGCACAGCAAGGGTAGCTAGGATGTTTGTAATTCTGCAGGGCTTATTATCTCTTGTTCCACTAGAGAAGTCTCTCATCACTTTGGATTTTGCATTCTGTGCCAGTCTGCCACTGATCATATTGATCATTGGCACAGGATAGCATAGGACCATGAGGAACTTCAACCAAAGAACACTGCAGACCTGCTGGACGGTGCATATGAACATTAGTACATGAGAGGAGCCGTGTTCTCAGACACAGCCCATCTAATCCAGCCCATCTGTATCCTGCTTCACACAGTGGCCCACTCATTACCCCTGGACATTCTCCAGCAGGAGATTAAGGCACAACCTTCACCTGCACTTCAATCCTGCAAATAACCTTTACAGGTGTCCTGCCAGTCTCTCCACCCTGGAGATGGTGCTCAGTCATCCATGCTATTAGCCATTAACCCATTTGTCTTTGACAGATTTGTCTAACTCTTACTTATTGCTCTCTGGGCTGGTTGCTGCCACGACCATGGGCCAATGGCCTGCTGGGTCAAACTCTACTTTCCCTTGGTGCTCTGAACTCTCCTGCCCATCATGCAGTGCCCCCTGGTTCTAGTATTGTGCAATATTCAGAAGGATTTTCCTCCATCCATCTTTTTCTCACCTGTACGCTATGTATGATTCCATGTAGTTCCATTGTCTTTTGAGGTTGAAGAGGCCTCTTACAAGAGAGATCTTCAAAGCTTTGCTCCCTGGAGGAAACTAAAAGGATTACTACCAATGTACTCTTTCCAGTCCAATTTCTCCTTGCCTTCCCTCAGTGCTTCTGTCACAGCAGCCTGTTCTTCCCACTTGGAACTCATCTAGTTAGTCCTTACATTATCCTGTGCTTTCAACACACCTGAGTAGCTGAAGTGTGGCAGCTGGCAGCCAAGCATAGCCCTGACACCATACCTCTGTGTGGTGTCCATAAGTGCCCATAAGCTTGTGCCACCCTTGACTAGGATAATATGGGCCTCAGATAGCACCTTGGGCCTCTCTTCCCATTGGATTACAGACGCCTGAGTACTCCTGGGACTGCCTGATTGAAACACTGCCAAGTAAGGAGTGAGGCCTCACAGCATTAGATCAGGTGACATGGACCTTATTGGTCCCCTCTGCTGCCCCGTAGATGGTTTGCATTGAGCTGGCAACCTTTTCCATGTGTCCATCACCTTGGGGATCCTGGCAGTGGTCCACTGAAGCAAGTGTTGGATGCCAGGCCAACCACTGGCTGCACTCAGAGGACCCTTATTCCTAGCACGAGCCAACACTGGTGCTGAGTGATATGATGAAAGTGGATCCATTCCCTGTTTAACCTTTTCATGTGTTTCCACAATGCACATGCACATGTAGGTCTTGATTTACCTAAAGCCCCTCTTGGTATACATGCACTTGTCACTTGCACATACCACATGTGGCTGTGGCAATAGCACTTCCTTCTAAGCTTCTGTGTCTAAGGATGACATGTGCATCCATGGGAGGGTGTGTCTTCCAAACAATGGGTATCCGTGTAATTATTTGTTTTCTCACATTTTTACAGGACAGGAGACCACAGAGGTGCGATTGGGGCAGGACCAGAGGCCTTTTCGCACTACAGCCCAGAAGAGGAGCAGCCCAGTGATCAAACACAGGTCAGTGTTTGATCATGCATGGGGTGGGCTGTTATCAACTAGTGCTCACAAGTGTGAAGGCTAGTCAAGGTTAGTTTATTGCACATCTTTCCTGTCCATGGGAAGGGGAGTGTGAAATTGCTGCTTAAGTGGACAAAGTGTACTAGGCCTCAATGTCAGGTTCTTATGATTCCTAACATGAAATTCAAGCAAATTCTCTTTGAAAGAGGGAAGAAAGGCTTGTGAGTAGCTAGGGACCCAGGGGGACCCAGAAATTATCCATCAACAGTGGTCACCAAGAGGCTGAGCAAACATATAAGCTTCAGTCTAGATCTCCCCCACCATAATGAAATTGAGCATATTTCTATTTCAATTAAAAATGCAATGAATCACTCAGTTGTGTCATTTTGTGTCTTCTGGGTTTGTTCTGGAGAGGTAATGCATATTAACTTTGAACCAAATTGTCAGTAGCTGTCACAAAAAGGCTGTTTATATTCAAGGCCTCATTATTTGACTGGGCTACATTTCACTTATTTTGGGTAAGTGCTGGAAACAGAAAGACTAAACTCTTCTGGCTCAGTTACAGAAGACACCAAAATTTGTGAGATTTATCTGGATCCAAAGTAGGCAGCTTGATTGGCTACAGAATGCTGATTGGGCACAGAATAGGTGCCAAGGACCACAACCACAGTGGTTAAACACTTGGGAATTTTTTTCTATATCTTAATCTGACACAGCAGGAAGTGGTGAAGAGCATTATGAGGTGCTTGCAAAAAATAAAACAGGAAAGGTATGAGGTGGTGGTGGGAGATACACTCATGAGACCACTCCAAACTATGCAGACTTCAGTCAAGGAATAGCAATAGTGATGTTCTTGTCTACCACTTGCATCCCGTGAGTCATGTATGCATTGGCACAGCTGGCACTTAGCCTTGCAGCAGTTGACTTAGGAAGGTTGTGCAATACCCTCTGGAGAATACAGCTGCTTACTCACTTGCCCACCCACCACAAGAACTCCAGGAAAGTCAAGATACCATGCCAGAATTGTCAACATGAGAAACAGCTTCACTTCCTTACAGAATTACTGCAAGCTAAGTGTACCTTCCAGCACACAGTGACGGAGGGAAGCGGGAAATCATAGGATCATAAACATTAAGGGGTTTGATGCCTTTCTCTGTTCCGTGGAAGAATTCAAGCTGAAGCATCCCTAACCAATGGCTTGAACACATCTAGCAGAACAGAAAGACATTGATTTTTTCCTCCAAGATAAATAAAAATAGATAAAGCATTAACTTGGTCTGACCCACAAATGTTCAAATGCCTGGCCATTCTCTCCTACAAGTGCAATCAAACTCAAAAGCCAGAGTGGTTGACCCCTGGGGCAATATGTGCAGCACTGCTTTACATTTAGCTGCTCAGAGCTTTAGCTCCCTCTCCCTTTCTCCTTCAAGCATGTTTTAAGCTCAGAGCTGGTTAATTTGCATACAATCTACTTTATGGAGTTGAGTCAATTTTCATGTGTGTTTACTAGGGGTGTGCGTGAAGCCCATTCCCCACATTCGATGGGGGAACCAAATGGGGGAAAATCTGGCTTCGGCTGAACCCTGCCCCCACAAATGTGGGGATATTTGTATTGGTGCACAAATATTCTAAAGAATATTCATGCACAAAATGAATAAACCTCCCCCCACCCCTCCATTCCTGCTCCCTCCCCACTTACCTGTTCTCGCCGCCACTGTGCTTCCTACTAAGGCACTTCTGGGTCTGTGTGCACAGACCAGAAGTGCCTTTCTCAGCTCCAGAATGCACCCAAAAAGGTAAGGGGCTCATGGGAGGTGGACAGGACTGCTCCAGTGGCATTTATCCAGGCTCTCGAGAGTGCAAAACAGGCTTTCCAGAGCCTGGAAAAGGTCTTCCGGTTTTGGGGCAGGCCTGACCGAGAACCAGAAGTACCTTTTCTCAGCTCCAGAAGGCCTGTTTTGTGCTCTGGAGAGCCCAGAAAGAGGCCTGGGCTGCCATCAGAGCTCATCTGAAAAGGTAAGAGGGGGAGGGGAGGTTTGGGGGGAGGCTGCAGGGGGAAGGGGAAGTACGGGGGGGGGAGCTTTGATCGAAGCTTCTACAAATACCGAATAATCTGATTCATGGACTGTTGGGGGCCTACAAATAGGGCCTTATTTGATCTGTCCATGAATCTCGGAATTTGTACATATTCATCCAAATTCTGAATAGCATAAATATTTGTGCATACCCCTAGTGTTTACACATGTAGTGCTCCATATTTTGACCCCTGGTATTCTGATCTTCCATCAGTTGTCTTGGCCTCCACATCCATCAGCCACGATAGGCATGATTAAAAGTCTAATTTATTTATATATTTAACAGAAACATAATGATGTCACAATATAAGTTATACAACATACTTCGCTATCTCCATTGTCTCAGATATTTTCTTTTATACACCCTGCAATTTTTTGGGTCCCAGTCTTGTTATATGGGACACTTGTTACTTACTGAGCCTCAAAATGCACATTTTCTGCTTCCAAAGGAGAGAGAAATTGATGACCAAGTAAGAGAAATGGCTTATTCTGTGAAAACTTATGTCAGATTGGAGACCATCCTTTAGAAAGATTAAAATTAAAATATATAGACTATGTATCAAAGAGGCTTCTCCTTGCTCTGTTTAAATGCTCCATTTTCAGCCACGGATCAAGGAACTATTCACCATCAACCTAACTGCATCTAGGCAAGATCCACATGGCACACTTTAGGGCCCAACACTCTACCCTTATTGTGCATGCAGTGTGGAAAAACAGCACAGCATCTGCACAGATGCCACATTCTTCCTCTGCTATGTCACTGTAAGCACTCTTATGATGCTTTAGTAATAGAGCTACTTGAGGAGCTCTCTCTTTTCTCTTGCAGTAGGTCTGGCTCTTCTACCACCACTAAGGTCATTGAAAGAACTTACTGGTCTGCTTGACAGATTCTGTGTTCTAGGACACAAGACATGGCCTATGGGGATATTTCCTGTGTTTCACACCCACCTCCATTAAATTCAAAGCTAGGGATTTCCTCATTTTGAAGGGGGAGCAGACCTCTCCCTCCCTGAGATCAAAGTTGGGTTTCATCGTGATCAGTGGTGATGGGATTGCTCCCTCAGTGTTAACATTGATGACATCACATCCAGTGTTAAGGGCAGTATTCTTAGGCTGTGGTCACAAGGTTTAATCCAGCTTCAGTCCACTTTCAGAGTGAGAGAATGCATCAGCAAAGTGACAAGCTGATTTCTTTCAGTATTAAATAATGCTGAAAATTCACCTTTGGGATAGATAATGTGGAAAGAAAATTACTGGTCACTTTGCTGATGTGTTCTCCTGCTCTCAAAGTGGACTGAAGCTGTAACCACAGCCTTAGTCTTTAAACTCAGGGAGTGGACTGTGGAGCCACTTCCTCGGTTCAAAGACTCGGAGGGAGGTGTTATGCATACAGTGTACCTCCACATGAAATAAGAATATAGCAGGAACATAGAGCTATTCCTTAATGTGAAAAGAGGGAGGCACTACAAATGTTCACTTCTCTTCTCTTGTGTGGATGTTGCCCTCATGCAACAAGATCTGTAGAAAATATCAGGAAGATGCTTTGGCCCTGCCCATTTTCAGAGCCATCCTGATAATATCTGTTATGTAAATCCTACAGCGTTCTGTTTCTTGAATGTTAGTGTTAGACAGTCAGATCGGGACAAACAGAACAGCTGGATATTGTCAAGATGCAATTACTACATGCAGAAACACTAAAGGTCCCGGCTGCCTTTGCATTGACATTTCCCCATCAACTCTGAATAGGCCTTCTAGTAAGTCAAAATTCCTATAACCACCCTCTTACAGGTGGAGTGACTAACCACTTTCAGCAATTTGCCCCAAATCAATATGAATGACTCACTGGTCACATTTTTTCTCTAATATAGTCAAGTTCCTAAGGTCTGGCTCTTTGCCTGTCTGTCCACAATCACACAATGATGTTTAGTAAACAATTTGAGAAATGATAGCTGTGGTACTTCTTGCAGTGTCTCCAACTGCAATTAAAAGCCCCGACTGGCTTATAGTGACTCAGCACAATTGCTTGTGGAGTGCTGAACCCAAACAATCAAATTCAGGCCTTAAACTGCAACAGCCAGATACATCATTCTGTGTTCTTCTACCCTGTATTATCTAAACTCTTCAACACTGGAGTCACTTAATGCAGATACAGTGTCAATCCAGAATTTCCTGTGCTTGCCTATTTTAGGTGTTTCTAGACAAACTTGGGGATCAATTCTGTAAATCACATTTGGGAAAACAGTATTCTAGCTGATAGTAATGTTTGGTTTAGTGGTAAACCTCAACATCAAGTTATAGTGATATTATTAGGCGTGAAAGTCTCTGTGGCCCAGTAGGCCAATTTCAATGGCACAAGAGGGCATGCTGTCAAATTGCCCATGTCCCAGGAGTTCTGAAGGAACTTTGTTCCTAGTCTTTGGAGCATTTGGTGCCTCCCTCACAGTTCTGAAGATTGTGTGGGAGTTGGAGAAGCTATCATGGGATCCTTTCTCCACTGGGCCTTATTATGGATTATATCCCAGAATAGGGGGTTCCCATCCACATGATAATCCAGACTATTGAAGACCCTGGGCTGGGCCTTTTATTACCTAGCATGCAAATGGCAGGTCCCTGTTCTAAGACGTAATCCCACATAAAGCCAGTGCAAATGTGGCTTAAGGCTACCCCTCAATAGTGGCCATAAGTGCAAATTATGACTTAAGGCCCTGTAACAGATGTATGCACTCATGACCCATATGCCACATAAGTGCACATGCCTGTTGTTTGTTATTTTGTTGTGGAAATATGGGAAGGCGCAGGAGTGATCTCTCCTTTCTGTGAGAGATGAAGTGTCTGACACCATGCACCAGCACAGCATTGGAATGATCAGTTATATTTGCAGCTATTATTCATGCCACATGGTTATGAAATGCCATGCAGCATGGTCCAACAATGCAGCCACAACATAATGGTGTGACACTTGGACTCTGGCTTGGATTGAAATAGGGAACATCTTCCCCTCCCCACATTCATTTATTATTTTAGTATCTTATTATTTGAATGTGTTCATTTTATTTTATTTTTCTAGTGCTGTCACCTATCCTGAGATCTTCTGGTAGAGGGTGAGATAAAAATTCAAATAAATAAATAATAAAAAAAATATATACCCAAGTCCCCAAAATCCAACACACTCTAACAGAAGACTTCCAAGCACTTAATCTTTATGAATTTGAAGGAGGAGGAAATAATATCTAAGAGTAGACACCTGTAGCAACTGATAACTCTGCAGCCATGGTCTAGAGATGATGTTTTATGCCAGGGCTAGGACTGACATAAAACATCAGGTTTTCCTTCCTAACTGTCATCAAGCTGCAGAAGAAGAAATAGGAAATGGGAAAATACTTCTTTGCTGAACGTGTAGCTATACTGAGTTTGCCTACTAATCCTATTACAGCTGGAAGTTGTAGAAAATTAAGTGACTGTCCTGAAGGATGTTGTGACCTCAGAAAACTTAACATTTTTAAGATGATTAAACATGAAAACACAGGACGTCCTTTTAGGGTATTGTCACATTTACCCTGGTGCACTGTTCTGGCAAATGTCAAGGCATTATCTCAAAAGGACTCTAAGTTTGCAACATCATTGCCGTTCAAACTCTGTCGGAAAAGTAACTGGGCTTTTTTTCATGGTAATGAAGAGGGACTTGGTGGTTGAGTTTTCTTTCTTTTTTATTTTCCTCTTCAGTCCCCGCTAGGAATGTGCACGAATATTCATAACATTTGTTATTTGTACAAATTTGGACATTTGCACACAAATTGAATGTTACGATATTTGTACATTGACATTCGTAAAGATACAAATGCTTCCGGACATTGGTACAGATAGTTCGGACATTTGTTAAACTGGGGAGGTAGGAAAGTGGCTGCAACAGTCACATCTGCACCAGATCTAGGGTGTTTTTCCACTGTCACTAGAAGTTAATGGGTACTTAATGGGTAGTTCTACTGACAGTGGGAAAACACCCCTAGAGTACATTCAACATGGATTGAGAGAATATTAAAAGTGCATTCAGGTCAGATTTGACTCTTTCAGAGTGCATTTGTTACGGAATATGTATCTGCTACATATCTCAGATGTGTATAAGATATGTATTTGTTTGTATCCGATAGTTATTCGTTTGTATCAGATATTCGTATGAATTTGTACAAACTGTACAAATTCTATTCATATTGAATAGAATTTTATCACATTTGAATTTACAAATACAAATTTTCTAACAATCGATTTGTTACTAATCAAATGTCAAAAAGCACATTTGTGCATGTCCCTAGTCCCCACCCTCTCATCTCCTACTTTTTAGGTTAACCTCTGGGAACTGAGAGAAAACTTCAGCTAAAGAACTAAGAAAAAATACTTTTAATGAACAAAATGAATCCTTTTAATGAACAAGGAGGATGGAACCCTAAGCAACACAGTTGCAAAATCTGCAAAAATAAGAATTAAACCACCAGAGAGCTGAGACAATTTTTCCTGACTTATTTGTCTTAATTCTTAATTTGCATTTCTACTTTTGAATTCGTTTGCTATGTTTTTATTTTAATAGTTCTATCACTGGATGCGGCTTTGAAATTGTTGTTAAGTGCCAATATAAATAAAAATAAAATGTTGATATATCTGGCCTTGAAAAGTCAGCCAAAGGAAAGACTTGTTGGAAATAATTCTGTATGAATGCCCTTTCAAGATCTTTCAAGACTGGCTGAAATGCAAAATTATTGAAGCAGTTTATTCATTGGGAAATTCTAACAGCATGGTTTAATCTGATTTTAATTTTACCAGATTCTAACAGAAGGATCCATTTAACATAGCCAGAACTTTTGCAACAAAAGTATGTAAACTTGGCTTCCACACAGATGGAAAAAATAAAGCGAAACTTATTTTTAAAAGGGGACCCAGAAAGAACCCAGGAAATTATATTCTCATCCATTTTAATGCCCATTCTGAAGAAATGAATGCAAAGTATTATTAAGGTGAAATTACTAAGCATTTAGATGTTCAGGTGTTGTAGGAGGACAGCTAGCATACCTTCCATAATCCTGACTATATTTCTTACAACAGTTGTGTAAGACCAATGAAAAGTATCTTTATCTACCTCTCACTTGAACTTCAGAAGTAAGAAAAATTTGGACACAGTAGAGTATTAGTGACCATTGCAGCATCTCTGTTAAGCAACAAAGCTGATCTCCATTGGGAGTAATGGAAACTGGCCTCAGTTAACATACCTTTGCTGCATGATGAAGACTCGGTCCACATTATCAAATTGCACTGCATCAGTTGCTACCCTGCCTTTCTTTTGCAGATTCCAGTTCAGGAAAGTGGCAGATGTGTATCCATCCCTTCTCTCAGAGCCTAGTAAATAAGAGGTTTCCTGCAGTAAAAGCAGGCTATCCAATGATACTGTAGTGCTGTTTTGGGAAACATTTTGAGTTGCTTTGCACACCCATTTGTTACTTTTAAAATAACAATAAAATGAGACTAAACACAATTTCTGTTGGTATGGAGGTTTACAATAGGGATACTACTATAGAGAAAGACCCTGTTAGGAGTACCTGCCCCCAACACCACTTCTGGGATTCTTAATTGGGCTCTCCTACAAACTTTTGATGGAAATTCAAATTACAAACTGATATTATAAAACTTAACTTTAAAGTAAAATTATCATTATCGTGACTGTATCATGTTATGCTTTATGTGGAAGTACATGGGCATTTCTGCACTTGCCTTCCTGTCCATTGGACGGGAAAGGTACAGAACAAACTAACATGTACTAGCATTCGTACTAGGGAACGCTAGTATACAATAGCCTAACCCCTGTGCGCCCGGACACTCACCTGGGTCTGGTCATGCATCAAGTCCTCCACAGGACGCCACCATTCTTGTTGCAGCACTGTCACAGCAACAGTGACATTCTGCACACGTGCAGTCTTGTCAGGGATCATTTAAGGTGCTAGTGTGGTTGGGCACCACCTCATATGCCTCCCACACACCAGAAATAATGTAAATTTCATGCATCACAGCTAGTATGCAATTAGTTAACATCTGGGCAGGTAGGCTGTAACAACCTCTTGCAAGTCCAGATGCACCTGCCTAGATGTTAACAAATTGCATACTAAGAGGCTAAGTGCGAATTGGCCTATTGAGGGACCATAAAACAGCCATTCCAGCTAAACATGGATCCATGGAGCCAAGGCTAACAGAAAACTAATGTAAACAGGGAAAAACGTTCCCATGGGGCAGAGACCTTGAGAGTGGGATCCTTCTTCTCCCTCTGCATGTCCCCTTTTGAAGACACAGAACAGGGGTGGTGGTGGTTTTTTGGTAGCCTAGAACAGATGAAGACCAGAATAGACAGAGTAGTGGGAGATCTTCAAAAGGGAACAAAAGTCTAGTTGAGGTTAGTGCTGGGGCAGAGTGTATGCATCTAGGTTGGACTGACAGGCTTTTCTGAGTCAGAAGGGAAAGGTTAACCTTAGAACTCTAATTCACTCTTTAAAATACTGCTAGAGTGAAACCCACCTCTAAGAGCACTTGGAGTCTTTCAAACCTTACTCAGCCAGAGATAATCCTATTAGTGCCTTGTTACTGTAACTGCATACTATGATTGACACTCATTACTTTTCATTCTCTGGCTTTGTTTTGCTGTTCATCTTTGTCTGTGAGTTGTTATATATATATTTAATTCTTTTTTTAAAAAAAGCCGTTAAAGTTTGGAATTATTGGTATCTTAAGCTCTGCTTTCCACTCTCCCATTCCTAACAAAACCATGCCAGATCAACTGTATTTTCCATTAAACCTACTCTGTTCTTACTAAGGTCCAGTTTACTGAACTGAAAGCTAGATTCCTCAGAGTAATTCACGTAACAAAACTGGTTTCAGGTTTTCATAAATGTTGCAAGCAGGCAAAGAGAGAAAAAAAAGATGAGGTAGCAACTAAAGCTTCCAGACTATGCCTTCCTGCTTGTAATGGATTTTAGGGCTTGGATACCTCAGTGTTTAAATCACCTCTGATCACCCTCTGGAGTGAAAAGCAAAGACATAAGCTTTTTTCTCCTAAGTTATCTAATTAAACATGTACACAAGCCCAGTTTCTGGAGCTTGGCTCACACTTGGTTTATATAAAGGGGCACGGGCCTTGCAGAAACATGGTCTGGGTCTTCCCTGGCCTCTTCAGATCACTTTTGCAGCTGTGACAGACCACTGGAGAGAGATGCAAAGGGGATGCAACCAGATGTAAAATCCCACAGGAGACTTCTGTGGCTACAAAAGTGACATAGGATGTTTTTCCACCACACTCCTTACATCCGGATCTAAGAAGATCCGGACCTAAGGAATGGGTACATTCCTTAATCTGGATCTAGTAAATCCGGATTAAGGGAAGCTCCCAATGGGTGTTTTTCCACTGTCACTAGAAGTACCCATTAAGCATCCATTAATGGGTACAAAAATGCCATTACGTACCCATTAATGGGTACTTAATGGGTACTTTTAGTGACAGTGGAAAAACACCCAAAGTGTTTTCCCGGGAGGTGTAGCACCCATTAGCAATGGGTGCTAACCTCCCTGCCTTGGAAACACCTTTGCAGCCAAGGAGTCTGTCCGTCACCCCAGGTGTTTTGGGAGACAGAGGGGTGCACTCTTCGAAGTCCTTCCAAAGAGACCGGCACAGACTTTGAAGCCGCTCCCAAGTCCCTTTGGAAGATCTCTGAAGTCAGCGCAAAACAGCCCCGGAGTGCCCGCAATGTCAGCGGGAAATTGCTCCGGAGCGCCTCTGAAGTCTGCGCTGATCTTCAGAGAGACCGGCGGCAAGACTCCGAAGTCTTTGCCAATCGCTTTGGAGGGATTTCGGAGCGAAGTCTGCATGGTCTGCGCTAATAGCGAACGGACCGTGCTGACAGCTCTGGAGCCTCTCTGAAGGGTTTGCCGATCTCTTTGGAGTGACTTCAGAGTCATTTTGGAATGATTTCGAAATGTCTCCGAAATCACTTCAAAGCTGGGATTTCTGGGCTCCCCCCATGGGTGCATCCCTTCCCCCTAGCCTCCTCTAGACCCCATTGCCTGTTTCTCATGGAAACAGGCTCCCTTTAATCTGGATTTTCTGGCTGAAGACCCCATTATAGACCCCATTAATGGGGTCTACAGAAAATCCAGATTAAAGGCTGAGATGTACCCATATGATCCAGATTTTCCCAGTGGTGGTGGAAACAAATGTGTCCCAAATGGGTGCCGTAGTGGAAATGGGGTCATCTGGCTCACACCCAAATGGGTCCTTAATGGTTGCAAAAATGGGTACTTTCTGACAGTGGAAAAACACCCATAGACTGAAAAAGCCCACAGGATCCCTTTACACCCACTTAATGCTACTTTTGCAGCTGTGCAGAAGTCCTTTACAAGCATCAGAGCAAGGGCTAAATAAACTAGAATATTGAGTTTGGCAAGTTTTGGCTGACTTTACAGTAGGGATGTGCACAAATATTCATAGGCATTGGAAATTCAATCGAATGTGCCGAATTTTGACATTTGAATTCAAACAGAATGTCCAGAAATTCGAATTTAAACTTTCAAATCAAATTTTGAGTTTTAAAACTATTCATTTGAATTATTTGAACATTCATATGTGTACAGGTTAGTACATGATGCATCCTTGAAGATTTGCCCCTTTCCTGCATCTGTACGCATTTGTACGGATCCATACGGGATGAAAACTGGTTGTGTATGGGATAACCACGGGATGCATACAGATGTGTACAGATGTTGAGAAGATGCGTACAGGCATCTACACAACTTGTTGACATTTGTAAGTGCAAATTCGAATAAAAAATCTGAACGAATAGATTCAAATTTGCTTAATTCAAATTGAATTTTGGTAAATTTGAATTGAAGTAATTTGAATCAAATCAAATTTTCAATTATTCAAATCGACTCAAATAGAATGTAAAAAAACATTCTTGTACATCTCTACTTTAGAGTAAAAGTTTAGAGTAAAAATTCAGATTTAAAGCAAGGGGCATTTCTGCACTTAGTTTCCCATCAGTTGGATGGGGAAAGTGTGGAACAGACTAATGTGTAGTAGCGTTCGCATTAGTACATGCTAGACTAACCCCCATGTGCCCAGACCTGTGGCCATCTCCATCTTGATCGTGACACCTGGTGCAACTGCGCCGTCACTTTCATCATGGTGATAACACTCTACATATGCGCAGTCAAGAAATGCCTGTGCATTTCTCCAAACCTTTGACATCATTTTACCCTAGCATTCCACTGCAGGAGGGACAGAGGGCAAACTTTTGTTTGTGTAGAGATTTTGTGTGCTTGCATACAAAACTGGAGTATATTGGCATTCTCTGCACAGGGCCGCTCTATTTGGGAATTTGAACATGCCTGAATTAATGGCAAGTTGGGAATATTTCTTCTGTTTCAAAGCATGCATATGTGTGCACATAACCTGTGTGCATGAATTTGCCTGAGCATAAGTATAATCCTGTCTTCACCTATTCTAACATACCTCAACAATTCTAAACTGGTTTTCATCTTTGTTTACAATATACAGTATATCTTTCATCTTCTGTTAGCAAATTATGTGAGCCATGCACTTTTCTGGGTCACTGCACCTCCTTCCCCAAAATACTGGAGAGCTGTTGCCCCCACCTGAGGAGGTCCAGTATCCTCTACACAGACAACGGCAAGTGGTGGCATGTGATCAGAAACAGATGCAGCCCCAGCCAAGTCCCTTGCACTGGGGAAGAGGCTGGGACATATTCAACTAAGATAAACCACTGGCATGTCCCTCAGCATCCCGCAGACTCTCTGTCAGCAAAGCCAATATCCGCCCTCACGTCAATGAGGTGAAGTGTGAGGCAGCGGTTAGCCAGACCTGCAGCCTAATTGCAAAGGGCCAGAAACCTCCAAGAAAAACAATGACTCTCTTAAGGGCTATGAGTTGGCCCATTTCTGCCAATTCACCCTTTCATGACCAAGAAAGGGAGGAGATGGAAAGCTTCATATGCTATCCATAATTAGTTTTTTTGTGTGTGTGTGTGTGTAACAGTTATAAACATATTGTCTATAGTGAAGTTGTCACTCTCCAAAAAAAGGGAGCTCAGCTGTTAGCTAAGCAGCATTGCACCATTTTTAATTCTCCAGTGATCCGGATAGCTTATGTAACAAGAGGCTTGTGATACCCTTAAAGATTAACAGATTGGTTTTCAGACAAAACCTTATGCCACAATAAATTGTTTCAGTCTTTGAGTCCCATTCACCAACACTCTTTTTGCACAATGAAGTACCTCCCTGTTCACACAGCCAAATTCATAGTATGAAACCTGGAAGTATGTCCTCTGTGGCTGCATCCAGACATTGCTTACTTATTGCACTACATTTGGAATTCCAGAATAAAGTTTATCTGGATATGATGTCTGGATGTGTCTCTGTGTGTATGCACATGCATAAGCTAGTTATGCAAAGTTTGGGAAATGGTGCACAGCAAAATGTAATTCCTGCATACTGATTTCACAAGTTACCAGGGTGTGGACCCCACAAAGTATTCCCCAACTTGGATGTGTATAATGTGTGAACATAGCATCTGTGGATTTTGTTGCAAAAGATTCACATGTCTCCTTTTTTTCAAGTTAATGCCCTCTGGATTAAATATTAATCTTTGATCTACTTTAAATTTGCTACCAGAGTACTGCTGCTGCTTCCCCACTTGTTTTTCCCTACCCCCATCAACTGGCAAGGAACTTGTTGGGAGATTCTCACAGAGCTCAGTAGAATGTGAAGAACTTGTTGCTAAGACAAATAAACTTGGTGGGGTGAGCTGGGGGAATATATGCAAGCGCAGGACTGGGGTGTTTTTTAGTCTGAGTGACTCGGATTTTGGATAAAAACCAAAGCAGCAGAATCTGTACTGAAAAAACTGCAGCAAGAACAAAATTGTAGCAACACAGACTGATTCCTTGAACCATGCTTTTGTTTTTGGCAAGGGAAACCCACAAAGTGAATATGAGATCTCAAAGCATGCAGACAATTCCTACAGATCATTTCCTTTCTCTTGTAAGACAAGAGTCCCCGGGGTCATTTACCCAACCCATTTTGTGCTCTTCGCTTTTCCCAACCTGCTTTCAGGGGTCTCTGTGTTTCTGTTGATACCCTGCTCTGCTTTCCCTGGACTTCCTACTTCTTTCTAGCGGTGCCACATTTCCTGCTTTGGAGACACCCAAGTAGTCCTTGGGCTTTGTTCCCTGCTTGAACACAAATGACTGGGTAATTGACCAGAGCAAAACTTGGCTTGACCTATTCAGAGTTTTTAAAAATAGTAAAGTAGCTGTTCAAGAGCCTTTCCTCAATCACCCTCTGTAATCTTGATGGGAGGAAAAAAAATTATTAGAGGCAGAGGTTTTGTAAAGAAAAAAAAATGAAATGTATGCCAGATTAATGCTGTTATTTTCAGATCTTGGACCAAATCCAGCTGCAACTTTCTGATCCAAATCTCTTTCATCTCTCTTCTTGTTCTAAAATAATTGCTTTACTTATTTTAAACATGCTGTCCTTCACAAATCTTTCCCGCAGAACCCCAGACAAGGGCCAGAGTAATGTAATGGCTACAGTTCTGGTGTGGGAATTAGAAGCTTTTGTTATTGTTTCATTCCATTGAATCAGGGTTGACTGCTGCTGAGTACATGGTAGTAAATCCATTCAGTTCTCCTGGCAGATAGGGCCGTGATTTGCCTTAACCATATTCTGCAGAGTTGCCAGGGATCAAACCTATAGCCCAAGTCAGATCAGACAAGGGGAAATATTTATTCTCCCAGAAGGTCATCGGTTTATGGAATTTGCTGCCGGAGGAAAGTAGTAACAGCTACCAGCCTAGATGGCTTTCAGGAAGGGTTAGACAAGTTTATGGATGACAGATGTATCAATGGCTACTAGAATGGATGCCTAAGAACATCTTTCAGGCTGGGGGGACAAGCAGGATTCTTTTAGGGACATTTTCTGGGTTTCGAGAGCAGGAGAAGGTTTGCCCTTGTCTCTGCTTGAGATGCCCATGGACATTTGGTGGGCCACTGTGTGTGACAGAATGCTGGACTAGTTGGGCTGTGGCCTGATCCAGCAGGGCTCCTCCTACATTCTTATGCTTTCCAGGTAGTTGCTCTATCACTAAATTAGGTGAGTCTTGGGGCTTGTTCACACATTGCTGCATTCTGGGATATATCTCAGGATAGGGGTCTGTTGGCTGCATGGTAACACAGAGTCTGGCAGGCGTCTTGTGGGGCCTGCTGTAGCCTGCACTAGTATGTAGAGAGAAAGCCTTTATTTTGAGATGTATTCCAGAATAAGGGCAAGTATGAACAGACCCTGAGTGAGGAAAAGGAATTAACAGTGTTAAAACCTTCTTTTACTTATGAAAGCTGACAAGTAACTTGAGGTCAGGCACTGCCTCTGAATTTATCCTACCTCATAAGATTTCTTGGAGGATTAAATGAACGAACAGATAATAATGTGTGCCACTTTGACTGACTGACTGAATACAACAAAAAAGTCATCATATCCATGTCTATAAAACTACTTATTGGTGAAACCTAAGCACCTGAGGGACAAAAGCATTTGAGAGTGACCATCACTTCTGCTTCCTCTAAAGCAGTAAATCTCACATTGTGGTTCTCCATAAGTGAATAATTGCTAGCATTCTACTTCTAGCATTTCAGAGCAGCCCCACAAAAGGTAATGTTGATAACACAGTGGCTTCTCAAAATGGAGCCAATACCTTACAAGAGAGATGAGTGTAATCAGACAGGACTAAATGGAACCTACTTCTGAGTAATATACACAGGGATTTGTTGTCAAGCTATTCCATTCCGTACCATTCTTAATTTGTTTAAGAAATTTCTTTATTACATTCCATTTTTAAAAAATCTCAAAATGGTTTGCAAAACATTAAAAAAACAAGTGTAAAATTAAAGTAAAAACAACAGTTAAAAGCACATTAAAAATTGAGTGGGCCAGGAAAGAAAAAGCCTTGGTGAAAAAGTAACATCTTTAATAAGGACCTATAAGCTGTTAAAGTAGGTGCCCCACAAAGCCCAGAGGAGAGTGTCTTCCAAAAAGAAGGTGCTACCACTGAGGAGGCCTGACTGTTAGCCATCAAAAGGTGGCACTCTGTATCATGTGGGACCCACAATAAGAATTCTCCAAATGATCTCAGGGCTCTTCCAGGGTTGTAACAGGGAAGGCATTCTTTAAGCTACCATGGAGCCAAATTGCATAAGGCTTTATATACCTGGCCTGGTAGTTAATTTGCAACCAGTGTAACTGTCTAAGGCCAGGTGCCATGTGTGCACAGACAGGTACTCCATTCAACAAGCTAGATATTGACAACCAGTTATTTGATATTTTACAGTGGAAAATGGTATATGAAGATTCTAAATGAATAAAATAAAGAATAAAATGTTGCCATGATACAGTAAAGCAGCATTCCTGATGCCGATGGGACTCTTGCCTTATTGGCAAGCATGTATAACTAATGCTTAATTTGTTTACTCCATTGCCATGCTGAGCTCTGAACACTGAGGACATTCACAGGCATCAGATGACCTACTTTATATTCACCTTTTCATACTGAATCTCCACAATGCTTAACAAGGTCAATCAGATCCCCATATCAGACAAAGCTTGAAAACCATCTCTTGTGAAGGCCGGCGAAGGTAGCCAGAGAGAGACAGCCTCGGATCATGTTCAGGTGAGGTAACGTTGGACATCTTTGTATCTGGTGATGAAAGCCAGGCCACATCCCCATTATAAGCTTAATTCGGTTTCCCTAAACTGAAATAATAGAACCGGATGCAAACGCGAATTTGCCTGTTCCCATTACTTTAAACTTAATTGCGTTCGGTCCGGATTCTGAGGATCATACGTGGTGTACATGACTCAAGTGGCTACTTTTTTAAAGCTGCTTTTCGGGGCTGCCCTGCTCTCTTCCTCCTGGTGTGAACGCACCACCCATAAGGGACCCCTTTACCTAGCCTGGCTGGGTGGCTGCTGCTTGCCTGGATGGAAGAAAACCGGAAGCGGGCAGCCAGCGATTCTTTCCCCTCTTCTCCCCATTGCCCAGGGCACACAGCAGCAGTGGCAACTCAAGCAAGGGGGCTTTAAACATTCACACATCTCCCAGAACCTGCCCCTGCTTTCCTTTCCCCTTTAAAGGTCAGAACTCCAAAGAGCTAGAATTGCGCAAAATTGCAACATTGTTATCAGGTGCGAAGTGGCTAGATTGCTACAGGATAGTGGCTGCTGTGAAGGTTGGATTTTTACACTGAAATCACTGTCTTTGGAAGCAACCTATTGGGAGAGGGAAATCTAAACATGGATTCTCATCCCTTAAAATGGTAGGGTCCCCACAGTAAAAAATGTAACACGTATCAAGTGCACGATCCGGAGTGAGACCTGTTAAAATGAGGGTTAACATTTACAACGCTTTGGGGCGATTTAACATGCAGAAAGCGTGTTAAGCCAAACTGATGTGGGGTCTGTGAGGATTGAAAATGGTTTGAAATCGGAATAAGCATGTAATGGGGATGTGTCTGTAGGGTCATCAATTTTCCTCCAAGAAACTAGCAATGCATCCTCTGTTAGATGGCTCTTTAGGGTATTAAATACAAGACCAAATTGGCAACCACCACACTGATTACAATCAGCATGTGAGACTTCACATATAAGGATGTGCAGAATTTCTTTCGCCATTTGTTTTGCTTCGAAGCAAATAGGATGGAAATTCACATTAGTGCAATTGCAGCCACTTTGAAAGTGCTAGGCTTCAAATTTGATTCAAATGTCCATTGAATGATGATCCCTGCTGCCACCAGTCATATCATCTCCAAATCTGCTCTGACTCCACTTCAGGTTTTCTCTGAATCTGCTAAGAGTCCATGAATTCACCTTTGCAAATATAATGAAGCTTCAAACAAATGCACAAAAGTTTTCATCTTGCATGCAAATGTCTGCCTTCTAATATAGCCAGTATTTGATTTGCCCTTCCCTTTTCACATAAAGTGCAAGTGCCAGCTAGGAAAATGGTAGAGTTCAAATCCAGTTCAATGTGGGAGCATCTGTTGCTTTCAGTCACAGAAGGAGCGCTGGGTTAGCCTCACACTGTGGCATCTTCTGAACAACCAAGAATATTCAATAGAGTTTTGCAAACTAAACCCACATTTGCTTATTATTTGCTGTGTGTAGTCAGCATGTCTTCACTCATGTTAATGCTTCTCTTGTGGTTCGTCAGATTTTCTGGTCACTCAAAGTCCATTGTTTTTCTACTAGAAGATGCCAGAGGCCTATTCACACTAGGTGGTTATATCGTTCTCTTGCCTTTTATTTCGCTTCTTTCCTTAGCTATAGAAAAGCTCTGTAAAAGTAACACCTAAGACTGCCACACTGTGTCACAGGGTCAGGACTAATTCTGATCCAGTCATTTCTTTGTACGGTGTTAGATCATAAAATCATAAGTAATCTGCATCCACATCCATTTTTTTTTTTTATAAAAAATTGCTGAAAAGAAGCTTAGAGGTGGTGACATCCATATACTAATGCCTTTAATCCATACTAAAGTTTTCAAAGTCCATTCTCTGACCTTTGATGTGAAGGAGGGGTAGAATGGAAAACCAGGCTGCATCTGGACTGAGCCGCTGGCCCATACCAGCAGCCCCTGTGGAACACGGCATCTGCAAAACTGACGAACTACAAGGAAGCCATGCCTCTCAGGGAGTGGCCTTTCCACAATGAATAGGCCCCAGAGTGATTTACAGCAAGAAACCCATGCTGTGGCCCTCTCCAATGCATTCCCTGGTGGTGAATCAAAGCAGCCATTCATATGTGAACAGCAGCAGGTAACTGGTCCAGTTTACCTGCCATACAGAACCAAGTGCTATTTTGCTGGGCTCCTGGAAATGGCCACAGAAGTCAACAGCTTCTGGGCACCCAGCTGAAACAGCCATGGCTGGCAACTTCAAAATCTGGGAGGTTCCATTCCCAGCCTTCAAGCTTGGGTCAGGTGTGCTCACCACAATGTGGATAGCCCCTGGGTGGGGCTTGCTGCCTGCACACACAGCCATAAAACATTCACATATCTCCCAGAAGTGCAGCAGCTTCCCTTCCTAAAGCTCAGAACTTTCAAAGAGCCAGAATAGCGCAGAATTGCAACATTGTTGCAATTGTTGTCAGGTGCGAAGTGGTGGATTGCTACAGTCACCACTGCTCTACCGGGTGGATTATGACAGTGATCTGTGAAAGTGTTGAGAGTGAATGAGTGAACCATCGCGCAGCCGATGGCTGCAGCCACTGCCTTTGCCAGCACGGGAAGCCATTTCGGGGAGCGGAGATCTGGGAGACGAACAGAGAACCGATGGCTATTTTTCCTTTGAACTTGTCGGAGGTTTCTCCTGGTTGTGGCCGTGCAGAGTGCAGTCCCTCCCCAATCCTGCTGGCACCCTATCAACAAGAGAGGGAGCGGGAAGAAAAAGATGTGGACAAGCAAAACACGCTTCCGTGGGGACAGAAGGTGTGTTTTAAATGCGCGTTTTGCTGAGCCTCATGCGGACGCTTATTCTGGAATTGCACAGCACTTTTAAAATCCGCTTGAATAGAGTGACGGTACAGGGAAACTAGAGAAGCAAATAAGTCATTCGGGGATGCAGCCTAAGTGACTTTGGAGCTGCATTTTTAACATGTGTTGATGCAGTCCTCGTATAACTTATTGCCCAGTATAGGAATATGTGAAACATCCTCAAGAATTAGCCATCCAATCTCTGGAGACACCTCCAATTTGGGTGGGTGGGAGGGGAACACAAGTAGAGGTATGCACAAATGCAATTTTTGACATTCAGTTTGATTCGAATCGAATATTTGAATGTTTGAATTTGTACAAATAGAGAAAAACAAATGTATTAAAATTCAGATTCAAATACATTTGTATCTATTTGTATGAATATTCAATTCGTATTTGATGATACAGATGCCGACAACATTCATATGTGTCTCTATGCATCCCTACACATCCCGTTTTATCCCATATGCATCCTGTTTTCATCCCGTACGTATCTGTACAAATGCGTATGGATACGAATAAGATGCGTACGGATATGTACGTAATAAATGTCCAAATAATTCATACGAATGATTTGAAACATTCAAATTTGTTCGAATGTTAAAAAACAAATGTATAGACATTAGATTCAAATTTGAATGTCCAAATTTGAATGAATTCAATCAAATTTTGAATGTTTTGAATATTCTTGCACATCCCTATGATTAAGACAGGTTGTTTTATGGCTTAATGACTCTTATAGCCAGGGAATTCTTCCTAATACCCAGCCTGAATCTATTTTGCTGTGATCAGACCGGGGGGGGGGGGATTGTTCACGCACCAGTCTGTCCTGCCCCTCCCCTGAAAATTCTGTGCTAGAAAAGGTGGATTAGAGAAGGGTTGGGAGCATGAGGGTCACACGCTTTTGTTTTTTTTCTTATCACATGTTTTCTCTTTACTTAAACCACAGTGTTCCAAGTCCATCCCTTCTAGATTGATACACCCTTTAAATATTTGTAGACCTCTAGCATAACTGCCCTTAACTTTCTATTGCGCAAGGGAAACGTGCATAGCTTTGTGGATCATCGGGAGGCCTTTTGAGACAGTGGAGACACAGTATTCATTACAAGGCAGAGAATCCACAGGTGAATGTCTGTAGGACTGTTTGAAAGGAGCTGCCAATTGTGACACATTCCACGCTGAATAGCATGCCAAGAGGCTGCTCTCCTTTTAGACTTTCTACCAGCTGTTCATTGCTTTTGCCAGATGCTAGCATATGATGCTTGTAAATTCTTCTTTGCTTTTCAGTATGTGAGTAATGATTTCCTCAGAATTATTGCTTTGATGGTTTCGATCTATTGGTCATCTCAGGGAAAAATACCTCAGACTGGAACACGTAATAATAGATATTTCAAATCTGTTGGGTGATAAGTTTAATAAACATCTTTAGTATTTCAGATTTTTTTTTTAAAAAAAGAAAAGGATTCCACATTCTTTTCCATGTGAGAAATGTCTCTTATGCAGGCCTCCTCATGATGTGGAGATGTGAGTACAGGAATAGGGGGGATGCCGATACGGCATTTTTCAATCTTATTTCTCAAGAAGAGGTGGGTGTTGGATAAAATTTTGTTAGATGGGCAAGCTATAATTCTTATGGACCACTCTGGTAACCCATGTGCCAAATATTAAATTGTTTGCATTACAAACCAGCCCACAAAGGGCTATATAATGGTCCCGATTACATGAGCAGCAAATGAGTAAGTTCCCTGCTTCGTGGATTTCCTTGCGTGTAACCAAGTAAAACCAAAGAAAGCTGGGGTTCTAACCCTCTTTTGTGTTTGAATAGACATGAATTCAGCACATGCCTAGTGGCAAATGTGCATACACAAGAAGAAAAAGTATGTTCTCCTTCTCATCACTGCAGCATCTTAGGGTGTTTTTCCACTGTCACTAGAAGTACCCATTAAGTACCC